>JARHVA010003417.1:1107500-1707500 GCA_037957365.1 Torreya grandis | reverse complement strand
AACAAGAACAGTGAATGATTATATTCATCAATTTCAAAATCTATCCTTACATGTGAAGGATATCACTGAGGCAAATCTGATTGACATTTTTCTGGGTGGACTAAAAGATAGTATTCAATTGGAGGTTCGTATGTTTAACCCACAACTGTATCTGAAGCTATACCAAGGGCACACTTGACAGAAGAAAAAGAAATGATCCAACACCCTCCTTTCACTACTAGTCAGAAACGCACCTTCCCAACTCCATCACGACCTCAACCTACCAGATTGCCACAACAAATTGAGCAGCGTGCCAAAGGGTTGTGTTATGGTTGTGACAATAAATGGAGCTAAGGTCATCGATGTGCTGAAAAGAAGTTATTTTACATTGAAGGGGTTGACGAGGATGAAGAAGATGAGGAGGCATTTGTTGAGGGTTTTGAAGGACCCAAGGATGAAGCTATAGATTCTCACCTTGCTATCCCCTACCATGTCCTTGCAGGTATTTCTACTCAGACTCTTAAAGTGGTGGGTTTCATTAAGAAACAAAAGGTCACAATGTTGATTGACTCAAATAGTACATACAATTTCATCAATAGTGAGTTGGTTGCTCGTTTGAATTGTTTAATCTACCCAACCCCAAAATTTTAAGTCATGATTGCAAATGGTGGTACTGTTAATTGTTCTGAAAAATGCCACAGCATTAGGTTAGCAATGGGGGACTATTTGCTAGATTCTCCTACGTTTGCTATTCTTACGGGTGGGACTGACACTGTTTTGAGAGTACGATGGCTCACCACATTGGGTACTATTGAGATGAATTTCTGTGAATTGTTCATGCGTTTTATTTATGAAAACAAGCCAATGGAACTATGGGGATTAAGATTTAAATCTCCACAAATGGTTAGTTCACATCAGGTGACCAAGATGTTGAAAAAAAGTGTTGAAGAATTTGTGGCACACTTGTTTTCCATTGATGTTCAACAGACTAAGGAGTCTACCCATCCTGAGTTACAACAAATATTGGATGAGCATTCAATTGTTTTTGGACCCATGCCAAAAGGTCTCCCTCCTAGTCGTACTCATGATCATGTCATCAGACTCATTCCTAGATGTATGCCACCCAACATCATATCATATAGATATCCTTATGCCCAGAAGAGTGAATGAAAAAATGGTACAAGAAAGCAGGTACCATTCGCCATAGCCAAAGTGAATATTCTTCTCTAGTAGTCATGGTACAAAAGAAAGATGAAACTTGGAGGATGTGCCCAGATTATGGAGAGCCCAACACGTTCACTATTAAAGATAAGTTTCTTGTTCATGTAATTAATGATTTGTTAGATGAATTACATGGTGTTGTTTACTTTAGCAAATTAGATCTTCACTCTGGATATCATCAAATCTGGATCCATGAGGACATTCCTAAAACAGCCTTCCGTACTCACAAAAGCCATTATGAATTTTTGGTCATGCCTTTTGGTCTCACCAATGCACCATCCACTTTCCAGAGTTTGATGAATACAATTTTTAAGCCATTTTTGAGAGAGCTCGTAATTGTGTTTTTTTATGACATCCTTATTTATAACGAAAATTGGGAAGACCACTTGCATCATGTGAAACAGATACTCTCAGTTCTTGAGCAACATCAATTGTATGCTAAACCATCCAAATGTGCTTTTGGAGTTCGAGAAGTGAAATATTCAGGGCATATTGTATCATATGAGGGAGTAAAAGTCGATCCTAAAAAAATCCAAGCCATTATGCAATGGCAGATTCCCAAGACACTTAAGAAACTAAGTGGATTTCAGGGACTAACTGGTTATTATCGTAGGTTTGTCAAACACTATGGTAGTATTGCAGCACCACTCACTTCCTTGTCAAAGAAAGACTCCTTCCAGTGGACTGATATAGCTACCAAGGCATTTGAACTGAAAATGGCTCTGTGCACCACCCCGGTATTGGCTATCCAGATTTTTCTAAAACTTTTATGGTTGAATGTGATGCATCTAGATATGGTATGGGTGCAGTACTCATGCAAAAAGGTAGGCTTATTGCCTTTGAAAGTCGTCAATTGAAAGGTAAAAATCAGCTCAAACCCATCTATGAGAAAGAGATGATGGCTATTCTACATGCATTCAAACAATGGAGACCTTATCTATTGGATCGTCACTTTCAGGTAAAGACTGATCATGATAGCCTTAAATATTTTTTGGAACGGCGGTTATCCTCTGAAGAGCAACAAAAATGGGTGATGAAAATGTTAGGTTTTGATTTTGAAATAGTCTACAAGAAAGGAAAAGAAAATGTGGTAGCCGATGTACTATCTAGGCGAGATGAACCAATTGAGGCATTGTTATGTGCCATGACCATTTGGCAGGCAGACTAGCTAAAGGAAGCAAGCGCAGAATGGGAGAATGATAGTATTACCCATGCATTGATTCAGAATCTGCAGCAGGGTTCCGATGGGATTGAAAAGTTTACATGGAAAGGGATGCATTATGGTATAAAGATAGATTATATCTGTGTCAGAAATCTCTTCTCAAACAGAAAATCCTTCGAGAACTTCATGCATCTCCACTTGGCGATAACTCGGGTTTTTAAAAACCTATCATAGAATCAAGAAGGATTTTTTTTGGAAAGGACTCAAGGGGGATGTACAGAAACATGTGGCCGAATGTATGATCTGTCAGCAAAATAAAGGTGAAACCATTAAAACCCCGAGTCTTTTACAGCCCTTATCCATCCCTAGTCAACGATGGGAAGAGATATCTATGGATTTCATTACTGGGTTACCACAATTGAAGGTAGAAATGTTATCATGATTGTTGTGGATAGACTCACAAAGTATGCTCATTTTTGTTTCTTATCTCAACCATTGGTAGCCAATACAGTAGCTTGTCTTCCTCAATATAGTTCAAAAATTGCATGGTAATCCCAAGAATATTGTTAGTGATCGAGATCCCATATTCATTAGTAATTTTTGGACAGAATTATTTGCATGTTTGGGAACCCAATTGGCTCATAGCTCATCCTATCATCCTCAATCTGATGGACAAACTGAGGTAGTCAACAAGTGTCTGGAAGGGTACCTTCATTGTTTTGTGTCAGATAAACAAGATAAATGGGTTCAATGGCTGCCCTTCGCTGAATGGTGGTATAATATTTCAGTGCATAGTTCATCCAAAATGTCTCATTTTATGGCATTGTATGGATACCATCCTCCATCCCTCACTTCACCCTTGAAGACCCACCCAAAGGCACATGCAGTGGAGGAACACCTTCAACATCAACAAGGAGTCCTTGCTAGTTTGCATGAAAATTTAGCTTTGGCCCAAAATCGCATGAAGCAACGGGCAAATCAACACAGGAGTGGGAGGCATTTTGAAATTGATGATTGGGTGTTTGTTCGTTTGCATCAATATGTCGTTGAAGCAACAGAAAAAGGATAATAAGTTGTCTCCCAAGTATTATGGCCTTTATCAGATCTTGCAGAAAATTGGTGGTGTGGCCTACAAGCTAGAATTTCCTCCATCCACTCGCATTCACCCAGTGTTTCATGTACCTTGCCTTAAGAAGGTTATTGGATAGAGATTTACCACTCAAACCGAGTTACCAAAATTAGATGAAGGGAGGGTTATTCTTAATCCTGAAGTGGTCCTTCAAACACGCACTAAACAGCTACGATCCAGACTGATTATTGAGTATCTGATCAAATGGAAGAATCTGCGTTCTAAAGATGATACCTGGGAGGATGAATCATTTATGCAACATCCGCGATTGCTTCAATGTTGAGGACAACATTGTTTTGAACGGCAAGGGCATGTTACACCCTTAATCGTTGGTGTGTCTAGGTATATGTCTAGTCAACTTGTGGCTTGCATAACCCTTTTGCATATTATTTTACATTTATTTATGCGTTCATATACTTAGTAGGTCAGCCTATGGGTGGCACATGGCCTTGTTAGACTATATATAGGAGGTAGGGTTAGTCATTCATCATCATATTTGAGTATTCATTCTTATTGAAAGCATTTGGGAGGTTGCCCTTTCAAAGTGGCTTATATATTATTCATAGTTTCTGCTATATTTCTATATCATTGTAATATACTGTTGTATATCTGCTTATTTAGTGAATTAATATCATTCCACTATCATATGACCTCTTGAAGAACTGTAATGCTCGGACAAGAATATAAGGTAAGGGGAAGAGCCCTGATGATACCTATGGTTTGAACTTTCTTCCCATCCAACTACATTACTCCTTTATTCAAAGGTTCATATTGCAGTTGCAGTGCATTTGCAATCTGCTTAGGCATCACCGTGGTGCTAGCATCCAAATCAATCATGGAATTGTGTAACACCTTCTTCCCCACAATAAGCATCAAATAGAACGGGGTAGGTTTTGTCTTACTCACCCCCTCTTTCAAGTTGACGAATGCAGATGGTGTCTAGGGTTGTGCACTTGTGTTGGCTTCCTTTCCCTTTGTTTGTGCGGGCTCCGTAGCCAGTTTTCCTCGCGCAGGCCCCATAGCCAGTTTTCCTCGCGCGGGCTTCTCTCGGTCCTCCAAGGCTTCTTTTAGCAAAAGACTTCTACTCGGGGATAAATAGGACCTCCCAGAGAGAAATGTTGGCTAGAACTTTCTTTAGTTGTTCCACCACATTGTATGACCCTGGAGATGGGACTTCAAGTCTTTTACCTTGTTTTGCACTGCATCACCCTATCTTTGATATGTTGGGGGTGATGGTTGGGGTGTTGAACTCTTCTCGAAAGTCACTTTAGGCCTTGAGACAGCCTCTTGGCTCTCAGCTAATCTCTTATTGGATAGAGTGTAATAGTCCGATTGGACTTGCACAGCTGTGTACACGAGGACCTCGCTCGCATAGACTACATCATCGCCTTTTACCCAAGAGAAGAGCACGTGTTCTAAGGCTATTTCCTCTTCTTGTTCTAAGGACATCCCTTGCATTTGGACCATTAGGACAGCATTTTCAACCCCTGGGGACTAGTATCTGTAGGAAGACGAATCAAGGGCGTTCCCTTGTCTCCATTGTTCAACAACCTTCTGCTACAGATTGCCTTTTGGGCAATTTTGAGATGCATGCGCATCGTTACATGGAAAGCACCATGAATTTGAGTCATCCACCAAATTGTTTTGGCCTGAGACCAACTCTCTATTTGAACTTGGCGAGACTGTTTGCGAAGGATCAAGGACCGAGACAATTTACCTCACAGGCCGCGTTTGATGATTTAGTACTTGATGATTCAATGCCTGGGGATTCGGCTTCTGCCTTTATTGGTATTGGTTATGTTGATATGGAGCCCTCCCATTTTGGGAGTTCTGGTAAGAGGGCTTTGGGGGCATACCAAACTGCCTTTTGAGATTCATGATCTCATGCGAGAAGTTCCACAGGATGCTCTTTATGTCGTTCATCTCCGCAGCTATCGTGGATGAAGAGGACACGCTTGTTTGAGCCAAGAGGTATACATACATGGAAGGAGACATTTGCGAGGTGCTCGGGACTTCTTGCAACAGCATTGATATCTCTGGGAACATGGGCATTGGCAGCGACAGGGAAAGTTTCCTGGTGTCTATTAAGTTGTTCTCCACTCTGACTGCAAACTCAAATGCATCGAGAGCCTCTGCCCTCCAAGGGACTGAATCATAACCGCTATGTCTGAGTTAAAGGCTTTGAGGTAGAAGACAATGGCCATACCTGCAGGCGATAGAGCCGCTATCAGGATCTTTTGCCAGGTCTTATCGAACCTAGTGTTAAAATCTATAATAGCCTCTTACAGGACTCTTTTAATGGTGATCAACTATTATAGGAGAGATGACCGATCTGCCTTCTCATTGAATCTCTCAAAGAATTTGTTGCCCTAGTCATCCCACGTGGCGATGGAGTTGGGCGACAGGGACCGGTACCAGTCAAGAGCTCGCCCCTTGAGAGAAGTGACTAGTAGCCTTAAAGCTACGTTCCACTGTGTGACATAATGCACAATACAAACGTTTGCAACATCTTGAAGATGTTCCGCCGCGCTTTTGAAATCTTCCCCTGAGAATTTGGAGAGTGCCTTCAATGCAGTAGCAGGAATAGGATCCCACGTAGCTGGGGCTATTAGAGTGATGAATGGGCTACCACTATTCCATGCCACGAAGTTCCTCAGTGGTCCCTGGATGGCCATCTGTTGTGGTTGTTCCGTTGCACTTGATCCTGCGGTTCTTTAGCAAGTTGTAGCTACCAAAGGTGGTGATACCAACCCTGGATTCGTCGTTGTTTGTGACCTTGTAACGGGCCTATGGCTCCTACACTCTAACTTCTAGTTAGGTAGACTAGTAGTTCGTGTCCCACTGGGCGTGACAGAAAAGAATAAACTATTGACGCCTAAAACTCTCGCTCTAGGCGAACAACCTTCTATGGGAAGGTTTACAGATGTGGGACTCAAATGCAGCATGTAAAGCAACCTTCGAGGTTTTAGAAGACGGCACTTCGAATTAATTTGGGGGTGGAAAGGGATAAGAAGAAAATTTAGATAAAACTGAAATAAACTATCTAAGGCGATGCACCGAGATCTTTAAAGTATTGACCTATAATTGCATAAAATAGCTTGAATCTTCGGATGTCACAAACTATTAAAGGAGCATATGCATGAATCAAACCCTATAACGTAAACAAGAATCAATACTATAGAAACAGAGAAATGGAAATAACAAACTGCGATAAATCTTCACTCAGTTTGACACAGAACATCACATCCTCTTCATTGTTGGGTAGAAAAACACCATACAGAAGGCCAATAGCACAGTATACAGTACAATCCTTTCTCGCGGGGGGCACCTGCCAAGGTCTTAGAATGAAAAACAAAACTGCTTGCCAATTCTATTTCAGAATTAAAATTTATTACAATGGCTGCTCTAGTACCAAAACAATTATCTAAAAACCAACCCCTTCCAAAAGCAATGAGCTCTGAACATATAGGCACCGCAGTCTCACGAGGAAGCGACACCTAGAAACAGGGACTCGCGCTCTTGATAAGGCCATTGCAACCGAAGGAGGAGCTTCAACTCATGAGTATAGTTGTTCTTCAAAATCCCGAATATGTCGCAACAACGACGCCCATATGATGCCCACGACGCTTAGAAGAAGCATTGTGATGCCACGTGTCTATCTCCAGAACTACGTTTGGAATGTTGTTGGAAACAGGGGCCCATTTGTTTCGACCAATGGCACAACTCCTAGCTCTAACAAAAGAAACTTACCCCGAACAAGCGTCTTGCCACCACGTAGAAGGTTTGCTTCCTCTTTATACAACTGTATGGTGGGTCCCCTTTCTAACTCTGCCAGCCAATGGCACGACCTTAAGCCCTGACGAAAGAACTTTTGCTCTCGAGGAACGTCGTGACGTCACGTGGCAAGCTGGCATTACTCGTGGAGAAGCTAAGCATTCCTTTACAAAAAATGAGCGCGGGGGCGCCACGTCGAAAGTCCGCATTCTTCTTTGTAACTGCACAGTGGGCCCCGCCTATTACTTCCTCAACCAATGGCGCTACTTGAAATCCTGACAAAATACCCTGCCTTGGATGAGCGCCCAGTTGCCACGTGGAGAGTTGGCACTACTCCTAGGTGAACCGAGAACCTCTTCGTGATAAACGAACGCTAGGACGCCACGTGGCAGCTGCAGAAGGAAGCCAAAACTTAGCTAAAAATACAAAGGGGACGTTGAGAAAAGAGAAGGTCAAAGCACAACTACCGAACTTCGCCGAGTGTCCGAGGCCAAACACTGATTGCTTCAAAAAAATATATATATGGATTACAAACCACAGTTTCTATAAGCACTTAACATTTTAAGCCGGAAGAAGGCACCTGCCAATTGCAACAACCTCACATATATGCTTAATCCATAGAGGTTACTGGCTTATCTATAGAAATTCACAGGCCATTTATCACTTTTGAGGAAGACAAGTTTGACATGATCATGCATTACAGTCAACACTAAGTTTACATTTGGTATAACTGGTAGGAAGAAGGCTGTGACCTGCCAATTGCAACAACCTCACCTATCTGCTTAAAGCCTTAAACCATGAAAGTTACTGGCTTATCTATAGAAATTCATGGGCCATTTATCACTTTTGAGGAGGAAGACAAGTTTGACATGATCATGCATTACAGTCAACACTAAGTTTACATTTGGTATAACAACTGGTAAGCATATAGATAGTTATAAGCACCTAAAAAGTTGAAATCAGAAAAAGGCTGCAATCTGAAAATTACATTCACCTTATCTATCTGCTCAAACCATGGAGGTTACTAGGTTATCTATAGGAACTCAAAGAACATTTAAAGGCACTTTTGAGTAGGAAGCCCATGGTCAAGTACTTCCAGTACTATCTCTAGTATTAATGTATTAGAAAGCCTTTTGTATTTGCACTTACGTCAGATGTTGTTTCTGTTTCTTCTCAACACATACAGTCCAGCCTAGAGGATCTCAAGATAGTAGATGTAACGGGGGAGGGGGGTGCGAGGTTTTAGGAGCAATGCAATTTTTTACCTGACTACAGAACTCAATTTTGGAATTTTGACATTTATGGTCTATCAACATGTGTTATGAATTATAAATTGATAACTAAGTATGCCACTGTTGAAAATTCATACCTTCTAAAGAATTTATTTTTAAGACATTGACATTTAAAAGTCACTCTCACACAAGGTACAAATCTAGGGCAACCCACTTTCCTTTTCATTCACCATCCAACAATGAGACATAATAAATGAAGCTTTGAAAAACCAATATAACTCTTGCGACTTGCACCAAGATGATGCAGTGAAAAGCTTCTTGTAAATATGGGCTTGTAAGAAAAATTAAATAAAGAGTCAACTATGGTTAGGGGGGAAATTAAAGGCAAAGTCAACTATCAAGCCCTATGATACTAGACTTGAATTTAAACTTTGTTCTTAATTATTCCCTCATGCAAGTCTTGTCAAAACACTGCATATAAGTATTAATAAAGGAAAAAATATTAATTAAAGAAATGAGATTATTCACACTAGACTTGTAGTTAAACTTTGTTCTTAGCGATCTCTTCATGAAAGACTTGTCCAATCCCTACATGAATAAGTATTAGGAAAGTAAAAACAATCATTCAAGAATATTAAAAAGGAAGCATTGAATTGGTATACAAAACGTTTAGAAACCACTCTCCCATCTGGGATCTTGAGGAATTCCTCATTCTCAATAAAAATAGCACAGCAAATATAAAGTTAAATTTATAAAACCCACAATATCATTGGCATTCCAAGAGAATAAATTACTGAGATGTGTTTCTCATTATCCTCAAAAATACATTAAAAAAAGGCACTTGAAGGTGCATATTCAACAAGTATGATAGAATTCACATCAATTATGGGAACGTTTTTAACTTTTACTAGCCTACCAACTTGATCCTCTACAAAATTCTGTCCCCAAAACAGGAGGGGACATGTAAAAGTGTAAAGATGTGTTACTAATAAATTTCTAAAACTTAAATGAAGAGAACACTGGTATTCCAAGAGAATAAATTACTGAGATGTGTTTCTCATTATCCTCAAAAATACATTAAAAAAAGGCACTTGAAGGTGCATATTCAACAAGTATGATAGAATTCACATCAATTATGGGAACGTTTTTAACTTTTACTAGCCTACCAACTTGATCCTCTAAAAAATTGTGTCCCCAAAACAGGAGGGGACATGTAAAAGTGTAAAGATGTGTTACTAATAAATTTCTAAAACTTAAATGAAGAGAACACTGGTATTCCAAGAGAATAAATTACTGAGATGTGTTTCTCATTATCCTCAAAAATACATTAAAAAAAGGCACTTGAAGGTGCATATTCAACAAGTATGATAGAATTCACATCAATTATGGGAACGTTTTTAACTTTTACTAGCCTACCAACTTGATCCTCTAAAAAATTGTGTCCCCAAAACAGGAGGGGACATGTAAAAGTGTAAAGATGTGTTACTAATAAATTTCTAAAACTTAAATGAAGAGAACACTGGTGGTTATAACCTATAGGACTTACTTCCTAACATGATCTTATATGCACTCTCTCATTAATTTTCAAATCACTGGGCTTTAAAAAACGTAGAGAGAAGTATCATATCTGTAGTGAGCCCAAATACTGCATAGGGGAATAGAAATTAGTTTATAGGAAGATAATAAAGAAAGTACAGCTAACAGAATAAAGCTGAGAGCAACTGGAGAATATAGTAGGCATAGTTACCAAATCCGGCTGGATCTTGATCCAGATTTTTTGGCAAGCCCAGATAGGTTTGGCCAATGTCATCCCTGTTATTTTCCAATTATTTTATAAAAATTTTGTTTTTCAAGTTTTCTGTAGGAAAAGACACCCAGTAACCTTATATATTATATAATATTAACATTTTCTATTATATTATTAAGTTTTGCATTGTATTTGTCAATTTTGCATATTTATAAAACTATGTTCATGTGTGTGTTTGTGTGTGTGTGTATTCTGGACACGATGTTTCCAAACTTTTTCCCGAATCCCATTGGCCCCACAAATGGATCCGGATTTCCAGATATAGCAAGTATAGCTGGAAAATAGAGCAAGTACAGCCAAAAAATATAGCAAGTACAGCCAAAAAATATAGCAAGTACAGTTAAAGAATAAAGCTATCCCACATCTATAAGTATGGGGAGACTTTTGCTGAATAAAGATTGGTATTAACACAGGATAGAAGATTGGTTATCTTCTCAAATCAGGAGTGGTTCACCTGCGAGCTTGGGCTGTTTTGTTTATTGGTTGTAAGCAGAATAGTGATTTTTTGTTTGTTTTGATTAAAAGCTTATTTCTAAGTCTGTTTTCTTATTCATTCCGAAAATTCATATTCTAGATATAAATTATTTATAAGCAAATTTCTGTTCCAAAGGTTTCCTGATTTCAATTCAGATTCCAGATTTCAATTTTTATGAGTTTCAAGTAAGTTTCAAATTGAGATTTTACCTAGGCTCATAACAATGGTGTCAGAGCAGTGATCCTGCCAGCCAGTGCAATGAAAAGAAAAAAGAGCAGAAAGAGCCATAGAACAGGCTGTACAAGAACCTTTTCAGCCCTTGGGCCAAAACATGAACAGTATGAGCAGGGACATGAGAGAAATGACACAAACCATGTACCAACTACTGCATGACATTAACAATAAGATCCACTTCATCTCATCATTTGTCACATAGGGCTGATACGTTGCACAGTCATCTGAGTAGATCTGGAAGAGAACCTTCTATTGAGCTGTGAGGATTTCTTTCACATTAGACAGGAAAACAAGGAGAGGCTAGGGACTTTAATGAGGATCCAATTAGAATGAAATAATTAACCTAGAGTTGGAAACTGACCTCAAATGCCCAAAATTGACATCCATGCATCTGATGCATCAAGGGAAATTGAAATGCGGGCATGGATTGAAAATCTTGGTGTCTAATTTTATATGAATTCAATGATTGGCTTGGAGAAAATTCAATTTGCACCACTACACATGGAAGGGACTGCATATGGTTGGTGGCATCATCATGATTTGGATGTCTAAGATGGTATTAAGAATGAGGTCCTTAACTGGTATGATTTCACTTCTTTTTTCTTTGATTTGGTTGATAAGAAAACTAGTGCTGACGACTATATAGATATGATTGAATGCTCCTATTGCAAAACCCAGATCATATGAAAAGTTTCTCAAAAGCAAGGCACAGAGGAAGCAAACTTGCACCTACTACATAACAGCTTAATCCACATAAAGCAACTCCCATCTTAATATTCAGAGGCCAGCTAAAGCTGGATTGAATAAAGCAGCTAGGAAGGATTTAAGGAAGTACGGCCCATTGTTTTTAATGCAAGGAGAAGTGGGATCCAAAGCATGACTAAGGAACAAATTCAGTTGGTTGACAACATGCTAGATGTGTCAGCCAGCAGTGGTGATGAACAAGCACATATTTTAATATTTACACTGACATGCCACCTCCAGAAGAGATACAATCAAAGGAGCCAACTAATCAACCCACTGCATCTTTGTCTTCTATAAGAGATATATCTTCACACCCTAGCTTGAGAGTGGAAGGATGGATTAAAGGGAGACTAGTCATAGTGTTGACTGATTCAAGTAGCACAAATAATTCCATTGATTCTAAACTTGCTCCAGTACTTGCTTTACCTATCTCTGCATGTCCTCCCTTCAAGGACATGCAGATGTAACTGATATGGCTTGTAAAATCTACGTTAAGGATGTGAGCCTCAAGATGGGGTCTCATTCAATCACTGCAGATTTTTATAGATTACCATTGGGTGTTGCTGACCTCATATTGGGCGTACAATGCCTTCAAAGACTCGGAGAAATTGCATGTAATTAAAAGACCAGTATTTGCAATTCATGCAAAATGGTAAAGAACATGAAATTAGAGTTTTCCAGCCACCTAGGTGCTCCATCGTATCAGCTCATACGATGCAAAAGTAAACCAATCATAACAATTCGGGTTATGTGATCAGTGGTCACACCTTAAAGGGCTTGCATACTTATGTCGGTAAGGAAAACCAGTTTACAGCCAGCCAGTACAGCAGGTATTACAACAGTACCATGTGGTGCTTGGTGACCTTCCCAAGTCTCTTAAACTATATAGGGGTCACAAGCATATCATAGAATTGGAGGAGCATACAAGACTCATCATTACTCCTTTTCCACACCCCAAGTTGTTAAAGGATGAGATTGAAAAGGTGGTACAGGAATCACTTGAAATGGGACTTATTGTTCCAAGCAAGAGCCCATTTGCTGCACCAGTGGTATTAGTTAGAAAAAAGGGTGGTTATTTTTGCATGTGCATTGATTACCGTGCTTTAAACAAGAAAACCATATGGAACTGGTTTCCTATTCCTAGAGTGGATGAGTTGCATGGAGTAACACTTTCTCAAAAATTGAGTTGACCGTATCTAGCTACTATCATATTAGAATGAGGTCTGAGGATACACATAAGACAGCATTTAGATCACACCATGGACACTATGAATTTTCAGTCATGCCTTTTGGACTCACAAATGCATCTTAAACTTTCCAAGCTACTATGAATAAGGCATCTCATCCTTATTTGTTTTGGTATTTTTTTATGGCCTCTTGGTGTATTGCAAAAATATGAAGGAGCACCCATCCCACCTTAAGAATGTCTTTTAGAATTAATGAAGATAAACATTTTGTTTCTAACGGAAAGCAAGTGTGATTTTGCTGCACATGAACTACTTTATTTGAGCCATGTCATCTCTAGTGAAGAGTCAAAGTAGAGGAGTCCAAGATTAAGGCAATTAAAAAAAGGCCAGAGCTAAAGACTCTTACTCGACTGAGGGAGTTCCTAAGACTGCAGTTATTAGTGATGTTTTATCAAGTTTGTCGCCTGGCTGCCCCATTTACAGATTTGACAAAGAGAGACCGATTTGAGTGATCAAATTCAGCAAAACAAGTTTTTATGAACCTCAAAAAAAAAATGTGTACCTGTCCCATATTGGCAATTCCAGATTTCTCCTTGCCACTTCGTGTTGAGTGTGTGATGCATCTGGACGAGGCATTGGCACAGTTTTGATGCAACAAGGAAGACCCATTTCCTTTGAGAGCCACAAGCTAAATGGCAAAGAGAAGTTTTTATCTGTTTATAATAAGGAGAATCAAGCACTAATGCATGCAACGGCTAACTCGAGCAATACTTAGTTTGTGGCAAATTCATTGTTCAAACTAACCATAATAGTTTGCAGTACTTTCTATCACAACCTGATCTCAATGAGCCGCAATCTGAGTGGGTGAGCACATTGCAAGCATATGACTTAGTTTCTCAACATTGCAAAGGTAATAAAAATGTGGTAGATGATGCCTTATCCAGAATTCCTCGAATTCCGTCTATTTCAGAAGCTATTCCAAATTGGCAGAAAGATATTGAGGCAAAGAACACTAAGGATGATGAGTTGGCAGCGTTGTTGCAGGATCAGCAGGAATCTGGGGCCAACAACAGCAGGTATTCCTTCCAAAATGGACTCATTGACCACGAGGAAATAGTGGTTTCAAAATTTAAAATGAAGGTAATGACTGAAAGTCATTCTTTGCTATCACCTAGAAATGTTAGGTTCTTCAAATTTATGCACAAATAAAAAAATCCTATAAATGGAATGGACTGAAGAATGACGTCTGCAACTTTGTAGCAGCTTGTGAGTCCGAGTTTACTTCAACAATTAGCAATCCCCAATTTAAAATGGAAGTATGTTAAAATGGATTCATCACGTCTTCCTAAGGTAAGTGATAAGGATTGTATTTTTGTTGTTAATGAACGATTAACCAACTATGTTCACTTCATACCCATTGATATTGTTGATACTTGGAAATGCACCATGCATTGCATCTATCAATGAGTACCACTGCTGGGAAGTTCCACAGTGTGGAATGGGCAGCGGAACGACCTCTAGGATTGAGAGACCGGGTCCTCCTACTCGAGCGTGGTTCTAAACATGTTGGATGGGTGAAAAGGGAGAATAAAAAAACGAAAAACAGCAAAGTAAAGAGGGGGGGCGATGTGCAAAAGTAGTTTCATTGAAAGCCCATTCGGAGGAATGAAAGCACAAAGCAAATGCTGGAACTATCAATCACTCCCAAAATAAATAAATACAAGAGGCAATTGATTTAAATTTGCATCAGGTTAATCTTCCACACAAATTCAGACCAAGGACAGAAATAGAGATGCAAGATCCTTATTACATGCTTCTAATAATGCACAATTGCATAGAATTCTGAAAATATATTAATAATCAGCAAGGGGAAAATGCCAAGGCTATGGACACTACAATGAAGGCTCTCATGGGGAGCTGGAAAAAAATTCCACGAGTGAGGGGCCCAAAAAATAGGGAGACTCTCCCTATTAATACAAAAATGGAGAAGAAAGAGAGGAGAAATGGGCCTTGGTTGTGCAGCCATATGTCAGAATTTGCAGTCACCACTCAATGCAAAAAATGGCCATTATGCCCACCATCTGCCTGGAAATACTCCGTGAATTCAAATTTTGTCTGGGGCCTTTAATAATTTCCACGGTTTTCCTAAAAAGCTTAAAGGCTTTTTGAATAGCATGTCCACCTTTCAAGGTTTGAAATTTTCAAAGTAATCTCCACCTTTTTAATTGTAAACTTAAAGCTTATGGCTACACTTCTAGGCTTACCACTCCCGTAGATTTTCTTGAATTTCTAAAGGCTAAAAAGCTTTTAAGCAAGGCAAGCTTAAAGCTTATGGCTCCACTTTTAGGCCTACCACTCCCATGGATTTCCTTAAATTTCTAAAGGCTAAAAAGTTTTTAAGCAAGGTGGGCTCCTTCTTTTTTTTTAAAGGTGAGATGCCCTCACCTTTTCCCCATGCGTGACCCTCCATGGGTTTTTAAATTCAAAAGCTCAAAATACTTTAAATAAAAGTGGTCTTTGCTTATTTAAATAAAAAGCCTCGGCTATTTTTGGTGGGGAAAGCCTGCAATTATTTTGGAGAGCAAAATTTTACAACAAATATCACTTAGAAAGCCCAACAAACTGCAATTGTGTTTATGGAAAACATTTATAACTTGCATGGGCTGCCGAAAACAATTGCGACTGATAGGGATCCAAAATTCACTAGTAAATTTTGGAAGGGACTTTTTGAGTTAACTAGTACCACTTTATCTTTCAGTAACAGTTACCACCCTAAAACTGATGAGCAAACAGAAATTGTGAATAAGACCTTACGGGGTTATCTACATAATTGTGTGGCTGATTTAAAGGTTACATGGCTCACTAGTGAATCCTAGCAGAAAATTGGTATAACAACGCCCACCATGTATCAATTGGTATGGCCCATTCAAGGCTTTGTATGGTTATAATCCACCATCAGTGATAAATAAGGGTATCCAAGACACCAAATTACCAGTAGCTCAAGACTTCATCATAGTGATTCACAAGATTTTACAGCTCGGGGTAGAATGAAATCACAAGCTGACCAGAATCAATTAGCAAGGGAATCTGTGGTTGATAAAATCAAGGAAAGGGGTTCAAATTAATAACTACCTTGCCCTTGCAGCCTATAAAGTCCCTCTTGGAATAGATCCCAACAGGAAATGCATATAAGGTTACTTTCAACATTTAAATTTTAAACCACAAATTTTAACTCTTCACTGCTGAAGTGAGATACTGGTACGATTAGCATTTTTTGATCTATGGGAATCAAACAGCCCAATGCAATTTTCCAAACATTCATGCCATCCATAATAAGATAACAATACCATAAGCAAGCAAAACAGTAAACAATACAGTTTTCTTAAGCCATTTAAACCACAAATCCACATGACATTATAACTCATGACCAATACAAGAATTAAGGTTTCTATATCTAATGTTTGGAAAATGGTGAACAACAGCATAGCAACATCCTTACCATCCTCTCACAAAATAAACTATACCAAACAAGGATTTTGGCATTTTGTCAAACACTTCAACTCATTTACCGGCATTTAAATCTCTTGCAAAACAAATTGTTATTTTGTTTTTAAAGGTTGGTCCTTCATCTTCTCATAAAACCCATATCAAAAATGCTATCCTTTTTTCGCGGAAGTGTCCCAAATTCCATATCCTTCACCTTGCAAGAACACCTTTTTTTCTATGAACAGTATGTATGCAAAGGAGGATAGCCCAAACTCAAATTTCTCAACCTCCTCGTGTTGCCCATACTGAGATCTTTTAATCGGTTACTTGGGCACCCTCTGAAATGCTCCCAATCTCCCCAACCTTCACGGCCCTTCCTCTTCCAAGAAAAACATCTTTATTTTATTTTTCCAATTAAAAATGCTCTCTTTTTCTGTTCTTTCAGTATGGGATACATTTTTAGCATCTCGACATCACTATAAATACCTGCGGGGCGTTTCCCATCAGTTCTTCCGCTCCCCATGCCTCTTCCACGTTTTTTTCCATGTATGCATGCTCAAAGAATTTTTCTTCATCTCAAATGCATTTCTTCTTTTGTTGCGAGAAGGAAGCCTGAGCTCTTGGTTTCCCACATTGTATACAATCAAAACACCATTACCCATGCCCCTCTAACAGCTGAAATGTCTTTTGGATTTCCAATGTGCCTCCACCTATAAAAATTCCCAACATGAAGGAAAATTATTTGTCTTCTTTGCAAAGAATGTGATCATGAGTTTTTTGTTTTGCATCATGTTACTACCAACAATACATGCTTCAAACTCGGCTTTACATGCTTCAAACTCGGCTTTAGATGCTGCAAAGACTCCCTCTCCTCCCATTTGCTTCAAGTGCCCTTGTTTTGGTCTCTATAGAGGTAAAATGCCTTAAATTGGAATAAAACATTTTAATTTATAATTTGTTGATGCACCCACCTTCAAGAGTGTAAACTCACATCAAAAGTATCTTTGATTCGTCTTTGGCTTTCTCAGAACTTCTAAACCTTCACCATGCCTTATTCCTAGAACAGGTTCCTTTTCTAAATTTGAAGGCAAGTTCAACTGCCATATGAAGATCACTGCTTATTGGCTAAACTATAAATGTTTTTGGTGATGCAAGATTGCATCAAACTCCCTAGGTGAATTGGGTTGCGAGCTTAGTGCTCACAAACAGGACTGGGTGCAGAACCACCCTTGTAACCCGAAAAAGTAAGGGCACGGCATGCCCTTCCACCATGTTAGTTACCTCGGTAAGTTTTAAAACAGTTTCTTTTGTCTTTTCCAGCAAACTGTTAATTCATAGTCCATCCACCTCCACCTAGATGCTCTTTTTCCTTATTCACTCTACTCCCTTTCTCTATACTTTGTCAGTCTGCTGCAGGACATTTAGACCGACCACATCCACCAAATCTCAACATGCTTCTCATCATCATCTCTTTCTTCTGCACCCCACTCTGGCTCATCTTCTTTTCTTCTTCTTTCTTCTTTCTCTACTTATCAGTTCCTTGTTGATTTTCTTCACTGGCATGTTGTTTTCCTTTTCTCTTCAATTCCTATGGCATGACATGCATGCTCCTTGTGAAATTTATTTTCTTCTTTGCAACAAAACATATCACCACCTTTAGTGATTTTCATTTCATTTGTTGACTTACAAGAGCCTTATCAACTTCACTGATTGTCTTGCCATATCTACCCTCTTATCCATTGGAGGATAATATATTGTTCATCATTCATCCTTTTCCCTGTGCTGTGATTTTTCTTTGGTTATCTCCCACTAGATGAAAAACTTATGCTGCTTGCATGTCCTTCTAAGGACATTCTTTTGTTGTCTCTTCACTATCTTCTTCTTCCCTTTGTTGCAAACTTTCCTGCACATCTGCAATCTCCATGACTGACATCTTCTCAACTGCTACTTCCTTTCTTTTGACTACATTTTCAATAGAGATCTGTCCACTCTCCATTTCCTTTCTTGCAAATGTATTTTCACAAGCCTTGAAGGCTTCGTCTTTCGGCTCACTCACCCCATCCTCTTGAGCCAACATGACTCCATCTTGTTCATCTGCCAAACTTGCCTTTGCCGGTTTTTGCTCCAGCTCTTCTATCTCAATCTTCTCTTCACAACAACTTGTTCTTTCCTTTCCCTCCTCTCTTTCTTGAAGATAGTTCTCATCCACCTTTCCATTCACCCTCACCTTTACCTTTGCTTCCTTCATGGAAACCACATTAAGACAGTAGTCTTCTAGACAATCTCCATCTTTTGGGCCAACTGCTACTACCTCCACATCTCTATCTTAATCATCAACATTCCAATCCTCTTCCAGGAAGAATCTACCCTCTAAGGGTTGTTCATAGCCTCCACTCTTTCTGCTCCTCAAAACAAGTCTTGGTTGCTCACATGGCAACTTCACTTTCTCATTGCCTTCCATGGAAATCTTCTTATCGCCACTTCTCAACCTCAAAGCATGAAGATTTCTCAGCCACTCCAACTGCATTCTTGGGTGCACTATCTGCCCCATCAACTTGAAAATCATATGTTTCCCAGCTTTTTACCTTAATCTTTCCTTTCTCTTGTCTCCTTTGTTGGAGATCTTCCCGATACTCACTTGCAACTTTTACCCTCTTAGAGTCTTCAATCTTCCACTCCACAAAATAAACTTCCAACTCCACTATTCACCTCATCATCTCTTCAAGGCTCTCCCTATATAGTATTGGGCTCTCCATCTTATTTCACCACAACCTTTGTTGATCTCTTTTACTTTCCCATTGATCTCCTCAACAAGGCATCCAATCTGGTCATCATATCTTCTAACAATTCTTCCCACTTCTGCAATCTGAAACTCCAGGTCACTTTTCCTCTCTTTTCTCTTCTATGCACCATCTCTTTCACTCTTTTTTCCCTACCCACCTACACAAGATGGAGAACACTCTATGCAATCTTTACCCACTATTCACTCAATGGAAAATGTAACTTCAGTTCTCTTCCCTACTATGCAATATGGAGAACAACTCATTGCACTATCCAAACACCTCTTGCTAGAAGATGTTTTTTCACTCTCCAACACAAGCTTGAAGGATACTCCCGCTCTAATACCATATGATGTAGTCAAGGAAAGAGGATCAAATTAATGACTACCTTGTCCTTGCAGCCTATCAAGTCCCTCCTGCTATACATCCCAACAAGAAATGCAAGGTTACTTTAGACATTTAAACTGCCCAAAGATGGGTTTTACGAGGCCACCAACCAAGAGTTTGACTCTTCACTAATGAAGTAACATACCGATACTATTAAAATTTGTTGATCTTTAGGCATCAAACAGCCCAATGCCATTTATGTCAAGATAACAATAACGTAAGCAAGCAAAACAGTAAACAAAATAGAATTTTTTCAACCATTTAAACCACAAATCCCCCTAACATTAATAACTCGTGCCCCATACAAGAATTAAGGTGGTCTCTAATGCATGGAAAATGGTGCAAAACAAACAGCAACAACTTTACCATCCTTTCACAGGCTAAACTATACGAAACAAGGATTTTGGCATTTTTTTTAACTCTTAGGCTTATTTTCGAGCATAAAAATCTCTTCCAAAACAACTTGTGGTTTTGTTTTCAAAGAATGTTCCTTCATCTACTGATAAAACCCATATCGAAAATGTTACTCTTTCTTCACAAAATTGTCCCAAACTCCATATCCTTCACCTTGTAAGAATACCTTTGTTTTGCTAAAAGAGTCTGTAAGGAGAGGAGGATAACCCAAACTCAAAATTCCCAACCTCCTCGTATTGTCCATGCCAAAAACACTCCCAATTTCCCCAGCCTTCACCCACCTTCCTCTCCCAAAAAAAAATGTTTCTCTTTTATTTTTCCATGTATAAATTCTCTTTTTTGTTGTTTCAGTATGGACTGCATTTTTAGCATCTCAACATAGTTATGAAGTGCTTGAGGGGCATTTTCCATAAGTTCTTCAGCTCCCCATGCATCTTCCACATTATTTCCCATGTATGCAAGCTCAAAAACGTTTTTCATCTCAAATGCATTTTTTCTTTTGTTGTATAATGAGAACCTGAGTTCTTTTTGTTTTTCCACATTGTATACAGCGAAAACACCATTCATCATGCCCCTATAATAGCTGAAATGTCGTTTGGCTTTCCAATGAACCTCCACCACTAAAAATGCCCAACATGAGGTAAAACAGGCTTGTCTTCTTTGCAAACAATGTGATTGTGAGTTTTTGGTTTTGTATCATGTTACCACCATCAATAAATGCTTCAAACTTGGCTTAGATGCTGCCAAGGCCAAGACTCCGTCTCCTCCCAATTGCTTCAACTGCCCTTGTTTTGGGCTCCATGAAGGTAAAATGTCTTAAATTGGAATAAAACATTTTTATTTAAAATCTGATAATGCACCCACCTTCAAGAGCGTAAACTCACATCAAAAGCATCCTCAGTTCGTCTTCGGCTTTGTTGGAGCTTTTCAAGCTTCACCGTACCCTCATATGTCTTATTCCTAGAACGGGGACCTTCTTGGAATTTAAAGGCAAGTTCAACCATCATCTGAAGATCACCACTTATTGGCTAAAATAGAAATGTTTTTGGTGATACAAGATTTCCAACCTGGATGCTTCTGCATTAGTTGAACGCCAAGTCTTCCTTCAATTTCAACCTTATAAACAAACCACCCTTGAGAAGAAGGCATTAAAGTCCATCTTTAAATTAGAATCCTTCCAGAAAAATAGAAGTGACAAGTACTTAGAGAGTAATATTTAAGCACGTGGAGAGGGAGAGGAGGGGGCTGAAAATAAGCAATAACTACATAAACTATTTCTGCCATCTGCCATCTGCCAGCTAATGAACAGTTGAATTTTTTTTAAATTTCTCCTGATTTATCATTGCTTATAAATACTTTCAAATAAACAATTTTTTTAAACTTTCATGGGACCAATTTCACTTCAGTATTCTCAATTTCTCAGGTGCTTGATAAAATTAGTCATGTGGCTGCATGGGACCGCACCATAAGAGAATAAAGCAAGTCCAGCTTTAGGATATAGCTAGTACAGCTGAACTTATAGGAAGTACAGCCAGAGAATATAGCAAGTACAACTGGGAGCTAAGTCACAAGGTTCGGGTTCGAATCAAGTTCGATGAGGATAAAATTCAGTTCAAGTTCGAGTTCAGATAACAATTGAAAAAAAAATCGCCATTACATTCAAAACGTTTTTTAAAAAAAAAACTTAATTAAAACAATTATAAAAATTAAAGACATAATTATAAAAAAAATAAAAATATAAAAATAAAAAACATAATTAAAAAAATATAAAAAATTAGAACATAATTATAAAAAATTAAATTCAAAACGTAAATAAACATAAAAACATAATTATAAAAAAATTTAATATATAATTAAAAAGTCACAAAAATAAATTATAAAATTAAAACAAAATTATAAATATAAACAAAACATAAAATAAAATAAAACTAAATTCAAAATTGTAATCAAAATAAAAAATGAAAACGTAAAATAAATTAAAACAAATCAAAACTAGTTAAAACCTAAAACCTCATAACAAACCATCCACCATCAACCTGCTGCGTCAACCTCATCCTCTTTGAACCTGCAGCTTCGAACCTGCTTCCCCCGCCAATGCCCCTTCTTCAAGTGAAGCACACAGACATCAATATTACCCTTTGGAGTCCTGGACTGTCAAGTAATGAACAGACATTGGACTGAATTTCTATTTGTGGAGGCAGCGATGAGGAGTAATTTTGAGCATGTAGCGAAGCCGCAGACTGAGTGAAGGGTATCCAAGGCCTGTTAGGTGCTGTGGCTAAGTTTTATACCCGTAGGGCCGTAAGGGTTTTGTATCCGAGACGAAATCCATGCAAGGGCAACAGAGGAGTTGTGAGGGCCTCAGTAGAAATTTAAGACATGCAAAAACGAAGACAGAGACATATACAGTAGCGAAAAAAATGCAGACCTAAAAAAACGATATTTTTTTCTTTCTTTCAGCGAAATTCGCATTTTATCTGAAAAATTGCCGTACCTTGTGACTTAAACTGGAAGGATAAATCAGGTACAAATGGAAAATAAAGTACTCCCTCATCTATAAGTAAGGCGAAACTTTTGCTGGTTATCTTCTCAAATCGGGAGTACCTCAACTGCAAGCTTGGGTTACTTTGGTTAATAGCTGTAAGCAGAGTTTCATCTTTTGTTTTTTATTAAAACTTACTTTCTATATCTATTATCTTAAGCATTCCAGAATTTATAAGAAAATTTCCGTTCCAATCGACTTCAGATTTTACCTAGGATCATAACAAGAACCAATCACATGACAATGCAACAAATGTAAATGTAGATACAAACAACATACATAGGAGAAATATCATTAGCAAGGCTATAAAGTTTACCAAGGAACAAACTGCTTAAATTTGGAAAGGAGACTCTTTCATTTCATTAAGTTAAAGAACATCATAACTGATAATGACCAAATATCTCTTAAAACCTTGATCTCTCATGCAGAATTTTGACAGCAAACAATATTGTTAAACTTTCTGTGTAGATGAAAAGAGAACTCTATTCAATGCACATAAACCTTGGAACCTGCAGAGACTATTTTTTAAAATTGTCATCTGAATTCTGTGTGCATTGAAATGGTGTTTCATGTGAAAAGGTTTTATTACATACATAAGATTTGTAAAGATAGCCTAGACTCTTCTGGCATGAAAACAGTACATCACAAAGAATTTTTTTTCAGAAATGTGAGATTTACAATTAACTTGGAAAGAATAAACAGTGAATAGCCTAACTGTCAAGGCAAGAAAGTTTAAAATTACATTATCCTTGCAAGCAAAAAAAATGTGTGGCTCAAGGATCAAACACAAACACGCAATTATTAGCCACCCAAATTTGAAGCCCAGCTGCTGAAGATATCTAACAGGGGATACACACTAGTTGCCACTCCAAGCAATCTTGATGACCAAGGCATTTCGCCTAATCTCAAAAGGATCAACCCAATTCTCCAAATGGTAAGCCCAATAGTCTCATATATACACACCCGACTAGAGGGTTACGTGTGAAATTGAGCGGTGTGTGAAGAGCACGCCCACACGCCCACCATTCCTAGGTATATTTGACATCGCTAAGTAATTTCAGAACCCATTTAATAATGACATAATTTTACGGACGCATGTAAGCAATTGAAATAGGCCAGTATGGCCATGAAATAATTCTGAATACAATTCAATACAGAGAACTCTCGTTTAATTCAAAGCCAGAAGAAGTCGTTAATTGTAAAGGGTGATTCGCACTTATGATGCAGGGTTAGACAAGTATAAAAACATAGAAAAGTTAAGCAACAATTTCTACCAAAATCCCAAAACCGTAATACTCTAAAGCAGTGACCTTTTCAACCAAGGGTTTGAGGTAAAAAAAAATGCTCGAAAACTTACCATGGCTGCAAACCCCAAGGAGAAGTTGATTTATTTTTCTTCCTCTTAGTGCTCTCTGCAACAAATGGGACAACGTTCATTCGGCTGAAAAGTGGCTTTGTTATTCTCACTAAAATAAATGGGAGTTTATTTATAGGAAGTAGGGCGCCTCAGCGTTCCAGCCCTTAAGCTATGCCAGCCCTCGCCAACATTTGTATACACCATTACCATTCATTAATTGAAAAGTTGTTTTAAATAAAATTTTATTGCTGCATTTTATTTTTTATTTTTTTTGTTGAGTTGATTGTATTATGTTCCATCTCTCTCTTTTATTTTTTTTATTTTTGGGGGCTTCTTCTCCTCTCTCCTCCTCTTGTGTTTCTTTTAAGTTTTTGGAGTCTATTTTAAAATATATATGTTTTGGGATTTGAATTTTTTTCATATTTTTTTAGGTTTTTTGAGGTTGTGGATCCTAATTTATTTATCTTTTTATTTTTTGCATATCAATATGCATGTTAGTACGGTTTTAATTCAAATTCAGAAAATCTATAAATATATAGGTATATTAGTGCATTTAAAACATACAATGAATAAACACAAACAATTAATTCAAACATTTAGAGAAGGCATTAAATAATCTTCACAAATTTTAAGAGAATCTAATATTTACTACTAAATTCTAAAAGAAATCAAGCATTCATTGTGTATTGAAAGTCATAATAGATAGACATTGGATCACACTAAACTATCTCACTAAATTACATTTTACTTGGTGTAGATACTCTTTATTCGTACAAGTCTTCTTACTACAATGTTTTTAGCATTGTTTGGTGCATATATGTCATCGCCTCGAAATAGGGACTTATTGATGTTTGTCTATTTTTTTCTTCTCCTTTGTGTGATCTTGTGGTCTTCTTTTCTTATATTTATCATTATGTTGTGTTTATGTTATGTTAATGAACATGTTTTCTCTCTCCTCTTTCTATTTGTATTTGTTTCTTCTTTTGAGATGGGAATAGTGGTTTATCAATCCTACGTTGATCTTAACCTATATGTTTTTGTGGGTCCTTTTCTCTATGGGTCTTGTTTATGTTAGGATCTGTTACAAGTTGGTGTGGACACCTAAATTTAGTTGTTAACACTTTGGCAACATCAATTTTGTCGTATTTTGACACACTTGGACAATTGGCATGTATTTGACCTTTGAGCACACTTTTCCTCTAATTGTCTACCCATCTATTGTCTTAGCCACCTCTATTTGACAAATGTGTTTATTCATGATCAATTGAGACTATACAAGAACCCTTCAGTATCCTAGATAAAAATTCTCCATATATCAGATCCCTATTTTTCACTAATAGGACAATATTGGTAATCCCAAAAAATGTCAGTGACTGCAAATTTATCCCTCGATCGAGAGTGTCCAAGAGCCATCAATGGTTATTTTTCATATTGGGAAGTCTTCATCAAGTTGACTTAGACATGTTTCATGGGTTGGTCATAGTAATAAATTAACAAATAGTCATCTATAGCTATAGATCACCCTATGGTTATTATTCACTTGGCAAATCTTAGCAATATTGAGAAATCACGTAACACTCTCTATAAACATTATCAAAAGGCATACACATTTTAGAATTTAAAGGATCAACCCGAGGCAGTCCATAGAGCCAAAATTGAATATGTAAATTCAATGTTGTATGGTTTCAATTATCAAAGATCAAAATATAACATTGCATTCTAAATTATTCAATATGTTCACTCACACACACGTGCACAGAGAGAGAGAGAGAGGGGGGAGAGAGAGAGGTGGGAGAATTGCATGCGTCTTGAACCCTCTTCAAAGTATTGAAATGTACGTAATGCTTATCCATTCAGCGAGGAGTGGTTGGGATCAGTCCAACCCAAAATAGTAACCCCTTTTAAGGGCATCTTGTGATCGATCAAGCATAATTAGGGTTTGGACTAAAGGTAAAAAAATAAGCATTTCAACACATGATGAGAGACGTGTACGCACATAAAATAAAAATTTTGGAATATGCATAAGGCTCACAAAAGTATCAAACCCCCACTATGTGCAGGGACATTATCGATGAACCCTGATAGTGCCAATTGCCATAAGCATCTAACTTTGTTGGCAGTGTCCATGCATGTTTTTAGTCACTAATTTTTATCTGAGAAGCTGATTATTTTATCAAAATTATGATTAGAATAATATATCTAATCTAATTTAAACAAAATCTTGCATAAAATTAGAATATAAAAAATAAGCATAAATTAATCAATTTTTATTTAGAACTTACTATTTGTGGAAAATTGTTAAAAAGGGAAATAAATAAGACAAATAACTTAGTTGGCACTTGAATTTAGGTGACTATAATAATAACTATGTAAGTAATTGTGACACTATATGAGGTGACTATGAACTAGTAACATGGCTTCACTTGAATCTAGGACAAGGGTACGCTATTTGGGTAAGGTGAACATGTGTTGTCTTCTATAGGGAGCATCGACATCCAGTAGGGTTTTTGCCCTATGTGTAAATTTGGATCAGTACACCTTCACTAGCAAGTCTTATGTGTGTGATCGGAGTTACTCAATTCATTATGGAAGCCGTTGTGTACCTTCTTCTTCGCTTGGAAACATAGGCCAATAGACAATGAAGAATAAATGTGTAGATAGAGAAAAAATGTTACTAGATGAAGTTGTGTTTGACCTTAACAACCCTATGTTGAGTGTTTCCTACATACCAATACTTCGAAGAGGGATCAAACTACATGTAGTTCTCCCATGCTACGATGGTGTGTATGAAATACTAGTGTAATGTTATACGTTGGTGTAATCTTGGTGTAATTACATGATTTAACAATAGCTTGTGACCTTGGAGATGTATGCAAACTTAGCTCATGCCTACTTGGGTTATATAAACTTAGAATTGGGAAGAATAGGTGTTTTCTTCTCACAATGCAGTTAGAATAATTTTGGTGTTCGCAATATGAAATCCTCTTGCCATCAAGTGAAAAAATGAATGGAACATATGTTTTTTATTGGTACTTTGGGAAATTCCTCATATAGGACTTACGAAACATATGAGATGACCTATTGGGTGAATTTGAATTTGAAAAATTATTTGTTATTTGGTGTGAGGATGCGGCCAATGGATTTAGACAATACCAATGAGCAGGATAGTTCTAGAGGAGTGGCCTTATCTAAGAAATAGAGACATCTAAATTGGAAGTGTGGATCAATCTAATAGTGAGTTTAGGTTACTTGGAATGAGGAATAAGAAAATTTTATATCATAGTTGCTCAAGGGTAAGTGTCATTTGTATAAAAGTAGAGTAATAATGACTTAGAGTCATGGATTTGAACATAAGCTAAATGTGTAAAAAGGATTGGTCATAAGTACTTTTTTTTAGCTTTAATTTTTTATTTTGATGACTACATTGATGAGGTGCATATGATCATTTCCAGATTGAGTGATGAATTTTGTGATAAATAGGCATATAGAATTAGCTAAGCACATAATCCCTCTCTTACTTTTTAATTTCCAAATCAAGCAATCAGAAAAATAATCGACCCATTTCAATTCAAGTTAGTGTGTTTATTCTATATTTTTCCATAATTTGAATTAGTGCATAGTTTCCATTTTTTTATATCTGTTAAGTGTAAAACAAGTAAAACATTTTGGTGAACTCGATCATTGATTTAAGCCCAAAACCCCAAATTTTTCTTCTACATTAGGGTTTCAGTTTTTTATTAATGCTTCATATTTGTCCCCTATTAAGGTTTGATTTTCAGGTCTAGTTGTTGACTTCCCCTTCTACCATGGAAAAATTTACTTTTTTTTAATTATTCATCTCGATCTTCTTTCATGCATTCAAAACTTTTAGTGTTTGGGTTTTCTACCTTTTCTCTACAATCCCTCTTTTTATAGGTGTATAACAATTAATTGCATCTTTTATTCATGTAACGTTGAGTTTTATATTCGCTTACATTCATTCTAAAATCTCAAAACCATCTGCAAATACTTATGAGTTAGACATTGTAATTGATAGACCCTTTTTGTCATATTGTCCTTTATCAGTATGGCAATGACAATATTATATAAGAACATGTTGATAATGATAATATTAATTCAAATGATGACATTATATCTTTGTATGAAATAATAGAACATATCCATGTATGTATTGTAAGTAACACAAACAATCCTTATAGTGATAACAACACTTGGGATGTACAACACACACAAAAAGAACTAAATAATCTTGATCAAATTAGACTATGGTTGCATAACAGTGCTAGCATAAGTAATTTACCACATAATTCAAATAAAGTCTATATGTCAACCACATCCACCTCCAGAAATCCTTTCATGACCCTCGATGTGACATTACGAGTACCTGATTCATAAGTCAACCAAATACTATACTACAATTTTTTCTTGAAAAGAATTGGATCATTTTACCATCTATTAGGGATTAATCCACAACTTGTTTATCACATCAAGAAGGAAGGTCTTATTGTAATTGTCATAGAGTAACTGGACATGGTAGGAATAATTGTGAGGCATTACAAAAAAATTGAGTAACTTAAGAATTAAGGTGTTTTTATGATAGAACATATAGAGACAAGGGTACCTATGATCAACACCCCATATACAACTTAAAGGAAAATACAAGAAAATAGGTTATACATGCCACACAAACATCGGCATATAGACCTAATGATTATTTGAGTATTCATAGAAGATGGTTATAGGCAAGAAGTTGATATTGATAAATAAGAGGGAAATAATCCATGTAGTATATAATTTTTATAATACTTGGGCCACACAACAAAAAAACTAGAACATGCTTTGTATTATGAAGAATCAATTAATCATAGTACATTACCTGTTGTTTGAGGGCTAAAAATTTTAGACACATTAATATTTATAATGTCCACAATAGAATAATTTTAGGTTACGCTTGGACAACATTAGTTAGAGAAAATGCGAGCTCTCATTGATGATTACAACAAATGCATTATATTTGAGTTTTAAATTATTACAATAAAATTTCCATAAGGAATAAAGAATGATCGACAACAAGCCAAATATCTAAGAACAAATAAAATTGCATCACATAGTGAGGTATTGGACCTAAAATTTTGACTAAGCATTTTGACTTTTAGTACAGAACCAACACGGTGCAAGAGGAGCATGGCACAAGAAGACCATGGCATGGAAATAGCATGACATGAGAGGAGCATGGTGCAGGAAGACCATGGCACGAAACCAACATGATGCATGAGGATCATGGTGCATGAATACCATGGCACGAAACTAGCATGATGTGAGAGGACAATGGCATGAAAGATAACAGCATGAGAAGACCCAATCAAAGATGAAACATAACTACGAATAAATTGAGATCATAAGACTCAGTGTAATAGAGAAAGACTTGGGGAGTGAGAGGGAAGTGGGAGATGATTGAGGATCAATTTTCAAGGATAAACTAGACTTTAATTGTCACACGAGTTTCACACCGGCTCGCATAAAGGAGGACATTTGACAATAAGGATCAAGCATCAAACAAGAATATAGGGGGCGTGAAGGCTTGGGTCTTTAAGAGAAAATAAGTAAATGACTGCCATGAATTTTAGTCTACTGGAGATCATTGGCCAGTAATATAATTGGTATTAATAATGTAAATACTTGGTTAGGGAAAAACAAGTATAAATACCCCTATGTAAAGATGTATAAAAAAAAGACTAAACATTGGTATTATGTAGTGAATCCTTATGGTAATAGAAAAATTACGAAAGTTAAAATCATTTTTTGGTGTTATGCTTTAGTTGATTGATAGTTAAAACATTGACAATGGGTTTGCATTAAGTAATATGTGGCTTATAATTCACTATGAGATTTATAGAATATGCATTGTACGAATTTGCATAATCAACACTTTGAACTTCATGGCACTTATCTTTGTGTTCTTGTTTATTTTCATTATTGAGACAAGGTCCACAGTTGTATATTTCATTTTCTGTGTAATCTATAGTTACATATATGAATAAACTCAAGTTTATGGCAAGTGTTATTGTGTAACATAACCCATAAGAACCAGTTTCTTGCTACGTGTTTTGAGTGAACACATAATATCATAGTCTTGTGTGAAAAGCCAATGTGTAAGCTTGTTGGGACTAGACTCTTTAGTGCCTTGAGGAAAACATGATAGAAAATTACCCAACATTTTGGTTTTGTTGTCGGGACCCATAGCACTTATTGCATAGTAATGGAAAATAATCAAATGTTTATCCCTTGAAAGTATTGAATAATGTATTACCGAAGTTGAGGATAATTTTGTGATTCACCATCTTGAACTAGGAATTTATGCCCATGCATGGGTGGAAAAACATCTCTACAACTCATTATATTAAACCTTATTTGTCAAAGTCCCTGTTCATTTGCATGTTTGGCTCTTTGATTATGGTCAAGATTGATTGTTGGAGGCCTAGATTGCACCCTAGATGAGCAAAGGATTGTTCAGGCCCTCTACTCAAATCTAGTCCAACATGGGAATGACCCTAGGTTGTGGGTTGCCTAAACTTGGGTCAGACCTCTAGGGTTTTTAATGAAGCTAACTCCTAAGATATGACAATTTGAATATCTCTTATTAAAACTTAGTCTATTGGGATGAAAGGGGAGAAAATGCATGAATGAAAACCTAATTTAAGTGTGGAGATGTACCAAATTTTCAATGATCCACTCTCAACTTGGACACTTCTATGACTACTAATGAATCCATTGGAGACAAAAATTTATCAGATTTTATTACAAGGCTCCAAACATGAGTATTTTGTATGAAGGTTGAAAGAGACTTGCAACTTGAAGGACAAAAAGAGATAGGTCTAAGTAATACACTATGGACTTATGACACTTCAAGAGGAACCTCACTAGCTAACACTTCATAAAACTTGCAAGAAACTAACAGTCTTAAGCCAAGGCATACGAAGGATCTACAGATGATGAATAGACAACATACATTCTATAAATTGAACTTCAATAAAGCACACTTAGCATTAAACTAGAATCTAAGATGTCTTGTATTGCTTTAAAAGATTTTTACAAAGTGATTTTAGCAGTGGTTTGATATACCTAATCGAGGGATGCAAATCAAGAGTTCAAATCTAGCATTTATAGGAAGGAAGAATGTGAGAGAGAGAGAAATTGGCACTAAAGGGGTCATTAAATGAGCCCAATTCCACTTAGAAAAACCACTAACACCATCCTTCTTGAGCCTTCCCCTACATTAATGTCATTGTTTCCTTTTCTAGCCTGATGGAGAATGTGAAGGTCAAGACTAGTTACAGGAAACAATCCCCATTGCCGCATGAATCCTTCTCGAGCTCGTCATGCTTAGTGTTCTCTCTAACATTCCTTGCACAGTCACCATTATGTCATTGCTTGTAAATCCTGAATATAGATCTATTATGGATGAGAACCAATCATCCTATTCATTTTCATATAGTCATGATTACACTAAAGATCTGCAAGCTAGGGCTTTGGATCGTAAGACATGAAACCTACATCTGAAAGCTTTTGATAGGTTTTGTAGAGCTTTAATGGCATTAGATGGATTTTCAAGATCTGATCCTAGTGACTTAGATCATGTTTGATCTTGTATTTACTCATTTGACCTACTTGTCGCAAAATCCTTTGTCCAATGTGTCTGCCCTCATAGCATCTCCTTGAAATAATTGCTCTAGTTTGACCTCAAACCCATTTGTTCTCCATTGAAGTCCCTTAGATTTTGACTTTTAATTTTAGTAATTGATCTTAATTTGAGCCTTTGAGATTATAACACCTTTGACCTTCATCATTGGCCATTGATCTTTGATCCTCATTAGATGAGCACCATTAGATCTGCTCTCTTGTGCACCATTGGATCCTTTTGCATGAATGAATGTGAGCCATAGATCTTCTTCTTATTTAATGTAGTTGAGACACTTGTCACTCATGCATTTATCTTCAAGATTCATTGACCCTTTGGCCCAATACTCATCATTGATCCACCTTTGCACGATGAAACATGTGCTATCGATCTGTTTAGGCCCATTAGTCTTGTCAGTAAAATCTCACCATTGTTTTTCAATTGAGCAATCGAGATCTTGACACTTATCACTTGCACATTCATACTGAACTTTTGAGTCGATGCTCACTGTTGATGTTCAATGCATCATTAAATGCACACCATTAGATCTTTGGGACCCGCTGACATCTGTCAGATCATCGCTCACCATTAGATTTGATCTTAGTTCTTGAGATTTGGATATTTGTCACTTGTGTATTCATTCTGGGATCATTTTAATTTAAACGGTTATTTCACAAGGCCCAAGTTTGATGTCCCCACACATGTTTCACTTTGCAAGTCTAACTTTGAAGCTCTATATCTTGAGATAACAAGCTCATGAAGACATGAAATTTATAGAGCATGATTGAGGCATGAAGGACTTCATGTCTATGTGATCTTCTACCTTGAGAGGCTCTCCAAGTGCATTTATTAAATATGCAATCATATTGACTTGCTTGTTTCTACATGACGTATTGATGATGGTTTGGCTCTTCTATGCTTGTGCAAGAACTTTCTAAGACTTGTGAAACCTAATTTATGTCCATGAAGGTCATGATCACCATGGAAACTTATTTCCTCAAAATTTGACAAACTACACTTTAAGTTTACTTAAAGTGTTTCAAAAGCTTTGCAAGCTACATGTGATCTTTGGACCACTCATTCCATCCAGAACTATGTTCATCTATTCAAACCATTTCTAGGCAAAAGATTCTAACGTGGGCCAAATGTGGCCAACATTTTTGGTGACTGAGTTGGCTTGACCAACCTGTTGGTCATGGAACCTAGAAATTGATCAAGCTTGTTCATGATAATTAGACAAATGAAGCATTACTTACAAAAGGATTATGCTTAACTCCTTGAAACACTTTGAAGCAATGAGACACACACAAACAATAAGAAAGCAATAAAACACACCAAACAACTACCTAAATAGTAAAAAAATAATAAATAAAGCAATGTGCAAGAGCACTTGGAGGTAAAGATAGACCTATCTACTTATGTATAAAGATCATGAGGCAACACTAGTAGTAGAATTTAAGATACCTCCCTTTAACAAGGATGAGAAGGCTCTCTCCATTCAACCTAGCAAGCTCAAAGCATTGATTTCCTTACAACCTGTGATAACATAAGGCCCACTCCAAAGACTGTCAATCTTGGAGTGCTTTCCTAGTTTTGCACGATCCTCATCCCATTTGAGGACTATATCACCTTGTTGGAATGTCTTTGAGGAAGATTTCTTGTCAAATGACCTCTTCACTTGGTGTTGATTGGACCACATAATGTGAATAGTAATGTCTCTTATCTCCTCTAGCTACCTTAGCTCATTCCATCTCACCTGCATAACATCATCCCCTAGGAGCTCAAGTTGATGTGCAAGCTCTAATGTAGGAAGTTCAAGAGAGATATAGGAAGTTTGGATTCTTTCCCATAGACAATAAGGTATGGGGAGTGTCAAGTAACTTTATTTGGTGTAACTATGTTTGCCCATAGGGTAGTCCTTAGTCTAGTATGCCACTCCCTCTAACTATCCTCTATAATTCTCTTGATGATCCTTAACAGGTTATTATTTGTGGACTCTGCTAGCCCATTACCCTATGGGTAATAGTTAGAGGATGCCTTGAGATAAATTCCATGTGTAAGAGCCCACTCACATACTTTGTTGTTGTTGAAGGCCAATGCATTGTCAAGAGTGATTGTAGAGGGCACACCAAATTGGGTCACAAGGTTATTATAAAAGTCCAAAATAGAATTTTTATTAGCTTCCTTGAGGGTAGTTACTTCAACCCACCTTGTAAAGTAGTTTGCAAATGTAATGATCCATTTATGTCCTTTACTTTAAGAGGGGTGTATCATCCCTATGAAATCTAAACCCCATTGCATAAAAGGTTGTTCTACTTATATGGGTTACAAGGGAAGGGCAACCAATCTCTGTTTGCTAACAAACATTGCACATTTTGGGCATTTCCTCACCCAAGAGTGTGCATCTCTAAACATTATGGGCCAAAATTACCCAAATCTAATGATCTTAGAGGCTATGTCCTAGCAGCAAAGTGTCCACAAGCTAAACCATCATGGAACTACTCACGTAATTTGTTTATTTGGCATGATTCTACACACCTCAAAAGCATGCCTCCCATGTCTCTCTTGAAAATTACTCTGTCTATCAGGACATAAGGTATACTTTGCAACCTGAAGTGCCTTCTCTTGGATATAATTAATCCCATGAGACATTGGCCTGACTCAAAAAAATTGAGTATATCATGTGTCCAACTAAAAGGTGCATTATCTGCAGTTACTTGTTGGTTGTCATGGACTACCAACACTTGATCTTTATCTTATTTGACCTCTATTGCAAGGTGTTCACATAACCCTCTACCCCTTACAAAATTTTTAACTCTAACTTCAAGGTTATACTCCATGCATTTTTTCACCCATCTAACTCTTTTCTCATTGAGGTCTCTGTTTAGTATAAACTCTTTAATACTTGGGTATACCACCATGAGTATGATCTTACTATTGGAGACCATGTGTCTAAATTTATTCAAACCTCTCACTATTGCAAGCACATGTTTCTCTACAAAGTTACACCTCTCCTCCCACCCCTCTAAGGCTTGACTAAAGAAAGCAATAGGCTATTCCAAACATTGTTCATTTTGTTGCACCAACATGGCATAGATCACATCCAATGTAGAAAAGGCATACAAGTAGAATTCTTTATTGAAATCAAGATTAAGAAGCATAGGGGCATGACAGATGGCCTCCTTGATGGCCTCAAAACTCCTCTTACCTTCCTTGGTCCATGTAAACTCCTTGCATTTTCTTAACATGTGAGTAAGAGGCTTGACTAGTTCTGCAAAGCCTGGGATAAACCTCCTTATAAAATTAATCTTCCCTACGAAACTCTGCAGACCCTTCTTATGTTTGGGCAAGGGTAAGGATAAGATGGACTCGACTCTTTTAGGATCTATGAAAAGGCCATCCTTGGACACTACATGGCCTAATAACCTGACCTCGTGAACACCAGATATACAATTTTTATGATTCAATTACATGCCAAACTCTCTGCATCTTTCAAATACTAACCTCAAGTGAGTAATGTGATCAACTAGGTCCTTTGAGAAAATAGTGATGTCATCTAGGTAGATGATCACCATGTCATTTATCAAACCTTCAAAGCCAACATACATTGCCCTCTAGAAATTTGCTCCAACATTGGATAGTCCAAAGGGCATTTGCATATATTCATAAGTGCCCCACTTTGTCGTATGCCTATCTTCCTCCTTGATGATAATTTGATTATAACCAGAGTAGCCATCAAGTAATGAGAATCTTAAAGAACCTGCCACCTTTTGAAGAATCTGATCCATCGAAGGTAGTGGGTAATGGTATTTTAGGTACACCTTATTGAGGTCCCTAAAATCAACACATAAGCATTTTTCTCTATTCTTCTTCCTCATCGACACAAGGTTTTCCACCCATGAGGAATGTTTAATGGGGAATATTATCTTTGATTCAATCAACTTAAATAGTTTCATTCTCATTAACTCCTCCACTTTTGGGTTGACAGGCCTTTGTTTCTACCTGATTGGTTTTGCATTGCTTTCTAGCTCAATGGTATGTTTTGCAAGTTTGGGATCAAAACCCTTAACATCCTTGTATTCCCATGCAAATACATAAGATAACTCTTGGCATAAAGCAAATAATGTAGTTCTCTCTTATGTTGTATTATTTTTTCCTAACTTCAATAATTTACCTTTGAAGATCTCTATCTTTTCATAATGTTCCTCCTTGGTTGAGATACATGCCTTGCCTCTTCTCACTTGGTAATCTTCATTGATGATGATTTCCAATGTCACAAGCCCCTTAGATAGTTTGTTATATCTTAGCTGCACTATCTAATCATCATACTGATGTTGGAATTTGTTTTGATTCTTATGGCATAATTTTGCATCCTACATCAAAAAACATATAATTTGGTCATCATTATCAAACACCTGCCAACTCACCTCATTATCAGGTATAGTTGGCATGCATATGACCTTGATCTTGTCTTGAATTTGATTGCCTTTGACTCATTATACAACCTCATACTAAGCTCCAATGGCTGCAAGCCTATCTACATGTTTATTTGCCTCTCTTGGTATAGATTGTATATTAAATGCCAAGAAGTCCTCTATGAGATCCCATACATGGTGCTTGTAAGCTTTAAAATGATGGTTATTGACTACATTTATGCCTCTTATTTGTCTCACAACAAGCTCACTATCACCCTTGACTTGAATAAGTTTGACACCTCTTCTTCCTGCATCTTGCAACCCATGTAAAAGAGCTTCATATTCAACTATGTTTGAAGTGCAACTGAATTGAAATCTTGTAGATGAATAGTAATTATGACCTGAGGGTGAAACCATCATGGCTCTAACTCCACTACCATTCTTTTACCTTGATCCATCAAAGAATAAAATCCATAGACCATCTTCCTCTTGAGTGGTCTTAGTTAGACAAGGTATAGCAGTACCCTTCTCATGCAAACAATACACCCCTAAATCTATTTATTTAATATTGCTATGGGGATCAAATCTATGATTATCAACTACCCATTCATCTAGATATAGGCCTGAAATGCCTTCAAGATGATTATGAGGCTCTTGTTCACTAACATTTTCATCCTCTTCAAATATGGTACAATTGACATTTACAAGGTTAGGCATATAGGGCTTTAGATGGAACCTAAAGATAGGTTTTGACCTAATAGTGACCTTAGTCCCATATCTGGTCCTAAAAACCATGTATGACTAGATAGAGGATAAATAACCCCCAATTTTTGTAGTAAAGTCCCTATATAGGCACAAGGAAAATATAGGGGTATGTCTACAACTGTGACATCCTAAGTGATGACACAATTTGGGCAAGCTGCCAATGTGATCTTAAGATCTTTCAATATACAGATTGCTTTAGTTGGACAACCATCCAACTGGAGAACACTTTTTTCATTAGGCACATACTTAAGCTCAAGCTTATCTGCTATGGCTTTAGGCTCAACTGAGGTTGAAGCTCCTGAATCTATCACACAATTATGCACTAAGTAGTCCCTTATGATGAGTGACAAATAAAATGGAAGGTGTTTGAAAACCTTAGGGGGTTTGACAACATTATGAACTTGATCTCGACTAGGAGATTGACTAGGATTTTGAATCTGACTATCTAACTACTATTTGTGAAAATAGTGTTCACCTTGTCAACTGTCTTGTTCACATGAGAAAGCTTAGAGAGCTCTTGTTAAAGGATCTCTTTCTACCGCAGAATAGATAAAGCATCATACATAGACATAGTGACATTAGCCTTTTTCATATGATCCACAACATGGAAAGGAATAATAGTACCTTTAGACTACACCCTGAAAATAGAAGTATCACTTGGCACTTGAGTGACATGAGGAATAAAAGGAGACTTCTACCATTATATGTGATGTAGAGGTATTTTTTGAGTTGTAGGAGCTTTAAAAACTACATTTGGAGTGGTAGACTGTCGACTAACTTATGGAGGTGTTGAAGAAGCTTTATGTTCCCCCAAATTATCATCCAATATCCTCCTCGTAGCCCTTGTATTGGATGCAACTTGTTCATCTAACTTTTATGTAATCTACCCCATGTTTGCTGCTACATGCTCAAACATACAACCCCCTTCCTAAAATTTTATGCACATGGTGTCATCTGGTACCTTACCCATGCTCCCTTGCTTTTGATGATGTCATGACATGCATATTGTCTTGATTCATTAGAGGGCCTTGTGGTGGAGGAGGCATTGTGCCATGGCCTTAGAATGAAGGAGCATGCTACCAACTGGGATCTTGATACATTTCTCCACTTGTATCCATTACCATCTCATTAGATTTCCCCCTTGATTTCCATTTACCCTCTTGTGTAAGGTTGTTTTGTGTGGGGACCAAGGCTCTTGAGCTACTTGTAGCTGTAGGATTATAACTATTATAAGGTCTACCTTGAGTAATTTGGCCTTGGACTTGTTGATTCGATGGATAAGGGGGTCTATTATAGGATTAAATAGGGTATTGAACTTGGAAGGGACCTTGGTATGGCCTATATGAAGTTTGTTGTTGTCTCTCCAAAGCCACTAGTTTGTTGTTTTATGCCTTCAACAAGCTTTCAATCCTTACAAATTTATCCACTTGACCATCATCAGGTTGGGCTTGATTGTTTGAAGTGGGAAATGGAGCAATGGTAGGTGGGGTTGGCTAAAGCTCAAGAAAAAATGGCATGAGAGGTCTTGGCATGAGTTTCCCTACTTGTATCAAACAACTTTTTGCCCTTATAACTATCTCATAAACCCCTGGTAGAGTTGTCCCTACCATAGATTCGATCATGACTGTAATGTATAAATTCAATGCTCTCAAATAGTAAAGAAAAGCATAATTGGGTGTGGGTTTAATAATGATATGGATTCTATCCCAAGTCTTTTGTAATCTATAGTTGAAATCAACCATAGATTCTTGGGGTGCCCTCTTGATTAAGGTGAGTTGTTCAAAAAGTGACACATGGTCACTTCTATCCTCAAAATGTTTACATAGGTACTCGCCAAACTCATCCCAAGTATTTATTAAGGTAGGAGATAGACCCCTATACCATTGCAAGGCTTTGCCTCTCAAGGATGTGGCTAGTAGTCTCATGGCTATATTCTCTTGTGTGATATTATGTACTGAACAAAGGTTTGCAATGTCAACCATGTGCTTGAAAGGGGTGGTGGAGTTTTCTCTCATAAATTATGGAAGACTCTTCAAGGAGGCAAGAGGGATATCATCATGTTGTTGAAGGTTAAGAGGGTTTCCACCATTGAAGGGTATAAAAGCTTGCATTCTGGGCCTTGTCATTTGCATAGTAGGGGTTGTACTCCTTAAAATAATAAGATGACTAGGAGATAAATACTTCTTTTAGGGATAAATATTTGTCCTATTGAATCTTGCTCTTTTATATGAAAAATAAGGTCACTCAATGAATTCAAAGGAATACCTTTACTAGCTGACCTTCTAGTAACCTTTAACATGGGAGGTGTTGACTGGATGATGCTATGAATTCTGCAACTTGGAAAATCTTCAACTTCTGCTGATGATGAATGTCTCCTTTTACTGCAAATACTTCCTCTCAATTCCAAACTTTAACTATGATAAGGAGAATGTCTTTGTTTCCCAATGGGCATGCTAGAAACTGTTGGAGGCCTAGATTGCACCCTAGCTAAACAAAGGATTGTTCAGGAGGTCTACTCAAATCTAGTCCAATATGGGAATGACCTAGGTTGTGGGTTACCTAAACTTGGGTCAGACCTCTAGGGTTTTTAATGAGGCTAGATCCTCATATATGACAATTTGAATCTCTCTTCTCAAAACTTAGTCTATTGGGATGAAAAGGGGAGAAAATGCATGAATGAAAACCTACTTTAAGTGTGGTGATGCACCAAATGTTCAATGATCCACTTTCAACTTGGACACTTCCATGACTACTAATGAATCCAATGGAGACAAGGATTAATTAGATTCTATGACAAGGTTCCAAACATGAGTATTTTGTATGAAGGTTGAAATAAACCTACAACTTAAAGGATAGAAAGAGATAGGTTTAAGTAAGACACTATGGACTTATGACACTTCAAGAGGAACCTCACTAGCTAACACTTCATACAACCTGTAAGAAACTAACAGTCTTAAGGTAAGGTATATGAAGGATCTACAAATGATGAATATACAACATACATTCTATAAATCAAACTTCAATAAAACACACTTAGCATTAAACTAGAATATGATATGTCTTATATTGATTCAAACGAGTTTTACAAAGTGATTTTAACAACAGTTTGATATATCCAATCGAGGGATGCAAATCAAGAGTTCAAAGCTAACATTTATAGGAAGGAATAAGGTGAGAGAGAGACAAATTAGCACTAAATGGGTCATTAATGAGCCTAATTCCACTCAAAATAACCACCACCACCATCTTTCTCGAGTCTTCCCCTGCATTAATGTCACTATCTCCTTTTTTTGGCGTGATGGAGAATGTGAAGGTCAAGACCAATTACAGGAAGCAATCCCCACCACCACATGAATTCTTCTCAAGCTCATCATGCTTGGTATTCTCTCTGACATTACTTTCATAGTCACCATTATGTCATTACTTATAAATATTGAATATAGATCTATTATGGATGAAAGCCAATCACCCTATTAGTTTTCATATAGTCATGATTACACTAAAGATCTACATGCTAGGGATTTTGATCATAAGATGTGAAACCTATGTCTGAAAGCTTTCAAGAGGATTTTTAGAGCTTTAATGGCATTAGACAGATTTGCAAGATTTGATCTTGGTGACTTAGATCATGTTTGATCTTGCATTTACTCATTTTACCTACCTACAATGGTGAAATCCTTTATCCAACGTGTGTAACCTCATGGCATCTCCTTGAAACAATTGCTCTAGTTCGACATTGACCACATTTGTTCTCCATTGAAATCCCTTAGCTTTCAACTTTTAATTTTGTTGTTGATCTCAATATGATCCTTTGAGATTATAACACCTTCGACCTTCATCATTGGTCATGGATTTGTGATCCTCATTGGATGAGCATCATTGGATATGTTCTCTTGTACACCATTAAATCCTTCTATATGAATGGATGTGATATGTAGATCTTCTATCGATTTAACATGGTTGAGACACTTGTCACCCATGCATTTGTCTTCAAGATTCACTAACCCTTTGACCTAATACTCGTCAATGATCTACCTTTGCATGATGAAATGCACACCGTCGATCTATTTGGGGCCATTGGTCTTTTCAATTGATGTCTATTGTTAATCTTCAATCAGGCACCTGAGATTTTGACACTTGTTACTTTCACATTCACACTGACCTTTTGACTTGATGCTCATTGTTGATCTTTGATACATGATTAAATGCATGCTGTTAGATCTTCAGGACCTACTGACATCTGTCAGATTGCCACTCGCCATTAATTTTGATATTAGTTCCCAATATTTGGATACTTTTCACTTACATATTCATTTTTGGATCATTTGAATTTAAATGGCTATTTCACAAGGCCCAAATTTGATGTCCCTACACACATTTTACTCTGCATGTCTAACTTTGAAACTCTATATCTTGAGATAACAAGCTCATCAAGACATGAAATTTTTAGAACATGATCGAGGCATGAAGGACTTCATGTCCATGTGATATTTTGGCCTAAGAGGCTCTCCAAGTGCATTTATTAAATGTGCAATCAGATTGACTTATTTATTTTTACATGATGTGTTGATGACATTCTAGCTCTTCTATGCTTGTGCAAGAACTTTCAAGGCCTAAAATGGATTTATGAAGCTTGTGAAACCTGCTTTATGTCCATGAAGGTCATGATCACCATGAGAACTTGCTTCCTCGAAATTTGACAAACTACACTTTAAGTCTACTTAAAGTGTTTCAAAATCTTTGCAAGCTACGTGTGATCTTTGGACCACTCATCCCATCCAAAATTTTGTTCATATGTTTAAACCATTTATAGGTAAAATATTCTTATGTGGGCCAAATGTGGCCAACACTGATCACAAAATTTTGGGAGGAGGAAAACTTGGATGATAGAGTGTCAAAGGGATTTGACATATTTGGGAATATTATAGATATAGGCTGTTAATATCTGGTGGAGAGGGGTGTTGAATAGTTATATCTTAGAATATGTTGTAACCTCTTACTCTTGTCTTAAAAAATCCAAGTTCCAATTTCTCTGAGAACCACGTGGTTGGTATATTAGACACTTTCCACTAGAAGTAAAGAAATTGTTTATTGGTTATGGACTTGAAACTCTACCTATGGAGGGCCAAATCCATCTTTGCATACGCTGCATAATTGGGAGGGGAATGCAGAGGTGTTGGTAAAGAATTTTTGGTTCAAAATGGTAACCAGTTATTGGGTATTGTGAAATTGTGAATATGATGAAGTTTGACAAAGGATTATAGGTGTAGGTAGAGTAGGAAGGGGACAAGAAGACTTAAGAAGTGTTGTTAGGATTTGTAGGGAACTGTAAAAGCAACAGGATGACTCACCAACTTTCAAACTATTACTAATGATAATTTTATCATACGAGGAAGAAGTGGTTGCAATAAGAGTGCCAACATCATGTCATGATGATACTGTTAAATGCATTTATGATGAGAAATGATAGTCACTGAAAGGAAGCCATTAAAATGCATTCATTGTGAGAAGTGATGGTTAAAGACATGGGCAGTAAATACATGTTACCTCCTTGAGCCTATAGATAGGATTTAAGGGCTCATTTTAAACTTTACCTTTGCTTTCATTTGATTTTTTATAGAGGTGAAGAGCAAACCAAGTCCAAATGATTCCAGAACAAGTGTAAAGCATCAAATTCCCATTTGTTGGCTATTAAGAAGGATCTTGATTGAGTAATCATGTAAAAATTAGCTAACCTTGAAGCACAAAGAATAAAATTGGTAGATATAGGTTTTAGATATAGGCGTTTTCCATTAACAAATGTCAAAATAGGAAAAATTGAGTCACTTCCATTGTAAACACATATTCCTTTAGGAATATTGGATGGTTGCTCTTCAACCATTCCAAAGGAGGAAGATCCACGTTTTGGGGGGAAGTGATATTGATCAGAGAGGAAACACCTAATGAATAGAGGGAACACACAAAAGGCAAAGGATTTGGAATAGTGCATCAAACAAATAAAAAAGCACAAATACCTCCACCTCCGTCATTAATGATAGAAGAGATGTAGTACCCAAAAATGATGTTGCACGCAAAAAAAATGGGTATCAAAAGTTCCCTCTTATATCATTTTTTATTATAACCATTGCCAACTAGGAAATGAGGTTGAACTATAGAATGATGAATGAGTTGAGTTCCAAAATACCAAGAATGAATTAGTGTATGACCTAAAAATCTTCAATGCCTTAGACTCTATAGTGCTTTTCCAGTTATTTAACCTTCTCTATCTTGGAAAATCGGTAGAAGCAATAAATTTTTTGCTTTTACGCATCCATAAGGACTATATTTATTTTATCAGGCACTACATGAAAATTACACCTGAAAGAATAAGTAAGGTGTCAAGGCTGCAATATTCTAGTGAGATGTTGAATTTGACTTACAGGACGCAGAGGAGATAGAGAAAACTACCATGACGATGGAGTATTGGAAGCAAGGTTATGTCATGCACATTAAGAATTTTCAAGACCCTACCCTCTAAATAGTAGCACACATCATTATGACTAAGATTAGTAGCATTGATTAATGGAAAGAGGTGGGTATGGCTCACTCAGACATCACCCACAAGGTAACCAAGGGGATAAATTATAATTGGGCAATGTATTTTGCCAACAAAATCATATTGGATGTGGAGAATACTCATCGAATATTAGGCCATAGGTTCCCATGGGGGATTTTTTTTATTAATAGTGATTGATGAAATTAATGTACCTAATTACAACTCTGATGAGCTAAAATGGGCGTACCCACTATAACACAAGTCCCTAGTGGAGCACTACAAGGCATTCACATGCCCCAGTTCTATCACTTTAACATTCAAAATCAAGATGAAGTCATGGTATGATGTCATGAAGGAGGATTTTGGAAATGGATGGTGCATTCCTAAGGACTTTCCCATCTAGGTTGGTGATCAAGCCCAATTTTCTATGAACAACAATTTTCTTTAGCTTGTATCAAAATGGCCCCCTTTAAAGAATTTGTCCTATGCTTTCACAGTGCAATAATTCATCAATTAGATGAACCGTATATATGATGCATAACCCCTCACATTGTAAGTAAACCAATTGATTTGGATATCCACACTCGATGAAATATGTATGGTTATCCTAGCAAGAAGACATATAGGGAAAAGCATGAGACTGAGAAAACTAACATCACGGTTAAGGAAACCATGGTCAGAGAAACTATTCACAATTTATTTTTTATGTTATGACCCAAAAATAAATATTTAGGAGGCATGAAACATACAAGAGAAAAGCTTCCACCTGTATCACCTCTTTACAAGAAGTGTGTCGGGCAAGAAGTGGGCTGGGCATGATGCCAACACAAGTTCATGGCTAGAACCACCAAAATGGCAAAGGACTACCCAAACACCACCACCAAGGATTTCATCACCAAGAGACTTCCCACCAAAGGCCTCTCTACCATATGCTTCCCCACTAAGGTCTACCCCACTAAAGGTGTCACCATTAAGGGCTTCACTAAGACAAAATATATCAAAAATACAACCTGAGGCTTCATTACCATTATCCCCAACCAATCCATTGGATGAAAAGGTTGTAGGTCACAAGGAAGAACAAGAGGAGTCCAACTTATAAAAGACACCCTCCCTGATGTAAGTGGAGGAGACCACCCTTGATGAGGCATAATTGAACATTAAAGATCCACTTGGCGAAGAGGGGGATGGTTTTGATATAAAACAGATGAGTGGCATAGACATCAAAAGCACTTCTTTGGCCCTAGATGTGGATGTCAAAATCCCTGATTGGGATCCCCTCAAAGGGAAGAAGTCATCTGACTTTGAAGTCAACCACCTTTGATTGATCTAACCACCAAATTATGTGCTCAATACCAAATAAGTGTTCTAGATAAGCTGTTATATTTATGGTCCCATTTTGATCCTCAAGATGCAAATATCGATACCAAGCGTCAGGTGTCCTTTTTCTTGGATATTTATAATTAAGAATGCCATTTTGAAATAGCTTTAGATAAGCTAATTTTAGATTCTCAAGCAATGACACTGCCCACTTCCATTTGGGTTGATCCCTAGAAGATCTCTCCCTTACAAGCTAGCATCACATTTTTGAAAATGGCCTTTGAAGTCACACAATAAAATATACTTTCATATTCTGAGGTGCACAAAGCAAAGAAGAAACATGGCCAAGTGGTGGCAATGTACAATAAGTAAATTTCCATTTGCAAGGCACTTAAAGAGGAAGTGGTTACACTGAAGTAACAAAAATAAAAGCCACAATAGCCAAACTAAAAACTTTAAATTTATGTAAAACTATTTTAGGCCAAGAACTAGCATTGGCAGATGGGGTCCCTTTGGAGGGAGAAGTCGATGATAAGTTGGAAACACTGGTAAATCTTCTGTTAAAGTAGTGTAAGAAAAAACCTATGCCTAGGAATGAAGCATTATGGGTGGTTGAGTAATTTACAGAAGTAGTAGAAGTCTATAGATGCACCCTCAAAAGAGTTGGTGAAGTAATCCCCATCTTTGATGAGATTTTTGAGAAACTAACATGGCCCAATAAAATTTTAGAGACTTGAGTCAAGGTAGAAGAGCCTCATTGATAACAATTGGTGGAAGTCACCCTTTTAATAAAATATCGCATCAAGTACGCTAAGGCATTTAAGGATGTCAAGACTATGGAAGAAATAATAAACATGCATCAACAACAAATAAATTATAATTTTGTAACTCTTTGAGGACAAATTATACATGAAGTCACTTTGCTCGAGGAAGTCCAAAAAGATGCTATTACATCCCTCAACTAATTAGTTAATAAGGCAAAGAGTATGTTGATCAACCCGAGGAGATGAAAAAGTTGAAGGTAATGATTGAGGAAATAATGTCTAAGATGCTTGACACCTTGTCACATTAGGACGGTGTCAAAAAGTAGATTGAATAAATTGGGCTTGAGTTTTTGGTTAAGGTTAATCTGGGACAGACTAAGAGCATAGTGTGGGGTGATGTTGGACCATGAATTTTGACTATTTTAGTTTTTAGTGTAAAACCAACATGGTACGAGAGGAGCATGGCATCAAAAGACCATGGCACTTAACCAACATGGTGTGTGAGCAGCATGGCATAGAAGAGACCTTGGCACAAAACTAGTGTGGTATGAGAGGACAACGATGCAGAAGATAATAATGTGAGAAGACCCAATCAAAGATAAAACATAACTATAGAGAACTTGAGAGCATAGGACCCAGTGCAATAATGATATACTTATGGAGTGTAAGGGAAGCGAGATATGATTAAGGAGTGATTCTCAAGGATAAACTAGACTTTAATAATCACACAAGTTTCCCACTAGGCCACACAAAGGAGGACATTTGGTAGTAAGGATATATCATCGAATAAGAATATAGGGGTCATGAAGGACTAGGTCCTTAGGAGAAAACAAGTAAATGACTACCATGACTCTTAGTCTACTGGAGATCATTGGTCAGTCACCTAATTGTCATTACTAATGTAACTACTTAGTCAGGGAAAAACAAATATAACTACCCCTATGTAAATATGTGTAAAAAAACACTGAACATTGGTATTATGTAGCAAATCCTTATGGTAATAGCAAACTTGTGGAAGTTACAATCATTTTATAGTGCTATGCTTCAATTGATTGATAGTTAAAACATTAATAATGGGTTTGCATTGAGTAATATGTGGCTTATAATTCACTATGAGATTTATAGAATATGCATTGTACGAGTTTGTGTAATCAACACTTTGAACTTCATGGCACTTATCTTCATGTTCTTGTTTATTGGTATTGATGAGACAAGGTCCACAATCATATATTTCTTTTTTTATGTAATCTCTAGTTAGATATATGCATAAAATCAAGTTTATGACAAGTGTTATTGCACAACTTAACCCACAAGAATAAATTTCTTACTGTGTGCATAGGGTGAGCGTACAAGAGCTTAGTCTTGTGTGAAAAGACAACATGTAATATTTTTGGGACTAGACACTTAAGCACCTTAAGAAAAACATGATAGAAAATTACCCAACATGAAGTAACACAAGGACTTACAACTAATATCGAGAGAGAGAGACAATGATTGAGGATAAAAGAAGAGGCAGAGAAGTTACCCAAATATGGTGACTCTAGTGATGATGACATGTGGATGTTTTATATATTATATATCTAAAGATAAGCAATATGTGGGGTAATCGAGGACCATCACATCACCAACTTGAAGATCTTAGAGGTTAATTTTAACACATTTATTGTACATAGCTTCTTATTGTTTGTTTGCTTGATCACTCTCTCTCATAAGTTAAGTTATTGATTTATCCATTATTCTATATGGATGTGTACATATGATTTTGCTTTGATCATTCTTCTAAAATTTAGCTTTGATTTTATTATTTGTTTCATTGGACATTGCCTCTTGATTTCTTGTCTTGATCTGGACATTTTCACTAGTTATTTTATGATGACACGTGTATATATCCTTTATAGTAGTCTGACCTTATTATTCAATATTTGAGACATGTTACACCTCTAGGCTACATACTACTCACCCACCTCTCCATATTGAGTATTTGTGTTTGTTTTTTTAATGGCGCATGTTGAACTTACATGATCACATTTGTTAAATGCCTACACATATTATGACATTTGCACATTGACTCTTGCCCACCAAGGTCATATGCCTATTATGAATTTTATTACATAATACTTTGACACATGACTTTATTATATAGAGGAAGTACATCACTTGCCTTATTCATACTACTTTGCTACTACACTTGGTGCACACTATGCATTGGCATATATTATTGATTGTTTGGATCTGATCTAAAACTGAGAAGTTTTGATTGAAAGATATTTCAAGAACATGAAAATAACACAGTAACAATGATTTCTCTGAGAAGAGATGTTTTATTACTCAAGACTGCAAATACAAACATATGCTTATTTCTCGGAACAGATGTCTAATTTCCTTTTTTGGGTTATATCTTCATTTATACACATTTTGAAGGCAGGAGGAGTATGTGGAAGGTCACCAATATCGAGGGAGATGAAGTGGTTCAACTTCCATGATTCAAAACAATACATAATTTAAGGAATTACTATTTTTAGAAACTTATTATTTTTAGACTGCACTACTAAAATTGGATTTTGGGGCAAATTTATTGGGTTTTTGAGGGTCAAAACCCATTGAGCAAAGTTCATGCCATCTTATTGCATTATCCTTATTCTTAGCTTTCTAACGGCTCAAACAGGGAGTCAATCAGAGCTATGGTGCAAAAGTTATGGCTCCTAGAAGTTCCATCATTAATTGGGGTGGAACCGTCACCCGAATTGTTTCTCGGATCAGAATCCCTCCTATTCTTCTATTTTTTGTCCTTTTCCTATTAGCCTTGCTTAATTTACTAAGTGATTGTTTATATAGATATTTAAAAAAGTGAAAATAAATTCAAATATGTCAAAAACTTAAAAAACATAAAAATATTCAAAAATACAAAGCCATGACCTATACAGTGCTTACTTTGATGGCACACATAGTTGATTGATGTCATTTTTCATATACATGGTGAAGTACATATCCATTTTCTACGTACATGTTTTTTATAGTATAAATGAGTTAGATGTAGGAAATATAAATTACACATGAGACATGGACATATAGATGCATGATATTGCTCACACCCATGGGTAACCTTTCTACATTGGGGGCATGCCCATGTTGGGGGCATCTTAGTTCATTTTTCAGGTTATATCTTTCTATGTCATTTTGTTGATTATATTGAGTTCCTCAGACTATTTATACATGACTTTCTCTTATTCATACCTTTTGTAGTGTTATTTCCTATGAACATCGTGCTTTACTATACTAGATGATTACATTAAATGATAATTCAGACTAACATTGCTTACTCTATGTTTATTTGATGTTGATGATTATAATGTTGTTTGATCATTGTTGTATTTTATATTATGTGGGTGCATTGACTGTGTCTTGTCATCTCGTATATTGGTGTGTAAGAGGATCATCTATACTATGTCATGGCCATGTCGTATCCATGTTGTGTCAGATTTGAGTCATGTCTACTATAACTTGTGTGTTTTTTCATTACAATGTGTGTGCTTATGGATTATTCACTATGATATTGTGTATGTGTTCATGTTTATGTATCCTTTTATGGAACAAATTGATTGTTAATATGTGCTTGGTGTTATGAATTATATCAAATACATTTCTACTATGTGTTATCTATTTTTATTGATGTTTCCATGATTTATATCATGTATATACTATGATTTAAAATATTGAATGTTTCATCGACATATCTTACTACATCTTACAATTATTTCCAAATGAACTATCATGACTATATCCTATGTGCGACTAATAGACAACTACCCTTGCCTTGGATTACATATTTCATATGTGCTTGAAATGATCAATTTTTTTTATGATGACTGTTGACTTTTCAAGTCACCTTGATCTCTCATTATAGAAGTAGGTCCTTTGGGATAGGATCAATTGAATATTAGCTAGAAATGTCTTCATGGGGGTAATTTTTGAACCAAGATCAGGTTTTCTTGATGAACTATCAATGTTTTTTTATACTTTTGCATGTTTCATAAAACCTATTAAGCAATTTTGAGGTCATAAGGTCATATTAGCCTTGTGGAGACCTATTAGATGACTAGAGATATAAAAGTGATTTTCAATGTGAAAATATATCAAAAAGGTCTTTAAATCATCTTTTTAAGTTATGAAAATGGGTGACACATTCTAAAAGGGAGATAAAATTCATTTGGAAGGTTTGAAACTCCTTCACAATCCCTTGAAATCCATACACCTTGCTCACAACATCGTTGACCTTGTTTCCCTCCTATTTTGCCTCTTTGAGGACTTAATCTTCCAATGTGTGAAAATCTCATTCATGAAGATTTGTAGGCCTGTTGCACCTCTTTAATCTCTCATTCAAGAAGATAGAAGAATTATCTATTATTTCCATGATGTATAATGCAGGTTGTCATGAGGATGTAATGAGGAAGTAAAGCCTTTTAGCATGTTTGCAGGTTTTAGGGAAGTTTGTAGAGCTTTTTCAAGAAGAAACCAATATTGAAGAGGTTGGGAGGAGTCAATTGAACATCAAAATAAATCTTCAAAGCTTGAAAGTCCTATTCCAAGATTTTTTAAGCAGTTTACAAGCCATGTCACAAGCCAAAAACAAGGAAAATGGAGATTTGTACGTTTATTAAAAGTTGTAGGCTCCTATTGAAGATTCAAAAACATAAAATAAGGATTTATAAGGTTCTAAAGGCCATTAAAAACAAGTTTCTAGTCCTCAATAAAGCATCATCAATTTTGCAAAACAAAATAATGCATTATAGGGTTTTCATGATTGATCAAGAGGAAAACAAAGTTTCATGGTCTTAATACTCAATAATGAGCCTTAAAAAGAGTTTACAAGTTTTCCATGACTTGTAGGCTGAGATAACCCATGATTTAAATGAGACCTAAGAAGTTCCAGGCATTGTCAAGAAGATTACAGGCCTGCAACATTGTTTTGTAGGCATAGTTACACAAGTTTCATATTTCCATTACTGTTATAGGCTTACTAAAGAAATGAATCCTAGGTTTCCATGTCTTAACCTTCATTCAAGTCTACATGTATGAATTAGAAGGTTTTTTACAATGGTATAAAGCTAAGACCCAAAACTACAAGATTATAAGCATGTTTCCAAGGGTTCTAACTTTTTTAAGCGTCTTCAAGATAAAATATGGTATTCCTGTGGCATCATGTAATGTCCCCAAATGGGATGATTTAAATAAAAAGGGGTTTCCCCTAAAATCCATAATTTTTAAAATCTAAATTTAGTAAAATCAGTAAACCCTAGCTATTATAATTATACCTTCAAACTAAAAATTAACTCCAATTCACCTTGAAATGAGTGACAAATAAATACCTTATGATTTTGGTCATCAATGGTTCTTGCCACAAAAAAGAATGAGCTCGAAATGGATGTTTGAATCCTCCAAACCCTAGTGCCACACTAGTTGAATTGAAATCCTTCTTTTCCACTCTAATCCTTACTCAAGCTTAGTCTAATCCAATCACCAATATTCAAAAAAATATTGCAATAATTAAATCATAATGAAACCCTTGCAAATTTGCCCTCAACAAATATTATTTCCTATGAATAGCTGAAAACTTGAAAAAATCATAACTCCCTCAATATTTGAAATTATGATGCAAATAAGATCTTAAAATGATCATAAAAATAATGACTATAAAATAAAAATAATTTTGGAATTTTCCTTCCATGAAAAGGTCACCAAAAATTGCTCCAAAATTTTGAAAGTTGTCAGAATTTACCTCTTTAAACATCAAATCCTTCAATCCCAAACAAGTCGCCACACTTGAGAAATTAATGCAAATGATAATAAAAATTATTATGCATCAAATTTACCTCAAATAATCCACCAAAACCTCATAATAGCCTCTCAAAGCAAATTAACCCACTCTAGGGCAAATAACAAAACCTCATTTAACAAAGGTGGCATCAAAAGACACCTTTTGTAGAATGATCAACACCAAATCTATAAACGCCTATTGGGTTTGCATTGCAATAGCTTCTTTAGGCATGAAGAAACAATTATCAAATTCAACATGTCTTCAATTATGATCTTCACCTTGTATTTATACCTTTTAAAGGGGCGCAAACCAGTTTGGGGAGGTAAAATGCCTCATAAACCCCACTTGCCCTTTTTAGAATATCTTTCCCTTTCTTTTTCTTTAGCTTCCAAGCCGACATTCCTTTTAATTTCACTTTAGGCCTTTTTGAATTAATTAAATAACTTGCCTTAATAAATTAGTAATTAAATTTACTTTTTGGCAAATTAAATAATTATTTTATATTAGGTCATTGCTTAAATAATTCATTAAATTTTTATAATAATTAAAGTGATAAAAATCACTTTTCAAGCAATTTATTAATTATAAAACCTCTTAGAATAATCATTAAAATTATCTTAATTTTTTAAATGGTTAAAACCACTTTTTCAGTAATTTGAATAATTATCCAAGATAGTTCTATTTTAATAATTAATCAAATTACCTTATATTTTTGAATGATAAGAATCACTAAAAGGGGACATGACAGTCCTCCCTTACCAAATTTTCTTGCCCTCAAACAAATGCAAGCTCATATGCCGAATTATCATGTCCAAATGGTAAAACCTACTATAGTGCTAAAAAAGCCTTACTCTTGTACCTATTAAGTGGAATAATTTTTTCCAAGAAGCATAATGAGACATACCCCCAATGGATAAATAATTCCATACCAAACCTTCTTTAATTCGAAAATGTAATCTTTCCATTTACTCTCCCTTATCAATATTTCCATGCACATATGGAACACAAATCAAGTCTAACAAAAGTTTCATTTCAACTATGAGAGGAGCCTGTACCTTTCTTGTGTTCTCCCACCCTTCTTCATGCACAAAGTGTTCCCAACCATCAGCATTTTTAGAACTTGCTAAACGCTGGAATATGTCAGAAAAATCATCTCTCTCCTTCATGATGCGGTTCTTCTTGCCTTCCTGACTTCAAATTTTCTGAGTAATAAAGTTCATAGTTCATTCATGCATTCATCCTTCCCCATTTTGGCTATCTCATGATCCAATTCTTCAATTTTTTAACCTCACTTGGTGGTTAGATTTGTTTTGTTGACTCAAAAAATTTTAAATCAAAAAAATTCAAACTTCATACCTCTTTTCCTAGCTCTTCCCCTTGGCTGGCATATGCAAAATAAAATACTTTTGATGTCCAAAAGAGTCCATATGTAAGCCCAACTATGTTTATAATTCTTTTGTAATCAAAAGGACCAACTTTTATTACCATTCAAACCTTGTGAACAACTGCTTGTATTTTTATCCCATTCAAAATTCAAGAGGGGTCTCATTTTCCTTAAAACATCTCCATTTCCACCCTTGCAAGAAGGAATAGGGTGCTTCCCAAAGTAATTTTTGGGTTACTCTTGGCAATAAACTCTCATTTCATCCCTCTCAATACAAGCATGACAACATTCAGATTTTCTATACTTACCAAAGATGTAGGAAACCAAAAATCCCTTGATGCCATAGGTTGTCCATGATCAACAACTACAACCCCTTGTTCATTTCCTTCTTTCTTATTTTTTGTCATCCCCTTCAAACATGAGGTTGGGTAGTTTTTGATACCTTCCTTTCGTTGCTCAAGTATGGGGACTATAACTTTGATTGCACTCTCTGTATTCATAACACATGATTTATCTAGTGATCCTAAATAGGAAGTAAACATATTAGTGAAATCATTAGTGTTTAATAATACTTTTACAAATTTTTTCATCATGCCTCATGAGCATGACATGTGCTCCCTTGTGGTGTCTTAGTTTTTTCATATCATGGCTATAATGTGCCTTTTTCTCCTTCAACATTTCCTTAATAGTGGCTAGAAAACCACTCATACATGTAGAAATCACTTCCAAGGTGTTGGGGTGTGAGAGGCACACCTTCTTAGGGCCAACACTTTTCATGGAAACAAAAATCTTAGTGAGAAACAAACTAAAAATTTGAAAAACAACAATGAATGTATTAATTATAGCCCTTCCCTTGATTCTTTGATCATGGTGCTTCTTGTTTGTGCCCTTTTCCATGAGAATCCAAACCTTGTCCTTTGTTCCACAACATAACAAAATAACAAAATCATGTTTATAATGCTCACCTAGATCCCACAACCATAATAGAAGCTTGTCATGTCCAACCCACAAATTGATAAAGAAGAGTTCCTCTCTTCCCTTAGTGCCCCTCATTTCTTCTTCATGGTTGGCAAACCTTGCAATTCCTGATTTTATTACCTCTATTACATATTTGATCGGGGTTGAATAAAAATAAGCAATCATTACCTTCAAGCATTCCCTCATATCATTGTGTATTGATCTATCAAGAATCCCCCCTTTGTGCCATCCAACCTTGTCAAGGATTACGCTCCTTTCTTATTTGTGATGAGGAATTGTTCATTCCAAGTTCTTTCATCAAATCTAGAGTCATGCAACAAATTTGAATAATTATTATATACCACAAAAAAATCATCATTCAACTCATACCTTTCTATGAATATCTCAGTTTCTTTGGCTTCTTCAACATCATCTTTTTGAATACCAAAGTTTGGGGTACTTGGCTGCCCTAAAGTACCTAGCATCTCCTCATTTTCATCCATCATTTTTAGCCCACTTTGCTGTTCCAAAAACTTAGATTTTTGGTTCTCTTAATTTCCCATTCTAGGCTGCCCCAAAGTGTCATCTTTTTGTAGCTCACCTTCCTCCTTCAAATTTGATTTTTATATTTCATTGGCCTCTTCATAAGAACCCTCATGAAGGGTCATCCCTTAATTTTTTCCCTCCTAATCTCCATGTAGTTTGGTACTCTCTTCCTCTACATGCTTCACTATCAAATAAGGCCTCAATTTTCCCTCACAGTCAATTGCAACATTTTCAACTAGTATATGTGCAATTGGAAAATTTTCCTTTTCTAGCCCCAAACATGTCAACAAGATAGATAATAATGGCTTTGAAATATCATCACTCTCATTGAGTGTCAAGGTCAAGATTCTCTGCATAAAAGCTACACCATTTTTGGGAGGATTCTTACAAGCAATTGCAAATAAATGTTGAAACGTCTTAATAATAATTTCTTCACACCCCATATCTAACATCAAAATAGATGACCTAGTTGAAGCCATAATTCCCAGGATGTTGACCCTTCTAGCCAAGGAGTGTTCTTTGTCCTCTTGGAGATCTTACAAGCTCTCCACAATTAACGAAAATATCTCCCTCATGATTTTATCACTATAGAAAACTTTGGGAACCGTTAGTCTTAAAACGTCATTAATACAACTAGTAACCAAGAGCCTTACCTCCTCATCTATATCTCTCAATAATTCATGCTGAAGAAAGTAAGTCCTTTAGGGATGTACCACCCACTCTATGGACTCATATTGCGATTGATTTACCTTGGATAACTTATTTTCTACTTCTTCCAAAGCGCTGATTACATCTTCCACTGGTTGGCATAGGTCCCCTAATCTTCTACCTACATTATAGAGCCTTTATTTCTCCATTTATTCCATGATAACACCAAATCTTTTTATCTTCTTGAAACCAAACCTCACAGGTGGATAAGATCAGTGTTTTGATACCACTATAATGTCTCCAAATGGGACAATTTAAATAAAAAAGGGGTTACCCTTAAAATTCACATTTTAAAAATTTTTAATTTAGCAAAATCAACAAACCCTAGCTTCTATAATTGCACCTTCAAACTAAAAATTAACTCCAATTTGTAGACACCTAAAACTAGCCACCAATGACCATCAATCAGGCTTTTGACCAATTTCTACCAAAATGCACAATTTGGCTTAAAACACTAAAACACATTAAAAGATTTGAAATTGATATATTCAAGTTTTGATTTTGGCTAGGGTATCATTAAATGGGGCAATGTAATTTATGGTCCAACTAACTTTGATCAGATCATTTTGAGTCAAAATGCCAATTTTACACATTGGTGCCTTGGATTGCTCTTTTCTATCAAATATCTTGCATGAGACATATGCCTTTATTATTTGGTGTTGACAACATCCTAAATGGGATAATAGATCCAATACATCTAACACCGACTTTCAATTCCAATTCGGTCAAATTTTGAGCCAATAAGAAGATATTTTGACCAACTTGATTAATTTGTGCACCAATTTTCAAGATTTACATCAAAATTGACTTATCATGTTTAAGGCCAATTAAACCAAATTAGGGCCTTAAGTTAATTTTCCATGGAACTTGTTGAATAAATATTTATTGGAAATTGATTGTCATTAACTGCATCATCAAATTAAATCATCTCATGGGGTGGCATCCACAAGCCATAAATGCATAAAATATCAGGATTAAGCCACCCCATGCCGCATTAAGACCCTCCATGCCTCTTTATTGCCTCTCTATCCCAAACATTTATGAAGGCATTTATTGATTTTTGTCTAAAAAATTGAATGGATTCTTAGCCACACATCTTCATCTTGAAATGGGTGATTCAGGTTCATTCTGACCATTTTGCAAAATCTATAAATAGGAGGCCTTGCATATTGAATTTCAAGCTTGAATAATGCAAAGTTATAATTTTGAATTGATTCCAAAGTTTCATGAAATTAGTGTTATAATTCCCAATTATTGAGCCAAGCCAAGCCAAAGCTAAACATGGTGCCAAAGAGAGATGGAGGTAGTCACACTTCATTGATGTAGACTTCATGAGCACAAACTAAGCAAGCCACTTCAACAAGCTATTTGGAGCATTCAAGGAAGGTGAAGAAAGGTTTTCTTTGCATTCTAGTTATTGTTTTCATATGTATGTTTTTTTACTAATCTCTCCCTAGTGTCTAGGCCTAAAGATGTTATGCTAGTTAGTGTGTTTATTTTATTTTGTTTTCATTTTGGAATTAACACGATACTAACCATCCTCTATTGAGTCAATTTCTTAGTTCACATAATGGCATGCCTAGTGGGACCCTAGCCCCACAAATTTGCTCGTAAAGGCTCTTTCAAGTAACTTACTAACCAATTTTATGTAGAATCTTGGAGTGAAGGATTCAAAATAGTGAAATTTTAAGTTAAATTCCATGTTTTTGATAATTGTGTTTTTGTTCCTGGTAATCTCAGTTTTTCTGTCTATCACAATATTGTTGCTATCGGAGTAGCGATTTTATAATAAAATAATTGTTTGCTAAACAATGATTTAATATCCTTGGGCAGTGATATCATTCACTAGAACATTGATTTTGTTCACCTGAGTATCGATTTCACCAAAACAATGATTTTGTCTTAAAATAGCGATATTGTTTACCATGTGCAATGATTTTGTATTCGACAATAGTGATTTTGTCAATAGAATAATGATTTTGTGTTTTCTATGTTTTATGTCTAGTAATAACGATTTTATCACAAAACAATGATATTGTTAACCCTGTGTAGTGATATCGTTGATTTGGCTAGTGATTTTGTTTAGCAATAATTTTGTAAGAAAATAATGATATTGTGTTTTTTGATGATCTAACCCATAACAATGATATTATTTTTTGGTAATTATGATTTTTTAGGGAAATAACGATATTGAATATGCAATAGTGATTTCGAAACAAATAACTTGTTTTGAGAAGTTGCTTCACTCATTTGTAAATTAACTTCAAAGCTTAAGGATATACTGACTTTTTCATTACAAGATCAAGTTTGAAATTTGTTAATACATGCTTTTTAGACCTTCTTTGAAAGTTTAAAATGGATTAGGAACTTTGTTTTGGTGCTTAATGGAAAATTTAGATGCTTAGGTAAATGTTTTGAAAAATTGTGCTTTCAAAGTTACAACTTAAGACCAAAGGGTTAGAAGAACACCACATAATCTTTTATTTAGTGCTTAAAATTGAACTCACTTGTCAAATTTTGTCTTCAATAGTTGTTTAAATAGAATTTGATTGGAAAAAAGAAATACGTTGCATGTATGCTCTTCCATTTATCCCTTTTAGGGAATTTTTGGAATCAAAAGTGTCATCCTTATTGTAAACATGCCTAGTCCAAGGCATAAAAAGAATGTCGTTTAAAGCACTCCCAAAAAAATCACAATAATTTGGGTGATCTTGGAATGACCCTAAAGTCTTTCTATTAGTCATTTATTTTATTGCATTTTGGCTTACGAGGGAGGCTTCATTACCTCCCACAAGTTCTTTAGGGAAGCTTTAACCTAGGGTTTCATCTCCTAACACTGACTTCAACCACTCCCATTAGGATAAGAGGTTTGAGAGGTTAAAACACTTTCTAGTGTTATAGTTGCATATGGGACGTATCTACACTTTAGACATCACACTACACTGAGCAAGCGATGGATATAGTGGTTGAAAAAAGGACAAGACCTTTTTATAACAAGCCAAGTGCCACAGACACCTAATTTCATGCATTTTTTTTACATTGTGGCATGAAAGTCATTGTGTAATTGATCCATATAGAACATTCACAAAACCAATTAGTTTTAGTCAACCCCACTTTGCCACACCCTTGATAAGAATTTAGATTATTTACTTATATTTTATCATTTTCTTGCTTGGTGTTTTGAGACTAAAACCTGGTTGTTTGTTTATAACCATGTCGAAACCAATTTATTTATACGTCAGTCTTTTATCTAAAGAGGCATTATGATGGCCATTTTACACCATACTTGTGCATTGAATTTTTTTCTAAACTTATTTGTGTGTGTGTCACTTGAGTTGAGGTGGGTACCATTATAGTTATCAAGTTTAAACCATTAAGTCCTTGAAACATAACATTGATCACATCATTCGAGCATGCTTACATCGTTAGGCTACTCAATTAATTTTAAGACTTGTTTATCTTTATATAAAAAACCATTTGTTTCAAACCATGTCATGTATACCATTTGGACCTTGTTTATGCACTATCATGTTGTCCAATCTTGTCTAGCTTGTTTGGTCAAAACATAGTTTTCAACATTGAGTTCTCAATTAACCTTGTCAAAGTTTGGATTCAAACATTGATTAATTTTTTTTAGGTCTCAGTTCGTGGGGCTAATACATAGATCTTTCTCTTTTGGATTGCATAACTTTGATTAATTAATTACCTAAATTTGAAAACTATTGATGGTTTGTTTGTTCAATGCCTTTCCTCATCATTGTTTGTGCCTTTATTTGGGAGAACATAGTATTTCTCCAAAAGCTCTTTGGCTTATGGCTTATGCCAACTAATCATGTTTATGTTTGATTCCATGTGTCAAGCCTATGTCAAAATTGTTTCCAAACTTGTTAGATTAAATCAAATCACATCATCTTTTGTTTCAAGCCTAGATTTTGATGCTATTTGGCCACAAGTCCTAGCATAGCCTATTTGAGCCTAGCTTTTGACTCTGCATTTGGACAAAAGACCTAGCGGCTCTTTTCCCTTTCTTAGTTTAAACCTTGTTTGGAACTCTTTTACCTAGACCTTTGACATGCCAATTTTTATTTAGATGCTTGACCTTTTATGCGTATGACATTTGATGTAAGACTATTTTATGCCAAATCTTAGCACAAACCATTTTTGAGATATAACTCAATGATCAAATCATTATTTAGAGATAGTTACACCTTCAACCAAGTTAGACCAAGTTTAAACCATTTGTCCTTTCGACATAGTTTTTTATAGTTTGTAGAACTCTAAGCCTTTTTGTTTTAGAGCTTTCATCATTTATGTAAATATGTCTAGCTACACTTATGGTGGAGTCACGTACAATCCAACTTATGATAGAATGGCTACACAAAATCCAACTAGGAACCCCTATAGAGAAAGATTTTCTAAGGAGTTTTATTATTCTCCTTACAATACTCCAGATGGGGAACATAGTCAAAATCCATATCAAATTATCAATTGGGATGATATGGTTTATGAAGAGGAATTTGAAGGCCCAACTATAGATAATGTTGTTTGGGATACAGATCCATACCCTCTTGATGATAATCAATACAAAAAACAAAGTCAATGACCAACTTATAATCCAACTCAAGTTATCGACTGGGATGATATGGTTTATGAGGAGGACGTGGATGCTTTGGCTTATGTGAGTGATCAGGGTCCACAACGTTATACCATTTCTATTCTAAGACCACAATGTCACACCATTTCCATACTAAGAGCTCATCATTTGGCTTGTGCAAGAAATCGAGATCCACAATGCCCTTTCATCATTCCAAGACCTCATCCTTTTGATTATGCAAGCAATAAATCTCCACAACACCCCTTCATCATTTCAGGACCTAGTCCTTTAGCTTATGCAAGCAATTAAGCTCCACACCACCCTGTCATTACCATTTCAAGACTTCATTATTTGGCTCATGTGAGTAATCATGCTCCTCAATGCCCTACTATTATCCAACCATAGGCCATTCCTCATCCAGTACCAATCCAATCTAAACCTCTATCGATCTAATCATTCAAAGACCAAGCTATGTTCAAAACTGGTATTTTCTAACTCATTTAAAACCAAGGCCAAAAGAACCAACCGATCCAAGATGTTTTTATTGAACCAATCATTTGTGATAAGTCAAAATATAATGAATCACCTTTCAATCCTATACTAATTATCGAGGAGTCTCACTCTGATGAGCCAGTCTTTGTCGAGTCACTTCTTAATGATTATAACTACCTTGGGAAAATCATTACCTCGACCATATGCTTATTTTTGAAGATCCTCCTATTAACAAGCCAATTTATGAGGAGTTGTCTCTTGACCTTTTTCCCATCCTAAAGGGGTCCCACTCTGATAAAACAGTTTTTATGAAGCCCACCATGCCATCATAGGTTGTTACTTGTCTAATACCAAACATTCAACAAGACATCATTGTAATAGAGTACCCATTAGATAAAGAATCAGAGTTAGAGTCATGTTCTATTATTGAACCAACATTAGATTTAGCATCAAGATCAGGATCAACATCAGTCTCAACATTAGATTTAGATTCCCTTGAGTCAGAATCAAATTTAGATACAAAATATGTTCATGACTATTACAACATTGGTTATGCATGCCTTACAGATCAATTTGAATACATTTGTGATTCTTCTATGATTTTTGAAGATGATTACTTTAGATTTGACATAAGTTATCCTAATATATTCTATGAGGATTGTGTAGCCTCTCTCCATTCAATTACCAGTCCATAAGCCATTACCATCAACCAACATAGCCATATTATTGACAATCCATCTCCCACAAGTGTCGATTGGGACCGACAAATCACACTTTGTTAAACTACATCCATGTCGACATAGTAGTTGAAGAAGAGCAAGGAGACCAAGACAAAATTCATGTAGCAGAAGAACATTCTCTTAATGAAACCTTTTTGAAGGTTCTAGGGGATACGTAAAGTTCAAACTTTGCATCTATTAGTGAAACAATTTTAGAAGCACTAGAAGAAAATCAAAGTCAAAAACCAATGTTCATTAGTGAAACCTTCTTGGAGGCGCTATGGGACAATCTAGAAAACTTCAAAAACCTCTTTGAGGTGCTAATAGCTGAACACAAAAATTCTTCACTACTTGATGAAGACAATATCAAAGATTAAATCAAAATAACTTCTAATATATAGTCTAATTAGATGGTAGCTACTCTCAAGATCAAACAACAACAAAATTTGGTAGTCCTATCGATAGCATCTTCAGAGGTTTTTGGCCCTACCACAACCAAAATTATGTTGAATCTAGCATCAATAACATTACGTGTGACTAAAAGTCCCGATCTTCATTTGTTTCCCCACCATTATACATTCCATTATCATCCACAATTCCATTTCAAAAATAAACCTATCATCTATTATTTGTCCTTATTTACCATCCATGGTCATACTTGCCTTTGTAGAGGCTAAAAAGATACTTTATCTCATTATTTGAAGGAATTATAATCAATGACCAACAAAGATCACAACAACATTCTTGACAACCAAATCTATAGGTAGTTCTTGACAGAGCAACTATTTAGATGAGGTGTGGGCTAAAAATTAACATGATTGATTATTCTATTTGTATCATCTACTGATTAAGATGTGCATCTCCACTTCAGTAGGATCAATAGAATCCTATGGCATTTATCATACGTAGGCTATAACCAAACATATACCATACCATTTAATTGCCATGCCATTACTATTGTTAGATATCCTTTTGCTATTATTGCATATCCCAACCAATCACCTTACCACTTGGGGGCAACCCTCTTACCCTTTTATCCAATTTATCAAACCATCATTATCCTAAGAAAGACCATACCATCCTATCATTCCATTCCTATCTATACTAAAACCTATTTTTAGTCATCCTTCCAATCCTATTTTGATCTTATTTCCTTTGGTTCTTCTTACACTTTTCACGAGGGGATTTCAATCAAGTTTCAACTCTTATCAAGTCCATGTTTACAATGATATTCTATGAAAGTAGTGTGACAGTTGATATGGCAATATATCTTTCATTTTCCATCTTATATCAAGTTGGTTTATGTGAGCCTGATTATAACCACCTATGGGCAAATTAGTGTTTCATTGGTTTTGCTACTAATTATAACCACCTATGGGAAAATTAGTATCATTGATCTATGCCATTGTATCCTAGTTATAACCGCCTATGGTAAAACTAGGGGAAATACTTGTTTATCATGCATTGCCACATCACTTTGCCATTATTATTTTCATTTGACTAGCCATTTGTCAGATTTGAGAACTTATTGGGACCTAGTTGGTTTTTCCTCACCTTTTGTGTGGATGGAATTATTATGACTTGAGGTCATTTTGGGACTATGTAGGTCATGCTAAATTCATGTTGAGGTCACCTCAGTCCTTCTAAGCCATGCTCTTGCTATTTTTCAAGCAACCTAAGCCAAACACCCTCACCATTTTGTGAGTAGGTATTTTGTCATTCTCTAAGGAGTTAAGATACCTCAAATTACCAGAAACATTTCAAATATTTCAAAATCCAAATTTTTTTGTCCCGTCTAAGCTTAGATAGTTATCCTTGATCTATCCTACTGGGGTAAAGCCATTATTATGATGATTTCTTTTGATTTTTTTAGGATTTCTATTTATTTGTTTACTCTAATTTATTTGTTTGTTTATGCACTTTCTATTTATTTGTTCACTTGCTTGTTTGATTACTTTCAACACTATTGCCTTGACTCAGTTTATATGTATTCATTGGGTGATTCCTTGTGCACATTATTCTTGAGTCCATACATATTCATACATGAACATTGTCATCATTATTTTTATCATTGGTGTATTATTTTTGAGTGTTTATTAGATCAGGAGTTAGTCTTTATGTATATTTCAACCAAGTCTTCATAGTGTTCTATCATGATGGCTACCATCACATGCTACAACAAAAAATAGCTTCAAGAAGTCTACAATCAATGGAGCTATAGAAGTTTCTCCATAGCACCTTGGCAAATCCTTCCATCCCACCTTTGATCAAATCAACCCGTTGACCATTTTAGTTGTATTATTGTTAATAAGGATGAGAATCTCCTCTTTGGTAGGTACAACTGAATCTTTTCTATTTATCAATATCATTCATCTATCCATCTCTTTCATCACTTTGCACCCACTCATCTTTAATCTATATTTCAAATTATATCTTTGAGTAATGCTTGCCAATCAACCCTAATTAGGGCATAATCATTTTTATGAAATAATCCAGGTCCTCTTAATGATTATAATCACCTATGGGCAAATCATTATTTTTGATTTTTATTTTTGATTATAACCACCTTTGGGCAAATCAGTAATCTTTAAAAATCAATGTATGCAATCATTTTCTATTTTGGATTAATTTCAACCACATGCTAATTCCACCTTTCTTCTTGCTTCTTTTTGAGGGACTGTTCATCAATAAATGTGACAGCCACTCTATCAAGGGGGCATCATCATAGGCTTTTCAAAAACCATTTGGAGCTTTGTTCTTCAATCATCATCTTCTTTTTGGCATACATGTCTTTACTCATTATTTGAAAAGACATTGTTATGCCTACAATTTTTAACATCTTTACAAATAGGGTAAAACTATAGACACCTAAAACTGGCCACCAATGACCATCAATCAGGGTTTTGACCAATTTCCACCAAAATACACAATTTGGCCTAAAATACTAAAACACATTAAAAGATTTGAAATTAATATATTAAGGTGTCGATTTTGGCTAGGGTATCATTAAATGGGGTAATGCAATTTGTGAGCCAGCTAACTTTGATTATATCATTTTGAGTTAAAATGCCAATTTTACACCTAGGTGCCCTAGATTGCTCTTTTTTATCAAATATCTTACACTAGACATGTGCCTTTGTTATTTGGTGTTAACAACATCCTAAATGGGATAACAGATCCAATGCATCTAACATCGACTTCCAATTCCAATCCAATCAAATTTTGAGCCAATAACAGAACATTTTGACTAATTTGTGCACCAATTGCCAAGATTTGCATCAAAGTTGACTAATTACGTTTAAGTCTAATTAAACCAAATTAAGGTCTTAAGTTAATTTTCCATGGAACTCATTGAATAAATCTTTATTGGAAATTGATTATCATTAGCTGCATCACCAAATGACATCATCTTATGGGGTGGTATCCACAAGCCATAAATGCATAAAGTATTAGGATTAAGCCACCCCATGCCTCATTATGACCCTACATGTCTCTTTATTGCCTTTCTATCTCAAATATTTATGAAGACATTTATTGATTTTTGCCTAAAAAATTGAATGGATTATTAGCCACACATCTTCATCTTGAGATGGATGGTTCATGTTCATTCTGACCATTTTGCAAAATCTATAAATAGGAGGCCTTGCCTATTTAATTTCAAGCTTGAGTAATGAAAAGTTATACTACTGAATTGAGTCCAAATTTCATGTAATTAGTGTTATAATGCCCAATTGTTGAGCCAAGCCAAGCTAAAGCCAAACATGGTGCCAAGGAGAGATGGAGGTAGCCACACTTCATTGATGCAGAATTTATGAATACAAACCGAGCAAGCCACTTTAACAATCTCTTTGGAGCATTCAAAGAAGGTGAAGAAACGTTTTCTTTGCATTCTACTTGTTGTTTTCATATGAAAGTTTCTTACTAAGCTCCCCTAGTGTCTAGGCCTAAAGATATTATGCTAGTTAATGTGTTTATTTTATTTTGTTTTCATTGTAGAACTAACACGATACTAACCATCCTCTCTTGAGTCAAATTCTTAGTTCACACAATTCACCTTGAAATGAATGACAAATAAATACCTTATGATTTTGGCCATTGATGTCTCTTTTTACAAAGAAGAAATAACTTGAAATAGATGTTTCAATCCTCCATATCCTAGTGCCACACTAGCTGAATTGAAATCCTTCTTTCCCACTCTAATCCCTACTCAAGCTTAGACCAATCCAATCACCAATATTTATAAAATTACTGCAATAATTAAATTAGAATGAAACCATTGTAAATCCTCCTTCAACAAATATTATTTCCCATGAACAACTGAAAACTTCAAAAATTCATAACTCCATTAATATTTAGAATTATGATGCAAATAAGAGCTTAAACTAATCACAAAAATAATGACTATCAAATTAAAATAATTTTGTAATTTTCCATCCATGTGAAGGTCATCAAAAATTGCTCCAAAATTCGTAAAACTCTAGTTTCAGAATTTACCTCTTCAAACATCAAACCCTTCAATCCAAAACAAGTCACCACACTTGGGAAACTAATACAAATGACAATCAAAATTACTATGTATTAAAAGAACCTTAATTAGTTAACCAAAACTTCATAATAGCTTCTCAATACAAATTGCCCCACTCTAGGGTAAGTAACAAGATCTTCTTTAGCAAAGGTGGCGTTAAAAGACACATTTTGTAGAATGTTCAACACCATATCTATGAACACCTATTGGGAATGCATCCCAATAGCTTCTTCAAGCATGAAAAAATAAATATCAAATTCAACATGTTTTTAATTGTGATCTTCACCTTGTATGTGTACCTCCAAAGTGGGGAGAACCACCTTGGAGAGATAAAATAGCTTATAAGCCCCACTTGCCCTTTTTAGAATATCTTTTCCTTTCTTTTGTTTTAGCTTCCAAGCTGACATTCCTTTTAATTTCACTTTAGATCTTTTTGAATTAATTAAATAACTTGCCTTAATAAATTAGTAATTAAAATTAATTTTTCATAAATTAAATAATTATTTTATATCAAGTCCTTGCTTAAATAATTAATTAAATCAATCTAATAATTAAAGTGATAAAAATTGATTTTGAAGTAATTTATTAATTATAAAACCCCTTAGAATAATCATTAAAATTACCTTAATTTTTCAAATGGTTAAAACCAATTTTCTAGTGATTTGAATAATTATCCAAAATAGTTCTATTTTAATAATTAATTAAATTGCCTTATATTTTTGAATGATAAAAATCACTATTTGGGTAATTTTGTTAATTATTAAAATTATATGAAAAGGGGACATGACACATCAATAGGCAAAAAACCAATTTTGCATTACCAAAATGGTAGTATTTTGATGGTTTTTATTTTTTAGTACATGAGATGCTTCTCAAAATTTTTACATATGTTGGTGATGTTACTAGGTGTAGACACCCCATTTTGACCACTACTGGCTTCTGACCTGACTTCAGATTGATTTCTACCAAATATTATAAATTAAGCCTATGAATCACTAAACATCCCAATTTTATTCGTAAACCATTTATCAATTCTCAAAATCATGTTGATACATCCCTATTTGGGCTATTCTACCATACACAACAATAATCTCTCATAGATTCATTCCTAATCACCTTATGACCTAACAACTAGTAGTTTGGCCTATGGACCCATTAAGCGAGGCACTTGATCAGGTCTTAAAAGAGCTAAAATTCCAATCAAAATGAATCATCTAACTAAACCAAATTAAATGTTTAGTTAAATTATCTATTTGCAATTAATGAATATCTAAAAATAGAAATTCTAAAATTCAAAATATCAAGTCTTTTCATCATTATCTTTATGAGTTGTCAAGCTCTTTCAAAATATCTCAAAATATCTAATTTGAGAGCCATGCCTAGTAATTGAAAATCATAATTACATGACAACTTTTAACTTAACTGGAGTTAGCCTCAACTCACTTAGAGTTAGTTTGAACCCATTCCATGTTTAAACTCAACCTTAACTCACCTTGGGTGAGGGTTAACTTTTAGAGGCTACAAATACAAGGCCATACCTATTGATATCTAAGCTTTGATAGTGTAGTGTTATTATATAAAATTTCCCTCATAAGATTCATTAGTGCAATGATACCATGCCAAATTCATAATCCAATCAGCTAAGGCAAGGTGCCAAGGAGAGAAGGAACAAATGGAGATTCATTGATAAAGACTTCTTGATGCACAAAACTAGGCAAGCCACTTCAACAAGCCATTTTAGAGCTACAAAGAAGGTAAAAGAATGTTTTATTTTGTGTTCTAGTTGTATTTTCACTTGTACGCTAATGTTTTATTTTGTGTTCTAGTTGTATTTTCACTTGTATGCTTATTACCTATACTCCCCATAGTGTCTAGGCTAGAGGTGTTAAGTGTTTAGTGTGTTATTTTGATTTTGTTTTATTGGACTAACATAATACTAACCTCCCCTATACGTATTCCTTGTTCACATGATGACACCCTTAGTGGGACCCATACCCCACAAAGTTCTTCCCAAGGCATTTTAGAGCATCCTCCTAATAATTTTCATGTCAAAATCCAAACTTGTTGACCAAAAAAGTGGAAATTGAAGGCTCATAGACATTTTATTGGAAATCATGATTGTTATCTATATAGTCACATTTTTGCTTTCTAAAATCACAATATTGCACAATATCATGACTTTGCAGTCGCAATATTGCCATAACTATTGTGATATTACACTAACTATAATAATATTGCCTTTAACCATCATGGTATTCTACTAATTATTCTATTTTTTAGGAAAAATTATGATATTACACAATATTGTGACTTTACAGTCGTGGTATTGCCCAAACTCTTGAAATATTATACTAATTGTTATGATACCACACTAACTGTTGCAATATTGCATTAACCACCATGGTTTTCAACTAATTATTTTATGTTATAGTGTATATTGTGATTTTGACATAGGAGTGGTGATATTGTAGTAATTTTTACGATATTGCATTAAGAGTTACAATTTTGTGTTAACACTCTATTTTGTAGGAAATTATGGTTTTGTGCTAACTACTTGTAGTTTTGTAGGAAAAGTTATGGTATTGAATTGTGTTTCTATGGTTTTACACTGTGTGTAATTTTTTAAAAACTCAATAGTTAAAATTCAAAAGTCTTTTTCCCACTTACATTTTGCTTCTAAGCACAAGGACCCCCTAATATCTTTTTTAGGACCCAAAGGCCAAGAAAAGACATTTTAAAGCACTCTAAGATTCAAAACTCACATTTAAATTTAGTGTTAAAAAAATCATTAATTGAAGTTATTTTTGTTTTGTTTAAAGTTTTCAACACAATGCCAAGGGGCTAAGCTTCATGACATATTTCATTTCGTGCTATAAAAATGAACTCACACTTTAGTTAAATACTCATAAGAGTTTTCATTTTTATGTTTTTTGTTAAATGTTTTGTTTCTCAAGCTGAGTGTCGCGTGTATTCTCTCCCCCCGTCCCCTTTAGGGTACTTGGGTGATAAAAATTTCTCACTTATTGCATTTGTCACTTTTATCCTAAAGTGTGGAAGGAATGTTGATAAGGCCTTCCCCAAAATTTAAGTGATTTGGGTGACCCCAAAATGACCTTAAAGTCCTTCCACTCAATTTATTTATTTTGAGCATTTTGGCTTATGGGCGGGAGTTCATCGCCTCCCCACATGTTCTCCAGGAAAGTGTTGACCCAAAAATTCATCTCCTGATATCACTTCAACCCCACTCCATGGTAGGGTTATACAAATTGATTTCAACTTATTAGTACACTTATTTGAGTGGTTAAGCAAGCTCTATTAATAGGAAACTACCTTAGAACATGTGTTTAACTTGAACATCGCACTAAACTGAGAATTTAACGAATGTAGTGGTTGTGAAAAAGATAAGACCTTTTCACAATAAGTTAGTTAATGTAGATCCAAATGACATGTTGTGCCTTAGTGTTAACCACACATATGAGACCATTTAGAAATGAATGAAAATTGATAGTTTAGACAATCCCATTTACCATGAATATATTGTCAATATAGGGTGAGTAGCCTAAAATTTTAGGTCACCATATGAATTCTTAAGAGAAGAGGGGGCCTAAAAACCCTACTTTTCATGTGTATTTTAATTTTTTGGATTAACAACTTAAATCTCTCTCAAGAACAAGTATATAGATAGAATTTGATAGTATGATGCCACCTTGTTAGTTTTAGGGTTTAGGACGTTACACTTAGATGTTTTTGTCATTTATCCTTTTTACTTGCATGGTCTTGAGTCAAAATTATTTGTTTATCATACCACATATAAAATGAGTCATGTTTGTACATCATTGTTTTATTTAAAGAGGTGTTATGTCATCCATTTGACATCACACATTTGCCTTATTCATTTATCAAACTTATGTGTGTGTCACTTGTTTGAAAGGGGCATCATTACGCTACCCATTTCATTCCAAGTCTTGTGCCTTAAAGTTTTTGAAAACACACCATTTGTCATACCTTTAGATCATGATAGAGTCATTATGCTACTCAAATTATTTCAAATAGTTGTTTCCTTTTGTCTAATTTTAATTTTGAAACCACATGTGCCTTCTTGGTCTATGCCTAGTACCATCATGTTGTTTGTTCTTATCTAACTTATTTTCCATCTTAAACCAAGCCTTATAAATTGAGTTCATAATTTGTCTTGATAAGTTTATATTCAAACATTGATTGGTTTATACCTATACCTCATGTAATTTTGGCTTAGACATTTATCTTTCACTTTTGAGTTGTACAATTTAGATGAATTCCTTACTCAAGTTTAAGACTCTTTTTGTGCTTAGATTTAGGAAATGGTCTATATTCCATGTGCATAAAGTCCAGTGTATTTTTATAAATAAACAAGTTTATATTTAAATTTGAATGCCTAATTTGAGTCAAAGTGTTTAAAATTTGTTAGATTAAATATCTTGCCTTTTCAACCTAGTTGTTTTAAGTCTAGATTTTGTGCCTTGGTCCCAAAAGACCTAGAAAATTCCTATTTGTCTTAGACCTAGTTTTGTTTTCAAGTCTATCTTTTATGTCATGTTACCAAAAGACCTAACAAATCATGTTTGTCTTAGACCTAGCATGTTCCAAGTCTAGATCTTGTCCCATGTTTTTAAGAGTCCTAGCACCTTACCTCTTTATTTTAGACATAGTTGTTTTGAGCCTAGCTTTGTTCCTTATTCCCAAAGACCTAACAACTTTGTTTGTTTTAGACCTAGATTAGACTTGTTTGAAACACTTTTTGCCTAAGTTTGACATTCAGTTTTACCCATCTACTTGACCACTTGTATAAGACCTTTGACATTTGACATTTGGCGTTAGACCATTTTAGACCAAGTTTATCATTCCCTATTTTGTAGAAATAATTCCATCCCTATACCAAGTTTTTAGACTAAGTTATACTAAGTTTGAAAAATTTGCCTTTTAGATCTTATTTTTAAGAATTTGTATAAATCTAGACCTATTCTTTGTAGAACATTAGTCATTGATTTGGATATGTTTCGTTACACTCGTAGTGGAACCATACATAATCTAGGTTATGACAACGTAGTCATGAATGATGACTTTTTTTAAAACCCCTATGGTGATGATGTGGTTTATGAGATGGATCCTTATTCTCCTTATAATGCTTAATCTGGGGAATAGAGTCAAGATCCACTAGCCCACTATTTGGTTAACATCCCTCCATATTTAGAGCAAGACTAAGATCAAACTGTGCAATATCTTTTTATCATACCATCGATTGTAGAAAAAGTTCAATAATAATCATATTATGTTACTATGCCATCAATGTATGATATTTATTTTATCGTCACTTGCTTAAAAACAAGGATGAGGTTTTAGTTATATCCATGGAGGTAAGGGCTAGGTTTCCAACAGACTTCCCCCATGAAAATTTTCCTAGTCTAGTTAGAGTGCCTCTAAACATGCCTTATACCTAAACCATTAAACATACCTCTACTAGCCATCCTCAAGCACTTGTGTTGATGTTGTATCAAGACCCAAATATGCTTTTAAAAGGAATGGGTCTCATAAATGACCATTTTATACAAATGCAACAAAAATATCAAACCTATTTGATTCTAATGCATAATTTTAATACCATGGCCTTGTCAAATGCTCCACTCATAGAGTTAGCTTCTTCAACAGGAGTATTGATCAAATTGATAAGTCAAGATAATTTGGGTATATAACCATTTTCACAAAGTACTTTAGTTAGTGACATGTACAATGTCCCATCTGTTGAAGAGGCGACTATGACTTATACACAAAATAATGTGTCAAACATGATGGATAACACAACTATCTTCCAATCTAGGCCAAAGTGGTTTAACTACACCAATAAATAGTCCACAACAACAAGTGAATTTTGTTAATACCATGAGTTGTACACAATAACATGTGAGAACTCCTACATCCCAACCACATCAGGCTACTTTTATTCCTCAACTAATAGCTTCTTCAAGCATACAACCATAATGATTAATTAATCATGCATCAACTAGTGCTTTACCTTAATAAAAAGTGATGAAAGTTATTCCACCTCAACAAGTAATGATTAACATTCTACAACAATAGGCATAGTTTAATCTACCACTGTAGCAGAGGTAAAATACTATACCACTTCAATAGGGGGTAATAAATATTCCATTTCTACAAGTAGTGACAAGTGTACCTCAACAGTCACAAACTAATATACCTTTACAATCACAAATACTATCTAATCAATAATGTATGTCTATTAGCTAAAGACAAATGCCGAAAACCCAATAAACATATAGTTCACAATAGGTCTTTGTGCAACAAAGAGGTACCATTATCTAACAAGTACTAAATAGATAACAATTACCTTTCATTTAGCATGTGCCATAGATCCAATGACAGGGCCTTGGTCCACAACAAGTTCTCCTTATTTATCCAGGTTTGATTAGTTGACAACAAGTCCCTACTCAACCCTAAAAAGCATAATATTTCACCCAAATCCATATCCTTCCATCGTAACCATAATTTCCTTAAAACCAAGGTTATATATAGAATCCAAACCAAAATATCACATAATGATGCATGAAATTTCAACAAATACATCCCAATCTTTGGATGCATATTCCTAGTCAGTTCACTCATCAAACCAACTGTTGGTGCTTAAAATTGCGTTGTATCTAGCACCAACATGGGAAGTTTCAGGAATGTGGGACTTGCGACCTGAAATGACCTCCAGATTTTAAAGACGCTGGCTCTTCTTTATCTCAAATGTATTGTGGGAAAAAGGGATAAAAATTAAACAAAATCACCAATGCAATGAAATAAAATTTAACTATGGCGATGTGCCCGAGTATGATTCATTCCTTAATACTAAGCACAATGAAGCTATCTTTAGGATTCAATTACATTAAAGAGCAAACAATGCATGATCAATGTAAAAGATGAAAACAAATAGAATCAAAGGCTCATAACTTAGACGATTTTGCAATAACACATAAAATATTAGAAAAGGCACATAACTCAGTCTTCTTATTAATTTTATAGTCACATAAAAGGCACTAATATATGCACAGTTATACAAACTTTCTAAATTAAGAAAACATAACAAAGGCAAATGATATTACTGGCCACAGCAAGAAAGTCTCCAAAACTTCTTGTAAATCTCTGATCACAATCTATATGCCAAAAATTCTCTCCTTTTCCTTTTTTCCTTTTTTCTTCTACTCTTGGACCTATGATTTAAACCCATATTTATAGCATAGGACTAGCTTAAGATTGCCCACATGATCAAATCCCAACGGTCTAACCGAAATCAAACTTAAATAGAAGTGTCTGACAGAAGATATCTTTTAGATCTAAAACGGTTAACCTCTCTACAAGTTTATTGGCTGAAATAGATACACGTGGCATTTCCCACTATGAAATAGGCAAGGACACTTGGTAGCATTTGCTAGTCTTAACAAGTGACACGTGGTAGTTTTCACTTGTCTATAGAAGCTTTAGATACCTTTTGAGAGTCCTCCAGAAGATGACACATGGCAGCTTCCACTGAGCTTTAGAAACACTATAGAAACATTTGGGACTCATTTAGATTCACACAAATGATGACACTTGGTGCACTCTGCTTACTTTAGCATCTCACCCAGGGCCCACCATAGTCCTTTCTCAACAATGAAATAAAAGGAAGAAACTGTGGATGTTGACACTTGGCAGTCTCTACAGATATTACAAGGGAGACACGATGCTTTCTACTTAACTTAGAGAAACATATTAAAACCTTCCACAGTTGCCACTTGGCGCCTTCCATGTACACTGAGAGAAGATTATTAAAAGAAGCTTTTGAAACTTATAAGAAATTGAAATGTGGATGCCGACACTTATCGGGCTCCGTAGGTATATAACAAGGCATGTTTCTCCATCTACGTTACTTAGAGAAATTATAATGTGTCCCAGATGATGACACTTAGCATGTTCTATGTGACTCTGAGACTTAGACAAGACTTAGGGAAAATAAAAACCCGTGCCCATGCTCTGTGTCAAAACCTTCACTACCAAAACTGAAATGTGTAGGGACAAAATTGGAGCACACAGCTGAAACTCAAAATAAAATGTAGAGTATTTTACTCTACACCAACATTCCACAACAAACCATTCCTCCATTATACCCTAATCAAGGTAATCCACCTTTGACTGCCCAACCACCACCTCAGCCAAAGGTTCAATCTAATTTCTTGGCATAAAAATTACAACAAATTAAGGATGTAATTACCACCATTCAAGCTAGGAAGCATACCAAAGAATTCAAGTTAGATGATGTGTGTTCATACTCATTCAACATGGAGTATCTGTAGATACCATTTCCTCCAAGGTATGAACCACCAAAATTTGATAAATACAAGGGTAAAAGAGACCCTTAGGCCCATTTTATAGAGTTCTTTATCACTTTCCAAATAGTGGCTTATACTGACATTTACTTACTCCTCTTGTTTATCCAAAGTCTAGTAGGATAGGCTTTGGAGTGGTTTCTCATTTTACCAGTTAATTCTTTATCTAATTTTGACAACCTCTCAAAAAAATTTGTGTAACATTTCTCCTATAATATCAAAAATGAGATCTCATTGGTAGATTTGATTCAGGCTAAGTATAAAGTTGATGAAAGCTTCACAATCTATATACAAAGATGGAGAGCTCTTGCTAGTCATTTTACCCATAACTTACTAGATAAATAATTGGTTATGATGTTTACTAAAAATTTACACAGTGAGATATCCTATCATCCAGAGCTTTAGTGTGTGCATACTTTCAAAGAGATCATCAACAAAGGTTTTCTAATTGAAAAGGCCCCTACTAATAAAGAGATTATTAAGTTAACCTCTTCAAACCAAAATTAGACCCAAAACCAAAGAACATGCCCAAGTCAAAACCATAACCAAGTCCAAGATGCAAGCATTGACACCAACCTAGGCCAGTAATTATGAAAAATCCAAGCAATACAATCATAATAAGAATGTTATTAGAAATGGATTAAATGAGTTGCATCATGTCCAAATGGTGTAAAAACCATCTACTCAGCCAACACCGCAAATGCAAATTACTCCTCATCAACAACCTATTCAACAAGCACAACCTTCATAACAACCTAGACCAACTCCACAAATGTAGCAACCACTACCTTTGTAGACTCCTCCTCCATGAAGGAAACCCACTCCTTGAGTCTTCAGTGACCTTGGTGAACCTATTGAAGCCATGTTTTGTCAGCTAGCCACAACTAATATGATTAGTTATCCAATTTTGAAGCACTATCCTAAGGGTAGTCCATATCTAAACTCATATAAAAAGAATATGTTCTATGAATACCATCATGTTGATGGACATAATCTATGTCATTGTGTGTAGATAAAACACCTAATAAAAAATATGTTAGAAAATGGGAAGATTACATTAGATAATAGAGCATATATGTTTAATCAAAACCTGGGTATCTATCAAAACCCTTTTCCACAACATAATAATAACAATCAACAACAATAATAATGAAGGCCAAAATAGTAGAAACAATAGTATCAACAACTATTGTGATAAAAATAATAATATCTACATTAACAACAACAACATCAAATGAATGAGAGGAACCAAGGCCATAAAGATTCTAGTAACCAACATAGTTACCATGAAATTGTACATGACTACACTAAAGTTGTAGGTCATATTATAGGAGGTCATGTTTTAACCATCACAATTAATCCTGGACCAAGTGCTAATAGACTAGGACTATTACTAAATAATTCCAATCAATCTAGCTATGCCAGTAATCCTTCCTTGACCTAAGACCAAAACTAAGCACAACAGTGACTAGGGATTACTATTTTAGGACCTTATATCGATAACTCCTCATTGCCTCTGGACCACAACCAAGTGAACTGACAATTGAGACTTATCCTATTTGATCCATCTCTATCATCATTAAGTTACAATGGTCTTACATCTAACCCTGATTGTGTAATCAAAAATAAAAGGTCTAAGATTACCATCCCAAGCCCATAACCTCCTGCCATTGAGCCAATACAACCCAATGTACTGGCTAATAATAATATATATACCACTATTGAGGAAAAATTGTATGACATTGTGAAATAACTCCTTAAGACACCCATACAAATATCTATTTTGGATTTGTTGTGTATGTCTACTATCCACAAAAACATCCTAACAAAAATCTTAGACCAATGTTAAGTTCCAAATGACACAACCCCAAATAAATTTCAACCTTTGGTTAGACATCTAGTCCCAAGCCTATAGTTAACCTTCGATCAAAGAAATATTTCATCCCTTAGCCCTCTTCATAACAGTCCCCTATACATTGAAGTTGTCATAACACAACATAAAATCACACATGTCCTCATAGATAATGGATCAGGGCTAAATATTATCTCTTTAAAGCTCATCAAGCATCTTAGATATACAACAACCAATCTACAACCAAAAATAATTACTATCAAGGCATTTGACAATGAAGAACGAGAATCACAAGGCACCATAAGCTTGCTAATTATCATTGGGCTCTTGACCCATGATGCGCTTTGCCATGTGTTAGACATATACCTATCTTACAATTTGCTCTTAGGGAGACCTTGGATACATGAAATTCATGCAATCCCTTCGACATTGCACCAGTGTCTTAGGTTTTCACACTCAGGCATAGAGGTCACTATCAATGGAGATTTACAACCCTATAAACATTGTAAACACTTAGAAGCTGAGTATGAAAGCTATAATTACTGATTTGGCCTAGATATAGTTCTCGAAAAGGATAAAGACAAAGAAATACTTGTCAAATTACCAAATGCTAACTGTATAGATCCAAAAAGCCTTGACTCATCTTCAGATATGCCTTCTCTTGAAATGTCTAATAATTTTACCATCTTGACCAATGGCCTAGGAGAGTATTTGACCCATGACACATTTCACATTACCAAGCTTCCACAAAACCCTAAGTCCTATGGAAGACCTACATCTAATCCAACTTACATGGAATGACAATGAAAGGAAAAGGTTAGATGCATAGTCCAGCTCCTGTCATTTTCATACCGACCACTAGACAAGAAGAGGAACCACTTACCAATGATGAATCCTAGTTGTAAAATGACAAATTGGTCGATCTCTAAAAAAATGCCAAATATCCCATTCCTAACTAGATCATGGAGAACCAAGCCTATGAAGGTGGAGGCCTTAGACCAAATTAGCAGGGTAATCTTGAGCCAAGTTCTATCACTCGGTATAAAGGAAGCTATGGTCTTAGATTTAAACTGTTTGGGGGTGACCCCACATATCTTATCCATGTTCCAATGCCAACATCCAGTGATGATGATGCCAATAGTGAAGTAGAGTCTAATCATATCATTTATGGAAACCTTGCCAATACCAACCTATTTGACCCACATACAATTTGTAACATTAGCCTAGTTATATGACATAACCCACTTCCTCTTTATCACCCTTAACTTATAGCCTAGGACAAACAAGAATCTATAGTGCTTGTAGACAAGTTTGAGAATGATGAAGCCTTTTGCGATTTTCTAAGCCTAAGAGATAATGTTTCGTTAGGAGACCACAAATAAGGGTTATATATCAAACTAGATCTTGTAGCCTATTTTGGATAATGGGTAAACACACAGCCAAAAATAAAAGAATAAAACAATGAGGTCCCAAAGTGAAAACTTTGAGGCACTTTTAGACTAGGGTAAAATTAAAGAAAAATGTTAGTTTTTTGGTGAAAACCTATTTCGAGCACCATTAAATGGGAGTGTTTAACTTTCCTCAAATGAAACTCAAGAGACTACCAATGATGAACTTGTTTTTGGTTCTGAGTTGAGTTCAGTAGAACAACATGCCTTTGATCAAATTACCCAAGAATTACCAATAGTGTTTGTAACATGGCCATCCCTACTATTGGGAGATTTTGATTCATCTTCTTTAAGAGAGCTTGAAGAAATAGTCCAATTAAAGGGCTTTGTAGTTGTAGGCCAATTCAAATCATTGCCAACCATTCTATAGATATCTTGACTCTCCTCATATAAGGTACTATAGAAGCCAACATCAGGACTCCAGATGACTTGAAATGGATCAAATTAGGTGCATCCCTCACTAAAGAGGAACATGAAATTTTTACAACCATTCTAAGGGAATTTGTTAACATCTTTGCTTGGTCCTATTTAGATATCCCAGGTTTGGACCCCACCTTGGCTGTACACCACTTTGTTGTATATCTTGATGCCAAACCAATGAAACATAAATTGCGTAAGATGCATCTTTGTATTGTTGTACTAATAAATAAAGAGTTAGAAAAATTGTTAGAAGTAAGTGCATCTGACCGATCAACTATTTAGAGTGGATCTCAAATGTTGTGCCTATCAATAAGAAATAATAAAAAATCAAAATCTGCATTGATTTTAGAGACATTAATAAGGCCTTCCCTAAGGATGACTTTCCTCTATCGAATATCAACATAATAGTTGATTCCATAGTGGGTTATGAGATGCTTTCACTTATGGATGGATTTCTAGGGTATAACTAAATTAGGATTGCACTAGAAGACCAATATAAAATATTGTTCAACACTTCATGGGGAACATTTTATTATTAGGTAATGTTGTTTGGTCTTAATAATTCTAGGGCCACATACCAAAGAGCCATGACCATCATATTTCATGATATGATGCATGCCATTATTGAAGACTATGTTGATGACATATTAGTTAAATAAAAGACCTATGTTGATCATCCAATTACACTACAAAGAATATTTGAGAGGTTTCATGAATACAAGGTTAGACTTGTTGTCCCTGAAAAGTGATTCCTCATTTTTCAGACAACATAGGACTATTTTGGTCCTGCATGGCCAAAATTGTTTTTCCTCTTTCCAAAATTTGTTTTGAAACATTCAATTTCATCATTTTCTCAAACTTTTTGGCAAAGGGACTAACAAGTTCAATAGGTTCAAAGGCTTTTATGGGCAATTTCAATCAAAAGGGACTAGTTTCTCACACTTGGACACTTTCGAGACAAGTTCAACGCTTTGGTTCAACCGAAAAAGGGTCATCAGCAATCTTCTAATCAAATGAACCATTGGACCATTGAACCTTGAACCACTTTGGTTCAAAGTTCAATGGGTTCAAGGTTCAATATCGACGGTAAGCTTCAAATGGGTCAAGTGCTTTGTCAAAGTTTAAAGGTTCAAAGTTCAACCGTTTAAAGGATCCGCGGCCCTAAGAACTTAACGAGTCTCAAAAGCTTGAACCGTTGAACCGTTGAACCATTTTGGTTCATCGGTTCAACGGGTTCAATGTTTAGTCGATTCAACAAATGGGTTCAAAAGGTTTAAAGGCCACCTTAGTTGAGAAAAGAAACACGCCTAAAAGAAAGAGTCAGGTGGATGTTACCAAATGTCGAAAGCCGAGCCCCACTAAACTTTGTTTCTATGAATTGGTGGATATTGCCATGTGTATGCATCTATGTAATTGCTAAAAATATTTCTACTGTGCCACATGTCGGCATTGTAACTCAACTGAACATGACACGTGTTGGTGTTTGCTTCTTAGAGTTCCTTATAAGCTACAGGGTCCCTTTCGGTAAAGCTTCTTCTTGAGTTCCGTAGAGGGCGACAAGTGGCAACCACAAAAGGCTTCACTATGTTTTTCCTAAGAGCAGCAGACCATGCCCCATGTCCCTTCCAAAGCTTGGTGGAAGCCTCCAAGTGTCTATATTCGCAGTCTCTTCCCTTAGCTTCACTATTTCAAGCAAAGACCATGGTGGGCCTGAGGATGAATAACTAAATGAAGTGAAATGCACCAAGTGTCTCCATCTGCACGACTAACAAATGTACTCAGACCATGCCATGTGTCCCTAAAGAAATAGTGGATGCCACCATGTGTCCTCGCCTGTTCTTGTGAAAGGCACCACATGTCAAAGGAAAGGGGCACTCATAATGCAAAGGCACACATAGAGCTAAGGAAAGGTTTCCTTCATACATTTTGTTTGAAGGGAATAAAAGGGATGATAACCTGCTGAAGAATCAAAGCTTGAAGGCCACTTGGAAGACACCAAAGGGCATGATCCCTTTAAAAAAGGTTTGAGCCTCAAAGGGCAGTGAAGGCTGCCAAGTATCACAAGTCGAGACACAGTTTCAAATGAAGCTTCATGGAGCGGAACCTGCCACGTGTCCTGACCCATTACAGCAGAAGCTGCCACCTATTCGCATCTGTGCTCCCTCAGCCTCTAACAGTTTCAAAGCTTATTTCAATAAGCTTATTTCAAAATAGCAAATGTTGCCACATGTCTTTACCTGCATCACGACATGATGATAGGCCCGTAGACATCAAAGTTAAAGTGACTGGCTAGCTGTTAACCTTTAATAAGGAAAAGACCCATGAACACCAAATCAGCTACATTCAAGTGTCTGTTGATTTTTGTGGACTCAAAAGATGAACCTAGATGCATTCAAAAAAGCCTAAGGGCAGGATCAAGGGAAGGAAGAGATAGTGAGGGAAACTTAGCAGGAGTTACTGTTGGTATGTGAAGCAGTTCATCAGGTGGATATTTGGGAGCTGATAACATTGAAGGCACCGTCTGCTTGTCCCCTTGAAGGGGAAGATAGAGTCGACTGTTACACGGCTAAGCAGGTGAATGAATGAGTGATTTAGGCTAAGGAGGAGGCACTAAGAGAGGAATCGCCATGCCACATTTAAGGCATCCACCCTGCTTTAGCAGGGCCCTTCTTGACAAAACCATGAATGCATCTAACGCATTGAGTGTGCTGAATGGGTCACTTCATTGGGAGAAAGTGCCAAGCCTCCCTCAGGCCTCTATATATTGTAATCTCTTGTGTTGTTTCTAGGGACCTTTTTGATTATCAGAAACAAAACTCTGCCCAAATTGAAAGGCATTACTGAGACTTTGAGCTCAGATTGTAATTCATATTATTTTATCTGAATGAGAAAACAAGTTACTTGCAGACTTTGTGCTGTTATAGCTTGTGTTATTTTAGGAGATTGTTCCTATGTCTTTTTCCTAGGAGCTTTCTTGTCCATTTGATTTAACAAGCAGAACTAGTGGAGGTAATTAGGACAGTGTCCGGAAGGCCAACTGTGAGATGATGTTGTGCCCCCATAAGTACCTTCAGTGTGTTTGCATTTTCCTTTTCTATGTAAAGAGCCTTGGGATGATGTGGTGCCCTCATTGTTCTTCATTTTTCTCTCTCGGCTTGCTGGTCACTCAGCACCCCCGTTACCAATTACTAGCTACCTAAAAGATTCTTACTGCCTATTGAAGAACACTTCTAAAAGAAGAGAAGTGCCTTCTGTCATTTCCCCAGGATTTCTACTATTTAAGAAGGAATCTAGCTCTCTGCTGAAATTTGCTTCTAAAAGAAGAGAAGCACCTTCCCCATCACCCAAGATTTCTTTCGTGTTTATCAACATCATCTCTAAAAAAGATAGATGGATGGTTTATCCCACCCCTGTGTCTTACTTTCTACATATATATATTGTATATAACCTCCGCATATTTAATAGGGAACCTCCCCTTGATGAGAGGAGAGATTTGTCCCCTTGTGATGTAGTAAACCTGCACATCTGGATGACCAATCTCCCTATGCTGTGGTGATAGGAATTATTTTGAACGCCAGTTAGCTGGTCGACAAAATATTCACCCAACAGTTTTTGGTGACTTCACTGGGGAAGGACAAGTAGTTTGAAGCCTCAAGCTTCAAATTGAAGTGCGACCAGTCCTTTTTCATTTTTGATCCACAATCTGGCAACCCCATGCTATACCAGAAGCTAGAGAGCTCAAGGTGTTGTTGATCTTGTCTTTGAGTTGGCACATCAAAGAGATTTTGACTTGCTTTCTCCCCAACCCCAAGTTCAACGATCTAGGAGTGTCCCTCCTACCCATACCAGGACACCAACACAAGGCAGAGCTACTTTGCTTGTGGTTAGTAGAGCCTTGCCCATCCCAATTCTACCCAGATTTGTTATCCCTGCTTTCAATAATCCTATCATGGCAGCTCAAGTCCCCTGGGGTAACTCTTTTGGCTCGCTTAATTTAATTCCACCACTACATTAATTTCCATGAAGCTCGAGAAAGAATTTCCCTAAATTATTTGGGGATGGAAAAGTCCATCCTGATGAACACGTTGCTGCCTTCAACATAGCCTATGGTGTGATAGGTGTAGAATTTTAGGACGTGTCAGTTAGGCTTTTCATGGAAATACTACAAGGTGTTGCTGCAGACTGGTTTTACCACCTGTAAGCCTGATCAGTAATTGATTGGGACACACTCAAAGCCAAATTTGAGGCCAAATTCAAACCTACAGAGGATGCACACGCCTTATTAGCCTAGCTCACACAAATAAAGAAGGAGCCCCAAGAGCCTATGAGGGATTTCATAGCAAAGTTTGATAAGCTGAGGAACTAGATTCCTGCTATTGCTCAACCGACCCCTGAAAACCTCAAATGCTTCTTCATTAACTCACAACTGCTTGAAGTGATTTTCCTATTAAGAAGAGTTGGTCACATAGATCTCGAAGCTACTCAGGATTTGGCTACTAAAGTCAAAGATGACCTTATCTTAGCAGGAAAGATAAGGAGGGACCCAAATAAAGGTAAATCTTCTTCTTCTTTAGAATATTCCCCTTTTGCCACCACTGATCCTATGATGCAAAAGCTAGCAAATGAAGTGCTAGCTCTCAGAAGGTAAGTGGCACAAGGAATGTCATCCGCTCCTGCATACAGAGATATTTCTAGGAGGACATTTAAGAATCAAGCGTACCAGGGCAATGCTGCCAGGAATTAGGGACATCAAAATTGCCTTCCTCTTCCATAAAGGAATCTCACCCTCGAAGCACCTCCAACTAACTCAGCAGTTGGATATCTTGAAGTTAAATTGGACTTCTCATCCCAGCTTGAGTTCAATCTTGAAGAAGATGCTAATCTCTTCACTGAGGAAGAAGAAGAATTAGCTAGTGACTCCCATATTGGTTTCCTGAACTATCAGGATGAACCCAGGAGTAAAGGCAATGCAGCTAAGGGGTCATATGATGTATTCATCCAGTCTAAGAATTAGTCAACTCAACAAGGTGATAAAGAGAAAATAGAGGAGCAACATCAACCAACAGATTCAATTGCTAAGCAGGAATCCACTCTCCCTTTCCAGCCAAAGAGCCTGGTGATTGAAAGAAAGGTAAGTACCCCAAATGCCCCTACGCCTTTTACTTCAAACTCGCAGTCCAGTACTTCCCCCCTTAAAACTCAAAAAGATGAGCTCTCATCCTCTGTACCTAGTTCATCTCCAGCATTTGACATAATTGATCATATTAAGAAAACCAAGATTCAAATGTCTGAATTTGAATTCTTGCAGTCCCATCCTGAACAATTAGATAAATTAGTTTTGTGTGTCAAAAACCAGAATGTCCCTGTTGAATAAGCAGTTCCCAAAGTGACTCATGATCCCCCCAAGGATGCACCCACTAGGAACAATCTTGTCATTTCCCCTCCTGCCACTCCTAGTAGGACTGAACCTTTTTATATCTCATTGCTAATAAATGGATGACAACTGAATAATTGCATTATCGACTCTGGAGCTTTAGACAATGTCATGCCTGCTAAAGTAGCCAAATCCCTTGATCTCACACTAACCAAGATGTTTGGTAGGTGCTTCTCCATGGAGAACAAACAAGTGCCACTACTGGGGCAAATAAAAGATGCCCAATTTGCCTTTGCTGTCTTTCCAAACAAAAGAATCAAGATGACTGTCTTGGTAGCAGACGTCTTAGCATCATATGGTATCGTTCTTGGGCAGAATTTTTGCAGGGATGTTGGTGGTGAATTGAGCATGGATTTATCAAAGGCAAAGATTCCAATCAAAGGTGTCATGAAGAGGCTGCTTCCTGAAAAGGAATCAAAATACATAGTTACCCGGACCTCAGCAATGGAAGCTCAAATCTTGTTCGAGTCTTCAGGCTTGGGTAACTATTTTCTGTCTATGGACGAAGTTCATGGGGCATCTGATGAAGCTCCTATGGGTGACAACCTAGAAATGCAGTTAGGTGGAATGGTAGAAGAATTGGTCGAGCCTAATGTAAGTGTGGAAGAATCCCCTCCTCAAAATAAAGAAGAACCCCAAGGGAAATTAGTATCAAACGAGGTATGGATTCTTGAATTCAATGGCAGCTGTTCCTCCACCGGTTCAGGAGCCAGGGTTGTGTTAATATCTCCTCAAGGAGATATTTTTCCTTCATCTTATAAATTGTAATTTAGCAACACTAATAACACAGCTGAGTAAGAATCTCTTTTGCTGGGATTAAAAGTTGCCAGGGACAAAGGCATCAAGCTCCTTCATGCTAAAGGAGATGCTGAACTAGTGGTTTGTCAGGTGAGAAACCTGTATCAAACCAAGAATGAAAGATTGTGCCACTACCACAATCTAGTCTGGGACTAGCTTGAAGACTTTGATGCTTTCAACATCTCTATAGTTCTCAAAGAATTCAATGATCAGGCAGATGCATTGGCTATTTCAGCTACTCTCTCGGTCCCCCACCCAGACTTCAAAGGAGACAAGTACACTATTGAGCTGGTCTTTAGACCAAGTGTGCTAGATAATGCCAATTATTGGTAGGTATTCGATAATGACAATCACATCATTGCCTTCCTGGAGTAAAAGGATAGCTTCAAATGACTACATTTTGAAGGCAGTGAACCTTAAGAGCCTGAACTGAGTCCTGAATCGATTTCAAGCACAAGTGAGGAATTTTCACAACTGAAAGGGAATAAAATTCCCAAAGGCTTTGTTTCCCTTAAGAAGTTGTTTGATAAGCATGATAGATTCATCAAAAAGCAGCAAATGGATTCAATCTCCTCCCAAGAGTTTGATCAAGTAAATCTGGGAACCAAGGTAGACCCCAAGATGGTGAACATCGAAAAGTGTTGTACTCTTGAGGAATGTTTCAAGTTCACCACTTTGCTTAACGAATACATGGATGTCCTAGCATACTCTTATGAGGATCTAAAATCACTTTGGCCTGATAAAATTTGACACAACATTCCTCTCAAGGCTGATTCAACACCTTACAGGCAAAAGTCCCAGCATTATTATCCAAAAATATCAGGTACTATTTTATCAGAGATTTAAAAAATGCTAAATGCTAGGATAATCTTCCCAATCCATCATTCAACCTGGATTGCCAATATAGTGCCTATAAGAAAGAAGAATGGTGAAATTTGCCTTTGTGTGGATTTTTGAAATTTGAATCAGGCATCCTTGAAGGATAATTGTCCTTTGCCAATCATGGATCAAGTGCTGTAGATAGTGACGGGCTAAGAGATGGTATCAATGCTAGATGGTTTCTCAAGATACAATCAGGTTGAAGTTGGTGAAGCTGACCAGCATAAGACCGCTTTCACCATGCCTTGGGTCACATTTGTGTATAAAAGGATGCCTTTTGGCTTGATAAACGCTGGTGCCACCTTCCAAAGAGCAATGGACCTTGCCTTCAAGGATGAGATGGGTAAGTTCATCATAGTTTATCTTGATGACTTGACTATCTTCTCTAAGCATCACCCAGATCATGTGAGCTATTTGCATCAAGTGCTGGAATGCTGCCGCCAGAATGACATTTCCCTAAACCCCAAGAAGTCAATTATTGGAGTAATAGAGAGGAAACTTCTTAGACACATTATGTCCAAAGGAGGCATAAAAATTGACTTAGACAGAGTCAAATCTATCCAAGAACTTTCCTTGCCCACAAGCAAGACTGCTGTTCACTCTTTTTTTGGGAAGGTGAATTTTTTACGGAGGTTCATCCCTGAGTTTGCTGAGAAGACTAAGCACATTGTAAACATGATGAAAGGAAAAGTCACATTTAGCTGGACTAAAGAAGGCAAGTCAGCCTTTGAGGATGTCAAGACTGCCATTGCCCATGCTCCAATTCTGGCCTGTCCAGACTATAGCAAAGAGTTCACTATTTACAGCTATGCTTTAGAACATACACTTTCAACAATTTTGGTTCAACAAAATAAAGAAGGTATGGAATCTCCCATTTCCTTCATGAGCTGTCCTCTCAAAGCTCATGAGCTGAAGTACTCAAATATGGAGAAGCACACTTACGCAGTGGTGAAGGCTATGAAATATTTTCATTTCTACATCCTCAATTCTCGAGTGACTGTCTTGGTCCCTGACACAACAGTGAAATCTATACTGACTCAGTAGGAGTTTGGGATGAAAAGAGGCAACTGGGTTGCAGAAATCTAAGAGTTTGATCTAATCATCAAGCCAACAAAGCTGGTGCGTGGGAAGGGGCTATGCCAACTGATTGCTGATAACAAGCCAAGAGAGACAGAGCATGAAGAGCCAGAAGTGGATGATTCACCTAGAGTCCTCTTTGTCTCCACCACAAATGAGTGGTATTCAGGTATTGTTCATTTCCTTACCTATGGTGAATGTCTTGCAAACCTATCTTATAAAGAAAGGAGGACCATCAAGCTGAAAGTCGCCAATTTTGTCCTCTGGGACAACGGCCTGTATAAGAGGCACCTTGATGGAACATTCTTTTGTTTTATGGATAAGAAGCAACAAAGCTGACTTCTAAAGTCCTTCCATAATTTGGCCTGTGGGGGGCATTTTTTCCCCCTGGTGACTACCCATAAGATCCTGTGAGCTAGGTACTATTGGCCAACTCTCTTTCGAGATGCATACAAGTGGGTCAGGGGATGTGAATTGTGCCAACAATTTGTCAGAAGGCCCAAGCTAGCTACCATACCTCTCGAACTATTGGTCATAGAGGAGCCTTTCTAGCAATGGGGAATTGACTTTATTGGCACTGTGAACCCATCGTCGAGTGCTAGAAATGATTATGTCCTTACAGCAACAGATTACTTCAACAAATGGGTGGAAGCAGTTCTAACCAAACATGCTACTTCAGAAGTAGTATGCAATTTCCTACAAGAAAACATCATGTCCAAGTTTGGGTTTCCCATCAAAATTGTCATTGATAATGCTGCCTACTTCACTTCCCAAGAGATTACTCAATTTTGCTTCTACTACAAAATTACACTCTTCCATTCCTTTGATTACTTCTCACAAGGGAATGGACAGGCTGAGTCAAGCAATAAAAACCTGGTGACCATCATTAAGAAGCTGGTGGACGACAACCAAAGGACTTGGCATAAGGCATTGGTTGATGCTCTATGGGCAGATAGAATTACACCAAAGAGAGCAATTGGTATGTCTCCCTTCCAACTTCTTTATGGTATAAATGCTGAGATACCAATCACCTTGGAATTTATAGCATTGAAATTGGCTAAGGCAATTGAAGATCAAACATATGAGAGCTCACTTGAGAAGAGGATCATGTGCCTTGCTGAGCTGAATGAGTAGAGAATTAAAGTGGTGGACAAAATTACCAGCCATCAAGGTCTGGTGAAGAAGCTCTTTAACTAGAAAGCAAAGAATCATGATTTCCAGATTGGAGATAAAGTCTTGCTGTGGGACAAGAGAAGAGAACCAAAGGGGATGCACGAAAAGTTTGATTCCCTGTGGAGAGGCCCCTTTACTATTCATTAATTCAATAGTAAAAATAGTTTCCTATTGAAATATCAAGATGGCACTCTCTTTTCTCTGCCTCACAATGGGCAACATCTGAAGCACTTCAACTCTTGAAGTATCGAATGGGTTCCCCTATACATATGTATATTTGTATAATCTGTTGTTCTATTTTGTTTATTTTGTTTTCATTTTTTGGAGCCTTTATTTTTGGGTAGCATGACTTCGTATCCCAATGGCATAGTTTAAGGCACTGGAGATTCTAGTTTCTATCCCCCTGAGCTATTTCGAGTTGTCATCTGAAGGAAGTTCCCCAATAGGAGCTAGGTGTTGTCCCTGAAAAGTGATTCCTCATTTTTCAGACAACATAGGACTATTTTGGTCCTGCATGGCCAAAATTATTTTTCCTCTTTCTAAAATTTGTTCTTAAACATTCAATTTCATCATTTTCTCAAACTTTTTGGCAAAGGGACTAACAGGTTCAACAGGTTTAAAGGCTTCTACGGGCGAGTTCAATCAAAGGCTTCTAGTGGCTTCTACGGGCTTGCACTTGGACACTTTCAGGACAGGTTCAACACTTTGGTTCAACTGAAAAAGGGTCATCGACAATCTTTTTATAGAATGCACCAATGGACCGTTGAACCTTGAACCACTTTGGTTTAAAGCTCAACAGGTTCAAGGTTCAATATCGACGGTAAGCTTCAAATGGGTCAAGCGATTCGTCAAAGTTCAAAGGTTCAAAGTTCAACCGTTTAAAGGATCCACAGCCCCAAGCGCTTAACGAGTCTCAAAAGCTTGAACCATTGAACCATTTTGGTTCTTCAGTTCAATGGGTTCAATGTTTAATCAGTTCAATGCATGGGTTCAAAAGATTCAAAGGCTGCCTTAGTTGAGAAAAGAAGTGCATGCAAAAGAAAGAGTCAGGCAGATGCTGCCAAGTGTCGATGGCTGAGCCCCACTAAACTTTATTTTTGTGAATTGGTGGATATTACCACATGTCTGCATCCGCACGATTGCTAAAAATATTTGGACCGTGCCACATGTCAGCTTTGTAACTCAGCTGAACATGACACATATCGGCATTCACTTCTCAAATTTCCTTATAAGCTGTAGGGTCCCTTTCGGTAAAGCTTCTTCTTGAGTTCCACAGAGGGTGACAAGTGGCAACTACAGAAGGCTTCAATATGTTTTTCCTAAGAGTAGTGGACCGTGCCCTGTGTCTCCTCCAAAGCTTGGCAAAAGCCTCCAAGTGTCTATATCCACAGTCTCTTCCCTTAGCTTCACTGTTTCGAGCAAAGACCATGGTGGGCCTAGGGATGAATGACTAAATGAATCAGAATGCACCAAGTGTTTACATCCATGCGACTAACAAATGTAATCAAACCATGCCATGTGTCCCTGAAGAAATTGTGGATGCCACCACGTGTCCTTGCCTGTTCTTACGGAAGGCACCACGTGTCAAAGGAAAGGGGCACTCGCAATGCAAAGGCACACATAGAGATAAGGAAAGTTTTCCTTCAAACATTTTATCTAAAGGGAATAAAAGGGATGATAGCTTGTCAAAGAATCAAAGCTCGAAGGCCACTTGGAAGACATCGAAGGGCATGATCCCTTCAGAAAAGGTTTGAGCCTCAAAGGGTAGTAGAAGCTGCCAAGTATCACAAGCCGAGACGCAGTTTCAAATGAAGCTTCATGGAGTAGAACCCACCATGTGTCCTGACCCATTGCAATAAAAGCTGCCACCTATCTGCATCCACACCCCCCTCAACCTCTAACAGTTTCAAAGCTTATTTCAAAATAGCAGATGCTACCACATGTCCTCACCCACATCACAGCATGATGATAGGCCCGCAGATGTCAAAGTTAAAGCGATTGGCTAGCCGTTAACCTTTAATAAGGAAAAGACCCGCGAATGCCAAATCAATTGCATTCAAGTGTCTTTTGATTTTTGCAGACTCAAAAGATGAACTTAGATGCTTTCAAAAAAGCCTAAGGCCAAGATCAGGGGAAGGAAGAGATAGAGAGGGAAACTCAGCAGGAGTTACTGCCAGTAGGTGAAGTAATTCGCTGGGTGGATATTTGGGAGCTGGTAACATTGAAGGCACCATCTGCTTGTCCCCTTAAAGGGGAAGATAGAGTAGACAGTTACACGGCTAGGCAGGTGAACGAATGAGTGATTCATGCTAAGGAGGAGGCACTAAGAGAGGAATCGACATGCCACATTTAAGGCAGCTACCCTTCCTGATAAAACCATGAATGCATCCAAGGCATTGAGTGCGCCGAATGGGTCACTTCATTAGGAGAAAGTGCCAAGCCTCCCTCGGGCCTCTATATATTGTAATCTCGTGTTGTTTCTGGGGACCTTATTGATTATCAGAAGCAAAACTCTGCCCAAATTGAAAGGCATTACTGAGACTTTGAGCTCATATTGTAATTCCTATTATTTTATTTGAATGAGAAAACAAGTTACTTGCAGACTTTGTGCTGTTATAGCTTGTGATATTTTAGGAGATTGTTTGTATGTCTATTTCTTAGGAGCTTTCTTGTCCATTTGATTTAACAAGCAGAACTAGTGGAGGTAATTAGGAAGGTGTCCTGAAGGCCCACTGTTTGATGATTTTATGCCCCCATAAGTACCTTCAGTGTGTTTACATTTTCCTTTCCTGTGTAAAGAGCCTTGGGATGACGTGGTGCCCCCATTATTCTTTGTTTTTCTCTCTCAGGTTGTTGGTCACTTAGCACCCTTATTACCGGTTACTAGCTACCTGAAAGATTCTTGCTACCTGCTAAAGAACACTTCTGAAAGAAGAGAAGTGCCTTCTATCATTGCCCTAGGATTTCTACTATTTAGGAAGGAATCTGGGTCTTGGCTGAAAGTTGCTTCTGAAAGAAGAGAAGCACCTTCCCCATCACCCAGGATTTCTTCCTTGTTTATCAGCATCATCTCTGAAAAAAGACAGATGGATGGTTCATCCCACCCCTGTGTCTTACTTTTTGCACATATATATTGTATATAACCTTCGCATATTTAATAGGGAACCTCCCCTTGATGAGAGGAGAGATTTGTCCCCTTGTGATGTAGTAAACCTGCACATCTAGATGACCAATCTCCCTATGCTGTGGTGATAGGAACTATTTTAAATGCCAGTTAGTTGGTCGACAAAATATTCACCCAACAAGACTCAATCCTAATAAATGCATCTTTGGTGTCAGTTTCGGTAATTTATTAGGCTTCATTATCTCTCATCGAGCCATTGAAGTTGACCCTACCAAAGTATGAGCTATTATGAAGATGCTGTCACCTTCTAATTTGAATTAGCTCCATAGTTTTTAAGACAATATTCAATCTATCAAATGTTTCATATCATAATTGGATAACAAATGCCATCCATTCACACACTTACTAAATAAGGGTGTCACATTTGATTAGGATGAAGACTACCTAAAAGCCTTTCAATACCTAAAGTAATATCTTGCCAATCCACCTATTTTGTTACTACCAATGCTAAGAAGTCATTTCTAATTTTCCTATCTTTCATGGATAAAGTCCTGGGGGAACTTTTAGTTCAACATGACAATAATGACAAAAAACATGCCATGTACTATCTAAGCCATACACTGGTCGCATATGAGCATAACTATATGTTGATATAAAAAGTTTTTTTGTTATTATCTTTACAGGGCAAAAGCTATGACATTACATGATTAACACCAAGAACATAGTTATTTTCAAAGTAGATTCATTCAACTATCTACTATCCAAGACAACTTTACAAGGCCACATGGCCAAATGGATCATGCTTCTAAGAAAGTTCGAGATTGAATATGCATCCATAAGCTATAAAGGGATAAGTACTTACACATCAAATTGTTGAATCTCCCCTTGCATATACCAAACCCCTCAATTTTCAATTCCCAGATGAGTCCATTATGACCATAATTGAAACACCTCTTGAGGAGAAAAACTATAAGCTACATTTTGATGGATCATTCACATCACATAGATCAGGGGTAGGCATATTGTTTATTACACCATAATGAGATCTTATCCCTAAATCATTTTGTATTAGCTTTCCTTGTACTAACAACATGGTTGAATATGAAGCGCTTGTTATAGGGCTTTATCAGGTAGTATAATGGAATATTCAACATCTCATGGTTTATGGTGATTCTTAGTTAATCATTAAATAGGTTACAGACCACTTTCAAACCAAAGATGACAAGCTAGTGCCATACAAGGCCATGGTAGGCACTCTCAAATAGTAAATTATCGATGTACAGTTTGAACATATACCTAGGGCCAATAAAAAGACAACAAATGCCATGACCACCATTGGTTCTTTGATTTTCCACACCAACAAGGCAAAATAATATCAATTCCTCATTGAAAATCTTCTAGCACCTACTCATGAACCTTCAACCATCATAATCATCTATGATAGTCTCATCTCTATATGGTAATTAGACCTATTTAATGACCTACATGACCATATCATGCCACCAGACCTATCATGTAAACAACAAAAGTCCTTTACCCACCAAGCCTCATGTTATACCTTACTTGGTACAACCTTTTACCAGTGTAGCTTTAATGGAACTCTATTTCATTGTTTAAATTTAATAGAATCAACATTAGTGTTATGGGGAGTTCATGGAGTATGTGTAACCCACATAAGTGGCATTGTCCTAGCCAAAAAGCTCCTACGTACTAGTTATTATTGGCCAACTATGGAAGCAAATGTAGTTGTTTATGTCAAAGTGTGTTATAAGTGTTAAAGGCATGCCAATCATATTCATGCCCTGGCCAAAACACTAAAACTGATGATTACACCATGGCCATTTACTACATGGGGACTTGATCTCATTGGGAAGATTAACCCTACCTCATCTGATGGCCATAACCACATCTTTATCACTACTGAATATTTCACTAAGTGGGTTAAAGCTATACCCCTCACTTATGTGACTAGAAAACAAATTTATAATCTTCAATCATCTCATCTACTGCTATGGTATCCCATCTAGCATTATATCTGATAATGGTAGATCATTTAAAATAAAGGTTGTCAAAATGCTCTGTGATGAGTACAATATCACTCAACATTTTTCTACCACATATTACCCACAAGATAATAGCCAAGTAGAGGCCTCTAATAAAATCATTGTTAACATAATTAAAAATATTGTCAATGATGCTAGACATTATTGGCACCTTCAAATCTTTTGTTCCCTCTGGGCATATCGCAGTAATTATCATACTCCAACTGGAGCCTCTCCATATTCTCCAGTTTATGGCATTGAGGCCATTCTTCCCATTGAGGTCAAGTTACTATTGACCAAATTTGAGTTTTTGGTCAAATTTGATTTTAAACATTTAAAGGGGTCCTAATATGTTTTCATAGGAAGTATTACTTGTCATATGATGTCATTTGAGGTCATATTCATTTTAGTCTTAGTCACATTAATCAATTTGTCCATTTGTGGTCATTTTATGTACTTATAAGGGTCACTAATGAAATTAGCACATTTAACAAGGTGCCTAGGTGTCTTAAATTAATGGAAAACATTTAAGAGGTTAGTACGAGTGTTAGAGATGTTAGTTACATCAGAATCTTGTAGGTTCCCTAACTAAAATTGTAGAAATCAGTTAAAAAAGAGAAAAAATGGCACTTGTATGACACATAGGGAAGTGTGACACATGTGAAAGATAATGGGGTGTCTACTAATATTTATAAAACTCATATCCATGATTTTTTTAATTTCTAAGTTTTATTTTGAAGACAAAACCATTATGCACATTTTTGGTTTTTTTGAACAGACTGAAGTGTGCCTCAAGTTTTTGGTCGGTACAAGAAGCACAAGTAGTTTCAAGAAAAATGATTTTGGGAGATGATAGTAAAATAGGATACCTTAATTTTAATATATGAAGTTTGAATATTGGTAAACTATTCTGTATGGGCCTTTGATAACAAGTTGATTATTTATATTTGTTAGCTGTTTGGTGCACCCTATAGGTTTTGCTCCATTTCTGCCAAATCTATATGAGCTAGTTGGTGATGTTGGCTCCATAGAATGTATACTTTTTTATCACATGGTATCGACTCTTAGTTTTAAGTTCATAGTGTTTGGACATGTATTTTAGTGTATATTACAAGGAGGTAACCACTAGTAGTTTCAAGAAAAATGATTTTGGGAGATGATAGTAAAATATGATACCTTAATTTTAATATATGAAGTTTGAATATTGGTAAACTATTATGTATGACCCTTTGATAAGAAGTTGATTGTTTATATTTGTTAGCTATTTGGTACACCCTATAGGTTTTGCTCCATTTCTACCAAATCTATATGAGCTAGTTGGTGATGTTGGCTCCATAGTATGTATACTTGTTTATCACATGGTATCCACTCTTAGTTTTAAGTTCATAGTGTTTGGACATGTATTTTAGTGTATATTACAAGGAAGTACCACTAGGTGTAGTTCCAATTGAGATGTCTCTTGCTTGCTAAGTTTTATCCCCTATAGAGGTTTCATAGAACTAGGAAAGAGTGTCATATAATTCCCTAGGTCATATCACTACTTCCTCTCATGTTTTGATCTCACCATGGCATTCTTATAGTAGCTTGCAAGCTTGTCTTACTCCATTTGCCAACTTCATGCCTAGTTTCAGTTAAATTCCAGGCATAAGCTTGTTCATCATATATATGAGGTGGTAATTTAGGTGTTTGGGATATCTCAAGACTTTTAAGGTTGAGTGAAGTTCCCTTTGCATGCTAAAGGAAGTATATATTTGACCATGTGCTCATGTCCCAAGCTATCTTAGTCATGAAAGGCCATTATCTGCTAAATTTCATGTACATACAAGTAATCTGCATGTTGTAATAGGTGTTTTAAAGATGGTTCCTAGTTTAAAAATATGGAGGTCACATGCTTGAAGATTGACTATGGTAGTTGGGTAGTTTTGAGCTAGTTAACCACCATGTTTACCTCAATTCTATACTCTACCCATATATTCTACCCAAAACATGCATCTTCAGGCCCTTGATGATGTCATGTTGGTGTAAGGAGAGATGGATGGGGGCCATAATTTCTTATTTTGCCTGGAATGAATTTGAAGGGTCATTAAAGGCAAATGAATTCTCATTCATACTCATGGTTCTAGCTATCCACACTCAGTCTACTCTTTTGCTTCTCAAAATAACCTTCTACAGGTGGATGAGCATGAGGTTGGGACGTTATACGGAGGGGTCAAAAGGATGTCACATTATATTTTGTCATATCCATCATAAGGAAACCATGGTAGACCCATACAAGTCCCTAGAAGTTAAAAAGAAGCATGAAATCATGTTTGAAAGTCAAAGACTGAGTTTGGGGAATGGAATCCATAAAGGAGCAAAATAGAGCTCCAGCAGGTTTTGGTGAACCTTCTAAAGCATATTTTCAATAGGCTTAAAGACATCTAAAAGAGTGAACCTTGTAACCCTACCATTGGATAAAGACCCTACCAAATTTGAGGAATAAAGGATAAGGTCAAGATGGTTTTTTAGAGCCTCAAACACACTAAAAAACCTTAATGATGTCTATAGGCCTGTGAATGGCCTTTGTTACCTTGAGGAGCCATATTGAGAATAAATTTATGAAGGAGATGAATATGTTAGCATAATAAATAAAAATAGGACCAAATTATAAAGATAAAGGTTAAGATGGAGTCTTATTCACCTCTTAGGCTATCTAAAGGTACCCTAGGGTAGGGAAATGACACCTACAAGTGTCTTAATCTAGTTAGACAAGTTGAATAAGAAACAAGAATGGATTGTGCACATTTAGTGTGGTTTTAGTCTATCCAAAGTGATTGTGATGTGGCTAGATAGTGTGGGGAGATCCAGGTGGATCCAAAGACCTTTTCTCATTATAATCATCCCAACCAAGCCCCATCTTGACCTACAAGTAGGGTTAGTATTGAAGGTTCTCAGCTAGAGAATAAGGACTCAATTTTCAAAGTTAAGATGAACATGAGGAATATAGTGAGAATGATAAATATGAAACCCATGAAGTATCAAGTGATTGGAGTTCACAAGGCCTTGTAAACCACTTACATATCACCTCTTAAGTCTCAAATATGCACCTACATGTTAGGTAAGTAGGGCAGAGAATAAGAGGTTGGTAATGCTTGAAATAGACCCCTTCCCAATCATGAACATGGAAAATGCATGATGAAAAATTGATTGGGGTATATAAATACCTAAATAAGGTTGTAATAGTTGTGTTTTACGTGAAATCAAGAAAATAGCTGACAGGCTCAGTCCAAAGCAGGGTCAATTACAAGGAGTCTCAGTCAAAGGGACAATGAGATAGTTTTGATGCTTGGTGATGTTTAAAGGGAATTAAATGTGAGTTAAGGAATGAGAATTAATTTATTGAGCATGAGGTGAATTAAATAAAACATTCACACATAATAAACAAGTTTCCATTGAGAAAAGCACCTACAGGCAAGTCAACAAAACAATTGTCTAAGTCTGCAAGATAGTGATCCAATTTTAGGTTTGAAGGGTGTTTAAGGGAATTCAAGGAATGAAATAGTATAAATCAAATTTGTTCCACCTTATTAAATTCAAGGAGATGTTTCTAAACATTACAATCAAATACAAAATAAAGGAAACCTACAACAAGGATCAACAAACAAGGTTGTCTCAGTCAACAGGGTACAACTTGGCAAGGGTAAGTGAAGCCTAGGTTGTTTAGAAGTGAAAGGCAAGTTGAAATGGTAATTAAATGATCTAATAGGTTCCATAAAATTCCCAAGACATTTTCAAGGTGCTCAAATTCCCTTCCCACTTAGCAAATGGACTATAGTCTGTACAAGCAAGCTAAGAAACCTCTTGGTTCAAAGGGTAATGAAGAAGAATCTGAAGGAGGAAGTGTTATAGATGGTCTTAAAAGATCCATAAGCATGAAATGAGGGTGAGAAACATGTTTAAGCAACTCATATGCATGGTTTTGGCTTGGAAGAGTGACTATCAAGTGCTTTTGGAGAAACATGCAGGAAAATGTGGGTTTTTAGCTCCTTTTTTAGACATTGGAGATGGTTTGGCATCCAAAAATTGAAATCAAGCCAAAACTTTGTAAAAATTGTCATTATGACTTGGTATAGATCCCAAAAGACTCATTTTACATAGTGGATAAGGTAAATACCTCTCTATTTTATCTAAAATATCAACCACTAATGAAAATCAAAACTTGGACAAAACAAGTAAAGGGTGCCAAAACGAGGAAAGGACTTAAGATGAGTCCTTGGGATATTAAAATAACATTAGGGGATGTGTATGGAATATGGATGGATTATTAGGAGCACTCACACAAGCTCCAACCCTTCAGGATGACCTAATTGTTCATGCACACAGTCTAATTAGGTAAGTTTTCATTAGGCCTAATTGGCAAAAGAGAGGAAAAGAGATGAAAGGAGTGTTTGAGAGGTTATGTGATGGATTTTTGAGAATTTATGAGGTGTGAACATGCATAATAAACCATCCTAAGCATGTTAGAGCAGCCCAAATGGTCCAAACTAGTTGGGGGAATGCCAAGCCCAGTAGGCCTTGAGAAGACTTAGAGCCAATTGGGGATCTACTTCATTTCTAGTGCTTGATGAGATATCTAGATGACTGGGGTATGTTTATGGAGTTAATTCAGACATGCATTAGCTTTTTTTATTTAAATAAACTTGCAAGAAGATTGTTTTTGGCCAAGAGATAGCTCAAGCATGTAGGAAAGTGGAGAAACAAGATCGATAGGTCAACTCATAAAGTTCATATCTTTGATAAGGCTTTACATGGGAAAAAAGGGGTTAAGGGGAGTTAGAGAGGGTCATCAAAAACCAATTTGTGGCATTGGTTTGGAATTTTAATGTGCCATATTTACGAACAATAGTTAAGAGTAGAAAATAGTCTAAAACCCTAGTAAAACCCTTAGAGGAACCCGATGGATAAAATAAGCATGGATATCCATTAAAATGGTATAGTTTGGAAAATAATAATATTGGATCATGGAGAAGACTCAATCAGTCTCTCACCCATGTAAAGAAGATGTACAGAACTGTACAAACAACATGCAAAATAGTGTTTTTCTCACCATTTTCTATGTTTTTTAGGTTCTAGGAGTTTTGAGAAGATGAAATTAAGTTTGGAGGGAGGATAAATATTTAACCTATCTACCTATGGTCCTTTTATTCTATGAAAAAACTTCTAAGTATCCTAACTAGAGATCTCCTTTTAGCTAGTCAAAACTGGCATAGTGAGCACAAGAGTGAAAAACATGGAAAACTCAAATGTATGTCTTTTTAAGGTTAATTTTAGAAGTATAAGACCATTTATGGTCTTTAAAAGTGTCACTCACTCCATCCCATTTATTTTAATGGAAAATTGAAGGCATTTTTGAGGCCAAGTGTGAGGGGTGACTGAAATAAGGAGTTTTCTAAATTGTAGACAGTGATTGCTTCATTCCACGAGTTTTTAAAGGACTAGGAATGCAACCAATGTATGTAATTTCATGCCTAAAGTTCTTAAATATTATTATAATCATCATAATTATCCCTATTTAGTGGTGGTATGTTCAAACAGGTCCAAATGATGAAGGCAATTTTTTGAGCCAGGATAAGGAATTTTGAGACACTTTTCATCAATTTCATGAGTTGTATGGACATTTGGACCCCATAATATTGAATGGATCATTTCACATCTATTTACCATGAATTTTAACCTCCTTTATCAAATTTAAATGTGTACAAGTGACCTTTGGACTTCCCTTGCCTTGTATCTCTCTCAAAAGCTTTAAATATGGACTCTTTTAGCTTTTTTTAGGAGCCTCCATTGGTTTATGGTAAAACCCTAGAAAATTTTTTACTTGAAGGAATATTTAAGGAATAAAAAAGTGATTTTTACTAATTATAGACTGTGTAATTTAGTGTTAGTGCAATCTTGTTGGTCTTGTCTAGTAGAGGATCTTCTTTTCTAGCATGTAATCCTTGATTGTCTACCAAGTGTGCAGAAAGGATATTGTTACAGGTCTTTGTTAGTATAATTTTATAAGTGTATAGGTATATTATAAGTTTTTTATGATTGTATTACCTCATGTAATCATCCATTATCCTCCTAAGTATCAAATACCTTCTTAAATCTAACATATGAAACATTGATGTGATAATGCATCTTGAGTTGTGAGTTATGTGTAGGAAAAGATTTGTTTATCTTAAAGGAGTATATATTAAATCAAATAGGAGGGGATTAAACATTGGTGCATCACCTTTTGGTTTTCTTAGTTGTTTTTCTTAACCCTTTTCATCCACAAGTTGATAGGTAAGAATGTGCTTCAAAGAGTGCATCAAGGGAACTAGCCCTTCCAGAGATTCATCTTTCAACATTGTCACCCAAAACAAGAGGGATGTTCCATTGTGCCACTTGTATGAATATATATATTTATCTATTTAGGGGTACAAATCAAAGTGTCTATAGTTTTTGGCATGTCCAATAGGACTCTAAGTTCTAGAAGATTGTCCAAGATTGGTGTTGATCTTGGCCTAATTACTATTACAAGGACATCTACATTCAGTACCTGGTGACTCCACTATAGATTTAAACTCTTTGGTTTCTAATTATTTCCTAATTTCCATGCCAAAGGTGACCACTAGGTATCCTACTAAAGGTATACCCTTTGAGTTTGTGTAATTACCTCCATATTCTGCCAAAAGGTTTAAGTTTGTGAATACTCATCCTTATTTAAGAGAGTTGGTGTTTAAGAAGTCTAAGTTCTTGTTTTGTTAAATACCTAATAATCATAATTCAAATTTGAATATGGATAATAAATAACCTTTTATATCCTTCACTGGATCATCCCCTTTTAATCTTGCCTAATATGACCAAATTTTAGGAGTAGCCCTTAAGAGTGTTCCATATTTTAGTGGAGAGGGTCTTATTACTACCATTAAACATATTAAAAACATATAAAACTTCTATACTATACACAATATCATTCAATAGAATGTGTATATTATGTTTTTGGCATTGTCCTTTAAAGGAAAAGCTTTGGATTGGTATGAGACTTTACCTAAAAATTCTATTGGTTCATGGGATGAACTAAGAGATCTATTGACTAAGAGGTTTGGAGAGAAGAGTGATCATCTATCTCTAGCTAAGCAACTAACCACTATCATGATGCCACCACAAGAGTTTATGCAAGACTTTAACACTATTTTTCAAAAAACATGGGATAGGATCCTAGCCCTTATGAGACCTACTCCAAACTATGCATTCTTGTACTATCTGAAAGCATTAAATAGTGATGTAGCTATGATGATCTAATCCATGGGTGGGAATACACTCCTTGCTACCTATGAGATAGCCATCAATGCTAAGAATTGTCTTATTCAAGTGATGAATATTGCTCCTAGGCCACCAATGCCACTATTCCATGATTTGAAGCCTCCTAGACAAGCTATATCACCCACTTTAGCTCCTTTGCCTAGTCATGAAAAGTCTACCATTGTCCCAAACAATGAGATCCATAAAGTGAATAGTTTGATCCAAAGTATTACCAATTAATTGGTTTCTCTTAAAAGGAAACAAGCTCAAAGTTATAGGCCATACCAATCCTACAATCATTTTAGGTAACTCAATAGGCCTCCTTTCCAAGGTAATGCTCAAGGACAAGGTCAAATCACCCAAGCTAGACCTTATCAAAGCTACAATCCTAATGGTACCTCATCCTCTAAATCTCTTCTTCCCACCCAAAATAACTTAGTTCAAGAACAACCATGCTATCCATCTTTTGAGTAAAATCAATAACAAGTTGCTTATGTAAACACAATGCATAATCAAACCATGGCAATGCAAGCCAATCAATCTTCCCAAGTTCTAAGCTTTGAGGGGAAAATTCAAGGTGGAATGGATAATGGTCAACCACAATATAATTCTACCCTCATAAATCATTTGGAGGGAGATTTTTGTGATATTAATCACTTGGGGAATCCAAGCAATATGAATACTAGTGTTGCCTTTAACACTAGGTCTAAGAAAAGGGCTGTTGAAGAGCAATAAAGAGCAACTCAAGGACCTGTTTTGGTCCCCACAGCATCTCCAATGGTTAGCATGCCAAATTTATCTCCTAGAGTGCAAGATGGTCAGAAGTTTTAGAATGTAAAGACAACTCCTATTCACCCACCTTCACAAACTACACCACAAGAAGTTAGTATTTCTAAGGAGGCCCCAAAGGTGAGCAATTATTCCATTAATGTTGTGGACTAGATGAAGAAGATACACATGAACATATCATTTGGGGATTATTTAACAATACTAGGGCAAAAATACATGGTCCAAAAGGAATTTCAAGGAATAGGTAAGCAATTTGGCTCATCTAAGAATGAAAATGTTGTCTGAGTTAATGGAGCTCAACCTATAGATGGTCAAGTGAAGAAGAATGAAAAAACTCCTTTCTACCTATCTCTAATCATTGGTGATTTCTTGGTTTATAATTGCATCATAGATAGTGGGGCTAATACTTCAGTTATGCCCAAGTGTATAGCAGATAAACTAGGCCTCAAATATGAGCCAATGACTAAAGGAGTCTTACAATTGGATGGATCACCAACCAAGACTTTGGGGGTAGTTAAAGATTTGAATTTAATCCTACATGCTTGTCCTACCTTTTATATTCCTCATGAAGTGGTTGTGTTAGACTTACCTCCATACTTTTCCCTTTGTTTATCAAGAGAATTTATAGCTAAGATAGGTGGATACTTGGCAGCCAATTGGTCCTACATGGTGTTTAGGCTAAATTATGATACTAATGTGAAGATTGAATTAGAGCCTATTCATCATAATCACTTAAATCATTACACACCTAAAGTGGTGAATGTCAACTATGCCATCATTGATGAAGAGGAACTCCACATTGACTAATCTCCAACATCTTCCCTTGAAGGAGTTTCTAATTTGTACTTAGATGAACGGGGAGATGAGCATTATGAGCATGATCCTTACAAGTTCATAGAGGAAGTTGGTCTTAGGGTTTATTTTATGCATGAGGATGACTCTTTCATTCCAAATTTGATGAAGCCAAGTGAAGATATAGGTGTTTTATTTCAACTTTTCTTTGATGGGTCAAGAAATAAGTTTGGGGCACGTGGTGGAGCTATGTTGGTTTCTCCTTCTAAGGAAAGGTACTATTCCACTTTTAGATTTTAATTTTCTTATTCTTATAATGTGTCAAAATATGAGGCCCTAATTTATGGTCTTGAATGGGTTAGGAAAAGAGGTATTAAAGAGTTGTAAGTGTATGGTGATAGTGAACTTGTTGTGAACCAAGTTAGAGGAAAACAAACACGCTGATAGGTTAGCAACAATTGGAGCTCAGGTTGATGTTCCAAAAGGTATAAAAGAGGATAAGAATTAACCACATCTCAAGGTAGTTATAATACCCTCCATACTAAATAATGTCACTAGTTGGAAAGTGTTTGATAGTGATAAAAAAATAACACTTTTTCTACAAGAAGAGGCTGAGTTTTCTTCCAAGAATGAGTCCAAACTACAACAACAATATGGAGGGAAGATTCTCCAATTAAAGTCCAAAAAACTTCCTAAAGGCCTATTCACTCTTGGGAGCATATTCAATGATGATGATCAGCTGAATAAAGAGAAGGAAAGCATGTATACCAAGCAATATAACTATGAGAAAGTACAAATCTTCAAGGACAAGTTGATTTCACTTGGAAAGGTATGTACTAGGGAAGAGAAGCATGCTTTTTTTGAGTTATGCAAGTAGTTTTTTGATGTCTTTGCATGGGATTATAGTGACTTGAAAGGCTTTGACCCAAACTTAGCTCAACATACCATAGAGATAGATTAAAATGCCAAGCCTATAAAGCCAAGACAAAAGCTAATCAATCCTAAGATTGAGCCCCTCATGAAGAAAGAACTCACTAAGTTGATCGAGTCCAAAATCATCTTTCCTATTAAGAATTCATCTTGGTTGGCAAATTTAGTCCTTGTTAGGATGAAGAATGGATATATTAGGTTATGTGTTAATTTTAGGGACTTGAATATAGTTTCCTTGAAGGATCATTATCCCCTCCCTTCCATGGAACAAATATTGCAAGTTGTGGCAGGTAGTGAAAGGTTTTTTCTCCTTGATGGGTTTTCTGGGTACAATCAAATTTTGGTGAAGGAAAGTGATCAATATAAGATAACCTTTACTACTAAATAGGGTACATATGCTTATAGGAAAATTCCTTTTGGATTGTATAATACTAGAGCTACATTTCAATGTGTAATGGATATGGAATTTCAAGGACTAATAAATGACATTGTGTTGATGTATCTTGATGATGTAGTAGTTTTCTCCAAGGATGCAAAGGATCACTTGAATCACCTAAGGTATATTTTTGAAAGGTGTAGAGATTTTGGGATCTCTCTAAACCCAAAAAAATATGTGTTTGTTATCCATGAAGGCAAACTCTTAGGATACATTGTCTCTAAGAAGGGCTTATCCATAGATCCTGAAAGGGTGAGTGCCATCTTGGAATTGTCTTTGCTTAAACACAAGAAAGGTTTGAAAAGTTTCTTTAGGAAAATCAATTTCATAAGGAGATTCATTCTTGATTTTTCTAATATTTTCGAGCCTCTAACCTCTATGCTAAGTAAGGATAAAGTTCTCACTTGGACTAGAAGAAGGAAGAAAAGTTTTGAGGAGATTAAACAAGCCATTGCCCAAACTCCTACTCTTGCAAGTCCTAATTTCTCAAAGGATTTAAACTTGTATGCCTTTTTGAATGAAGAGGTGATCTCTGCTATGCTTACTCAATCAAATGAGGAAAATTTAGAGTAGTCTATTACCTTATTTATTCAAAGTTTGGAAGGCTATGAGGTAAGATACACCTATATTGAAAAGCAAGTACTTTCAATTGTTAGGAGTCTAAAGAAGTTTAGGCATATATTCTATAAAGATAATATTCACATATTTTTACCTCATCCTACTATTAAAAAATTCATTTTGAGTAGATATTTGAATGAAAATAGGGCTGGTTGGATCACAAAAGTGATGGAATGTGATGTGGAAATCAAGACAACCAAGCTAGTGAAAGGGAAGGGGTTATGCGAGTATCTTGCTTCAGATTTGAACGAAAAAAAAGAGGTTGTTTTGGCACTCTATGATAACCTTATAATAGTTGTAACTTCATTAATAATAATTTGGACACAAGATATGATCCATTTTCTTCAAACAGGTGAGTGTTTACAAGGCTTAGATAGAGCTAGAAGAAGGTACTTTAGATTGCAATCCATTCCTCATGTAATTTTTGATGGGGTATTGTTTAGGAAGGACTTTTTAGGTGTGTTATTGAGGTGTATTAAATTAGATCAGATTGATAAAGTATTGTTTTAGTTTCATGATGGACCAGTTGGTGGTCACCTTGCTCCAAGAACCATAGCTACTAGGATTATGAGGGCTGGACACTTTTGGCCTAATCTGTTCAAAGACACCCATGCTTGGGTAAGGAAGTGCCCAAAATGTGCTCTATTTGATGGTAAATAAAATCTTTTTGCCTTGCCTCTTCATAAAATTCAAGTTGATGCACTCTTTATCCAATGGGGTTTGGATGTCATAGGCCTAATCAATCTACCTTCTAGTGTTGGTCACAAGTGGGTGTTGACTGCTACATATTACTTTACAAGGTGGGTGGAGGCTATATATCTCAATGAGGCAAATGAAAACTTAGTTTTAGACTTATATGAAGGTATAGTAACAAGGTTTGGGTCTCCTTCAATAGTATTTTTAGATAATATATTAGCTTTTATTGGAATAAGGACAAGTGAATGGGCTTTGAAGCATGACATCTATCTTAGCACCTCTTCCAAATATTATCCATAAGGGAATCAATTAGCTGAGTCCACTAATAAGAATCCAATAAAAATCATAAAGAGGAAAATGGAGGAGAATCAAATGACTTGGCATTACAAGTTTAAAATAACCCTTTGGGCTAATAGGATGACACCAAAAAGAGTTATTGGAAACTCACCATACACACTTGTCTATGGGAGAGAAGCTAGACTACCTATTTCACTTGAGTTACCAGCCTTGGACCTCACTTCCCAACTAAAATTGATGGATAATGAGAGCATGGAAGTTACATTGTGTGAGTTGATGTAGCTTGAGGAGACACGAGATCAAGCAATGCAAACTATGAGAGATCACCAAGAACAAACAAAGAGATAATTTGACAAGAAATCCATGAAATGAAGTTTCAAAGAGGGAGACATTATTCTATAGTGGGATGAAGATAGGACCAAGCCTAGAAGACACACAAATTTTTATGCTTTGTGGAGTGGCTTATATGTTATCATACAATGAAAGCAACACAATGCTTTCCAACTCTCAAGGTTGGATGGAGAGGAGCTTCATATCCAATTCAATGGGATATATCTCAAATATTACTACTAAGGTTCTCCTCTCTCCTTGTACATAGTTTCTTATTTTCCTTGTGTTCCCTAAGTGCTTATGCACATGTGTGAGTTTTGTCTTGTCTCTTTCCTTGTTTTGTGTCTTGCCTTGTCTTGTTTTTGTTAGTATGGTGTGTTTGCTTTGTTCTTGTTTTTAGGAATTTCCTTGCTAGTTGTCTTCAAGAATCCATTGATTCCATTGGTTCTTGTTATAACTTCCTTTAGGCAAATTAGTGTTCTACTTCATGCTACTAATTATAATAAACATTTGGAAAATTAGTAACATTGATCTATGTCATTATTTCCTAATTATAACTGCCTATGGGAAAATTAGGAACAACACCTTTATCATGCATTGCATTATCACCTTACCATTCTTATGTCATATTGTGTCATTTACCTAGCTTCGAGAACTTGCTGCTTCCTAGTCAGATTCCTCCATTATAAGGCAAAACTATAGGGACTTGAGGTCCTAATGGGACTATTTAGGTAACACTCAATTTTTGTTGAGGTTAGCTCAGTCACCCTTTGACATGCTCTCACCATTTTATGAATAATTTGAAATTTGAATGCTCTCACCATTTTGTGAGTTAGACCATTTAGTATCTACTAATTCTCGATCGAGTTGATATGCTTTGAGCATTTCAAAAACATTGGTAAAAGACCTATAAAATCCTAAAAATCACAAAATCAAGAAAATTGGCTTAGAATTTCCATGCAAGATATACAACCATCAAAATTTTCAAGATGGGCCATCTTCTTTGTTCAATTTATTTCTAGACCACCTTGGTCTTTTTCATCTCATTTTTGGGAGAACTACATTGGACTATATAGGCAACACTTGGATACATTGGGCATCTTAGGTTAGCTCAATGCACCTTCCTTTCTTTTTTTGACAACTTCTTTACCTTAAGGATTATGGGACTCCTAATTATTTCATAAGTAACCACTTGTCCTTTAGTTTCCCCATCCTTTTAGGCTGTAGCATTATGCTCTTGCCATTTTATGAGTTTATATTTTGTGCATTATGTATTCAACTTTGATACATTAACGATCACTAGGATTCATTTCACACTCTTTCCAATTTAAAAGATCATTCTTATATTCCTCTACACATTAATCACATTTTCTTATCATTCATCTTCTTCAATCCCACATATTGAGAGAACTACATTTGGCTTGAAGTTCATGTTGGATATTACATCCATATAACTATGTAAGAAATGTCCACTTTCCTAGTGCATCTAGGATCAGCTTGGCCACCACTTCCTTTTCTTCTCTTCCCCCATTTTGATTGCTTGTTTCATTGTCTCCTATAGCCTAGAGGCAATGTCTGTCATCTTGTTTATGTTATTTGCTTCCATATATCCTAGGGGCAAGCTTGTACCATTTTTATTGTGTTGTTATACCTGTGTTGTAATCATCTAGCTTAGGGGTCACCTTGGCACCAAGAGTAACACCTCTATTACACATGCACAAATAATTTATTTTCTGTTTACACTAACATTATGATTAACCATTGTTTGTGTTTGTTCACTTATTATTTCTTGGTGTTTTGATTTTTTTTCTTGGTGTTTTGTCTTCCCATTTGTTTGTTTGTTGTCCTATTTGTGTGCTTTATTTATCCTACCTTGATTTAGTATATTTGTGTTCATTAAGTGATTCCTTGCATATTATACTAAAGTCCATCCATATTCATACAGCAACATTATCATCATGGTTTTTATCATTGGTGCATTATTTTCACTTCTTTATTAGATCACGTGTTAGTCCTTATGCATAATATGGCTAGGTTACCATGGTGTTTTATAATGTGGTGCATAGCATCACATGCTATAACAAAAATTAGCTCAAGAAATTTTACAATTAATGAATTTGTGGAACTTCTCCTTGGTTACCTAGAATATTCCTAACCTATCCAAATCATTACCCAAATATAGAGTAATTAATTCACAAATGAATTTTAATCCTTGATAGTTAGGATATGCATCTCCATATTAGTAGGTGGCCCAAATTCATCTTTCTCCTCTATACCAACTTACTCTTACTCTGTGAGTATGGATTTAGTATCTAAGCCCCCTTTTATAATTTACCATATTTCTCCAATCATAGTGCCAATGATTATAACTACCTTTGGGAAAATACTTGTATTTTGATCCAAATTGTCATGATAATGATTTCAACTACCTTTGGGCAAATCATTGTGTTTTTATCTACCTCAATGTCAATGATTATAACTACCTTTGGGCAAATCATTATCATTCTCTTGCCTCATTAGGGCACATTTTCCTTATGCTAATGATTATAGATACCTTTGGGCAAATCATTATCTCTATTCACCTAATTGGGACATGTTTTCCCTTTTCTAATGATTATAACCACCTTTAGGCAAACCATCCTTTTTACCTACCCAATTGGGGCATCTCACTATGCCACTGATTATAACCACTTATGGGCAAATCAGTTTTTTCCAACCCCTTTACCTTTTTGGTCTCATCATATTTCTTGTTTCGAGGGACTAATCACTAACCTTATTTATCAATCACTCCCTTGAGGGGCATCCAGAGCTCATCCATCGCCTGTTGGGGCATTAGGCATACATGACCTTTTCATTCTTTGAGAAGACATTACTATGCCTATAACTTATAATGCCTTCCCAAATAGGGGTAAAATGTAGATACCCCATTTTTGACACAACTAGCTTCTGACCTGACTTCAGACTGATGTCTTCCAAACATTGCAAATTAAGGCTATGAATCACTAAATGTCCCAATTTTGTCTTTAAACCATTTATCAATGCTTGAAATCATGTTGAGACATCCCTATTTTATTGGAAGTAGATATTGAGAAGGGGGTGAATTAATATTCAATAATGCATGTTTAATTTCAAAACTATTTTGTCATATATCAACTTGATTTAGCAACATAAACATGAAAGCACATTCATCCAAAGCATGAACAAGAGCATATAACATATCAACACATCATCTATGTGGGAAACCCTCTTAGGGAATACAACCCACTCTATAGCCTACAAACACTTGGACTAGTTGTCCTATAAGGTATTACAAATGAGAGACTGGTCAACTCCTTTTGACCAAGATTTAGTGAAATAAAATTTCCACTAAGAGTACCAGCCCCTAAGATGATCAAGTCCTCTTGACCAAAGGCCTTTAATGAAACATGTGTTTCATAAAGAGAAATTGCTCCTAAGGAAGATCAAGTCCTTTATACCCTCCTTTGAAATTAACACCTCCACCTTTGAACTAATTTCGTCAACACTTGATGATGGACCTCTGATAACATAGTCTTCTTTACACACTTACAATACATCCAAAACAACCTTTCGGATCATTCCACTCCTCAGCTCATATACAACCACCAAACCTAAAACATCTATATCACAAAATTATAAACATGACCATGGGGTCATCCATATAGACCATACTCTATTTTTCCTCTCATATCCACCACGAAGCTCACACAAACATAATCTATCCTTCGCTCATCCACAAAACATCCAAAACAACTTTTTGGATCAACCTAGACCTCTTCACTCATCCTCAAATTGCAAGAGCACTATTCTATCATCAAAAATATGACCCATAGGTCATATACATATTCCTCAAATTGATTTTATCATTAAGACATCCATTGGGCACATATCCTCTCTTCTTTGATTCACACCAACACTATATATGCTCACCAAAGCCTCTCACAGATCTAAAAACCATCACATTTAGTTTCAATATTTATAGAGCCTTCATGAATTATCAAGTCTATAATATTTTCTATCAGCCACACCACATTCCTTCACCCTTAGGGCATCTAACATGGGTCATACTCAAACATAACACACTTTCAAATAGGCCTAAGTCACCTTTTAGGTCCTATGATGACTCGTTCATCTCTTTAACACTTCTTTGAGAAAACTAAGAACACAATAACACCTATAAATGTATGGAACCAATAAATATACCCCTTTAACATCTTCAAATAATTATAGTTTCCAAAATGCTCTTCTACTAAAGCATAATTTACTTGAACAACATTCTATGCACACAGTCCCCATGAACAAACACACAGTCACTTTCTTAACAATTATCCATACTGATTATGGATTGGTCAAATATTAAAAATACATATAAATCATCCTCATGGATTTTAAAACACTCAAAAATAGCTAAGTCATAATTAGCCATTAGAACAACATCAATACAAGCTCAAACATCCTTATCGTGTTACTTGTGAAATATGCACGAACACACAATCAACTTTGAACCTTAATATCTTAGACGAAGCACACTTTTAGATATTTAAATCTATATTTCTAGATGTATCTTGGAGTCATATACAACTTTGATTTTTACTACAAGGTAAAATTATGTATAAATCTAAAGATATGACTCAAAAACTAGACATTGGTCTTTCTTTTGTTAAATTCAAATATTTGAATTCAAACGGTCACGGTTAAACTTCAGACACTATGCTATTATCTCATGTCCTCATATCTTAGATCAATCACAAACCATTGATATTGTTCAAACTTTAACTCATAGTTTATTTCTACCCAAATGTTAAACTTTGAACACTTGGCCTCATCTCGTGCAATCTTGAAATCTTGATCACACACGCTCCATTGTTCTCTTCGAGATTATCCTTGCTCTAACAATGCTAGAAACCTATCACTTTAACCTATTGAATTTAATATGAACCATTGATCTTGATTAGTACAAAAAATCATTCATCGTTGATCCTTGGAAGAATCTTGGTCTTTATCTTTTCTTGACATTAAACTTTGAACACTTGTCCTCGTTTCGCTGCTTCTTGACACTTTGGAAAAAACACACTTCGTTGATCCTTTTGTAAGGAGCTCGGTCTTTATCTATGTTAAATATTGGACACCTTGAAATCATATTACTAAATATGCACTATTAGATCAATCTTTTACAATCACCTATGAACGTTAGATCTTCATTTGGTCCTAATCTTTAACATCGTAAAAAATAGACTAACTATGGGGACCATTGCTATCTGCCTAGAAGGCTAACTTTAGACCTCAATAACTTTTGTTGTGCTTAGATGCATGATATGAAATTTGGACCATATGATATCCTCACATAGGAGAATCCAACCATGTGTTAAAATACTCCTAAAACCTTTGTGCATGTAGGATATAATGCGTTTAATCTACTCCCTCAGATTTATTGACCACAAAGCCAACTATGTCAATCAATTTCTCGGGAAGCCAACTTTGAACATGCATATATTTTGATGCGCTTCATCACATGTCCTAAAATTTAGTGCATATAAACTAGGAATTTTTTTGAATAAACCCATAAAATCAATTTGTTCTTAAATGTCCACATGTGTGAGATATGCCATCACCAAACTGCTTATTTAGCTCCTTCTTGCCTCATGCAAATTTAACTATGGGAAAATACTGTCAAACTACTCGAGATCCCAAATTTACACTTGCATATATTTTGTCATGCTTAGTCTCATGAATTGAGATTTAGTGCATAATAACTAGGTATAAATGTGATCATAACCATATGGAAAACTCCCCCTAACTCATCCACATGTGGCAATGGTAATGTCAATAAACTACCTACTCAGATTTTATGCCACTAGACCGAAAAGGTCTAGATAAAAATAATGATCAACTAGATGAAATCCACTCATGCACACAAGCACTGAAAGCATATAAAATCTCTTATAGGACTCCTTTAACATTCTCAATACTCCATACTCATCCTTAAACATCTCTAGCCATGTCAAAATTAAATATTAATCAAGCCTCCTTTAAGAATACTAGGACAAACACATTGCACACTTTGTCATTGTCACTTAGAATATCAAGGCACTTCATCCACTCACCAGGACACCCCCATGACATCATAATGATGTCATTAACTACTCTCTAACATATTTGGGTTACTTTACCATACCTAATAATAACCTCTCATAGATTCATCTATTATCACTTTGCGACCTAACATATGATAGTTTGGCCTATGGACCCATTAAGCGAGGCACTTGATCAAATATTAAAAGAGATAAAATGTTAATAAAAATGAATCATCTAATTAAACCAAATTAAATACTTAGCTAAATTATCTATTTTCAATTAATGAATATCTAAGAATGGAAATTATAAAATTTAAAATATCAAGCCTTTTCATCATTACCTTTATGAGTTGTCAAGATATTTAAAAATATCTAATTTGAGAGCCATGCCTAGTAATTGAAAATAATAATTACATGACAAATTTTAAATTAACTAGAGTTAGCCTCAACTCATCTGGGGTTAATTTGAACCCATTCCATGTTTAAACTCAACCTTGACTCACCTTGGACAAGGGTTAACTTTTGGAGGCTATAAATATAAGGCCATACCTATTAATTTCTAAGCTTTGATAGTTTAGTGTTGTTATGTAGGATTTACCTCACAAGCTTCATTAGTGCAATGTTACCATGCCAAATTCATAAGCCAATCAGCCAAGCCAAGGTGCCAAAGAGAGAAGGAACAAATGGAGCTTCATTAGTAAAGACTTCTTGATGCAAAAAATTGAGCAAGAGACTTCAACAAGCCATTTTGGAGGAACAAATAAGGTAAACAAATTATTTATTTTGTGTTCTAGTTGTGTTTTCACTTGTATGCTTGTTACCTATGTTCCCCCTAATGTCTAGGCTAGAGGTGTTAAGTGTTTAGTGTGTTATTTTGATTTTGTTTTATTGGAATAACATAATACTAACCTCCATTATATGTATTCATTATTCACACTAGGATCCTCTCATATCATTTTTAGGTCTTGTTTAATCCATTTGACCCCCTTTTGAGATGACTGGTGTAAAATTATAGATTGAAGAAAATAGGGCCAATAAGGTAGTGTTTTCTAGATCTAAATACATTCCACTAATCATAACCCCTCCAAAATTTGGGAATAGTTCCAAAAGGTCTTAAATACTGTTCATGGTCATTTTAAAGTGTTGATCAATTCATTGGATGTGGTTTTCATAATTTAAAATTCATACTAGTAAACTATTTTTGTTTGTTTTTCAATTTGCATTGAGGTCTGAGTTTTGAGTTTTTAAGCACCTTCCACTCAATCCAAACACTCCAAAATTTTATAAAATTTGTCTCATATTGCCAAGATATTATCATTAGAATTTAATACCATTTTTAGGTCATTTGATATCATTATTTTTATGATAGTCCATGACTAGTTTTCTAGGGCACTTTGGTGCATTCTCATGTTTTGATCATTTTGTTCACCTATAGAACATTCCAAAACCAAAAAAAATCATGGTAAAAAGGTTGTTAAGGTAAAAAAAGGTAATACAATAATTTATAGATGAAATATATACGAAGTTCCTTCAAATCACTCAAAACAATGATTTCCTTGTTTTAAAATTTGAATTCCTAGTTCCCCTCTAAAATGGAAAACTGGCCCAAATTCAAAATTGGTGAGGATTGTGGAAATTTTTTGTGCTTGGATGGACTTATTTAATTTTTTTTCATATATCCAAATTATGAGAGTTTGTTTCTCTTTCATTTTTAGTCTGTATACAATACAAATTGGTGATTTTAGCAAGCAAATAAGGTGTTTTAGAAGCAAAATTCAAAATTCAGGGTTTAGGATCCAAACCTAACGTGTTTCAACACTCCATGAAAAAGCCTAAGGCATCCAAATATCATCTTAAAGTATTCAAATCTGAGGTGACCCACAATTTTAGGCAACATGTAGCTAAGCTTACATTTGAGGGATTCATTCCACCACTCAAACATGAAGACTTCTAAAGTTGTTAACAATGTTGACAAGTGTTTAAACATAAAAACAAGGGAGAAAACACTAAATATGGAATATTTAAACCATTTGATACTAATCACGATGAAAAAATGGTGAGTTGGAGGCTCCTAAAGGTAGTTAATAGGTAGTTTGAGAACATAAGGCAAGAATATAGGGGCATTCCCTTAATTTCAGAAACATGTGAGTTATTTTGGTCAAAGAAGAAAATTTTAAACATTTAAAAATCTAATGACTCACCCCATTTCCTCCCCTTCCTTTTATATTTCTTATTCAATGCATGGAATAGTCATCAATAGCTAGTTTTTATCTCATCTACTAATATATTTCACTTATATGTATGACTATAAAATGACTAAAAAGGAGAGCCCTATTCTTTGGTGTAGCCAAATTCTACTCATTTGAGATTGATCAATGGATTTAGACTTAAAATCAATAAATAAATGAGTTCACCTTCTTCATTTTCTTTCATTTTGTATGTAATTTGTTGATTATTGATATTTACTTGTGGAAAATCAGTCCTTCCCTTGTATTGTTGTCTAATCTTTCTCACCTTCATGCATAGAAATATTATTTTACAAGTTGTATGTTGTGTATTATCAAATTTATAGATAAATTAGATATGGATTTCATCATTCAAGTCAATTTTTAGGGATATTTGTGATTTATCCTTCTTGGTGTTATATTAAGTTTCTTACCTTCATAAAAATTACTTATGTGAGGGAAGTCTAATTTGAAGATTGTGTATAAGAGTTATCAGTTTTAAAATGGTTATCTTATGTTGCTTCAAACAAGTAGAGAAGTTATCTAAGCTTTGGTGCATCACCCCATTATAATTTCAATTGATATCTATCCCTTTTCCAAGACTGGAATCTCAATACCAACTTTAAATAAGTCTTTATGGTAGTGTTTTAGGCTTGCAAGCTAATCTTACATTAGGTGCACATAGTTTAGGAAGGAAACCAACCTTCTCCAGAGGCTCATCCAAAAGAGTGTTGGGTTCATTTTGTTATTTATAATATGGTGCTGAAGATTCTCCCTAACAGGTTGGCACGCTGGCCCTATCATGTGAGAGGTAAGTCTCACGTGCTCACCTAAAGAGTGCAACAAAAGATTGGCTCCCAAAGGTTTTGAAGCACAATGTTATATGTTTGTTCATCTCTTGTAACACAAAGCTTATGTTAATCAATACCATAAATATACAACTATTGTCCTTATTGTCCCAAACTTAGCTACTATGATAACTAGGATAAACATTACTATTCAACAGTAGCAATAAAAGGAAAAGATACATGTGACTTAGAAAGGAAACATATTCATTATTCAACACTTAGAATGTTCATAAAATATCACATGTTATAGCAAACACTAACTATTAATTTATTGATTAACAGATTACAAGACAAAATGCTATATATATTCTCTGAAGGTCAACACACATAATAAATTACAACAAGGGTTTTTATATTTGTTTTGCCCTGACCAAGTGTTAAGATTCTAACTATCATGGACAAATGGCACATAGACTCCCAACAAGCTGAGAGTCATGGCTCTTATAATTGATTGCTCCTATAGAATCAGGGCTTTGCACCCCTAGATGCTTGCTCTATGTTATGTTATGGTGGCTGAGTACTATGTTCCTCAAGGGTTGGTACATAACCTCCGATCGGTGGGGTCAAAGTGTCCTACTTGAGTTACTCTTATAAATACTCCCATGTTATTTACACTTTGCTTCCCTCATGCTCTCCTAGTCTTTTACTTCTTGTTCTGAGTCCTCCATTCTTGGGTCCCTCATGACACATTCTTCCTTGACTGGGTCCTCTCACACTGGGGTTCCTACACCATTATCCTCCCATGCTTGGAAAGTTCTATGCCATAATACTCCTGCATGCCCTGGTCTTCCCATACCATATCGATACTTACATCAAAATGGACAATGCTCCCTCCACACTACGTGTAAAAAATGGAACAATACCTGTACAAAATTTAGGGGTCAACATCACCCCACACTAAGTCTTTAGTCCATCTCGGACTAAGCCACACTAGTGTCCTCCAAAAATTTTGGCCCTTTCTGATCGAGTTCCTTCTTTAACCCATCCCAGTGGGATAGTATGTCGAGGACTTTGGTAGTTATTCATTCAATGATCTCCTTTACTTCTTTCAGCTCTTTGAGCTAAGTCAGAGTCTTGATCTTTTTCACCTATTTATCTAGGGTTATACTTGCTTCCTTTTAGATGTCTTCTAAGTTAGAGACCTCCTTGTCAACTTGTCCTCAGAGTATGGCAAAAATTGCATTTATTTACTGATGATGTTTATTAATGGCATCTTCCATCATCTCAATGTCCTTAAATGCTTTTGCATGCTCAACATAATCTTTTATTAATAGGGTAGCATCAACAACTTACTACCTTAAGAACTCCTCATCATGGAGTCAAGCTTCTACTATTTTATTTAGGTGTGTTAGATGTGAAAAAATGCTATCTAAAATTAGGATAACCTCCCTAACTCTTTCCAAAGTACTTTTATAGATATCTACCACCTTGGTGAATTTTTCAAGTATTTCTTGGGCCTCATCTCTAGGTGTGGGGCACTCCTTATTTTTCTTAAGCAATAGCTCAACCAATGTTTCTAATTTTTTGATGGCATCCCCATCCAATGGTACACCATCCTTAAGTGTTGACTCTTCTTTCAAAATTGTCTTGCAAAGGTTTAAAACCCTTACCTTAACCTCAATGTCCTCTTGAATTTGTTGCTTCAAGGAGGCCACGTCCTCAGCTAGCGCTTGCTTTTCTACATACACTTTATTACACATTTATACAAATCTACCATGTTTCTTTTCCACCATGTGCACATTTGATTTTGACAAAATGTTTTAGCTCATCATTTCCATGGATAATTTCAAAAATGTGGCACTTGTCATTATTAGTGAGATTCGATGTGGATCAATCCTCATAAAGTCTAGCAGACCTAGAGCATCTGGGCTAAAAAAATGCAATCCAAAGGAATATCAAGTTGGGGCTCTTCACTATATATTTATAAATGAAAGGATATGTACTTCCTTACTTTTAAGGTTATGTCCTTGGGGTAGAAATGCTTCCAAAGATATAGGTTCTTATCCTCTACACTGAATTGGTATCATTCATGCAGAGTGGACAACCCTCTTTATTCATGTTTCCCCTAGGTTGGCCCCTTTCCCCTTTCTAGGTCTCGCTCAAGTTCACCCTCTTAGTGGCTTTTTATGGACATATCATCTACTCCAATTCCATCAATATTAGTTTGATCGCCAGATGGGGCCTCTTGCATTGTGTATGGAGTCTTCTCTGAGTCTGATCCTAAATTAGGAATCTGCTCTTCATAAGGGTCCCTATGGGGTGCTTGACTTGGAGGTTGTTGTGGTGATGATCTAGTGGTAGTATTTGGAGAAGATGCAGGTGAAGGTTGTCATGTTGGTGGAGAAGGTGGGGAAGTTGGATGAAGAGATGAAGGGTTTAGGGTAGGTGATTGGGAAGGAGTGGGATGAGAAGATGAAGATGAAGTATATGGAGATGAAATGTGAGATGGAGATGGAGACAAGGTGGTGAAGGTGAAGGATGAGGTGGAGAAGGTTAAGGGTGAGGTAGAGGTAGAGGTGGATGTGGTACAGATGGTCGAGAATTATTAGGTTAGGAAAGCTACTCCTCTACCATCTTTTGTCATTTCTGAGGGGCCTGCTACCCACTTGTGCTAGCACTTGGTTCTAGCCACTTCCTTTTTACTTGTGGTGCCTAGGGGAAGCTCTCTTTGGGGTCTCCATCTTGAGGGTACTGATAGGGGCATAATATGTAAAGCAACTTATGGACCTACTCCCCAACTAGAATATTCTTAACCTTGATGTCGGTTAAGTCTATTTCCCCTCTCTCTAAAAAGGTCTTTTTGCCTAGATATATGAACATTTTTTGAAGGGTGTGGTGCTCCACATCGATCCATTCTACCTACAGACTGATTGGTTGCACATCATAAATCTTGTTGATAAAATTGATGAAGTAACATGTAGAGAAGGCATATGGTAGTTTAAGCCATGCTGAAAGTTCTCCTAAAGAGTTCATTCAAATGCACGCCAAGGAGTAGTGTTGATTCACAGTGAATTCTACTTGATCTGTGGTCAAGGGGGTAAAATCTTTGGGAATGTGCCACTCATTCCCAACATATGCCTTCATCCCATCAAATTAGTACCTCATCTTCAACTTTTATGTTGGGGTGATGTGCTAAGGGAGGTGAAAGCTTTAAAGCACTCGGTGGGGGACTTGTGAGTGGGGGGTACACCCACTTCAATTATCTTGAGCTATAGTCAGGCACCCTGATCTCATCAAAAACCATTAATAAGAGGATTTATCTCCAAGGAAACCTATACTTATGCATTTTGTGTGCCTTATCTACATATTTATCTATCTTCTGGGAAAAATACAATGCCCAATTATATTATGTGCCCTAAACCAATTGGTGAACAATATGTAGGTGGGCCATATCCACCGCCTTTCATTGATCAGTCCCTTTGACCTTGGTGGAAATTATCCACATTATAACTCTAAAGGAAGGATATTATAGGTTACTTATATTCATTATAGGCCCTTGTTTTTGGTACATCTACACGGTGGTGGTCTGATGAATCTCCTCCATATCTATTAAGTCATCCAACACATTCACCCCTAAGCATTGAAGCACCATGACTTTGCTTATCCTCTCCATGATGATCTTCATGTTTTGCCTCATGAAGTGGATGTAGTCCTCATGGATGTGTGAGAGGAGGAACTGTACTACCTCTATAAGCTTGCCAAAATATGGTAGTTTAAAGAGTTAAAAAAGGCTAACCTTGTCCAGCTGGTTCTTGATGGACAAGTTATAGACCACTTGATTCCTAGTGTTTGTGGTCTAGACCTGATAGTCATTTTACAACTCTACTTCATTATCCAACTAATGGTGGTTATAATTGAAAATTATTATGGTTGACACCTTGGAGACCCAGTTCTCTATGCATAAGATCAACTCTAGGTACCCTATCTCTTCTATTAAAAAAGATGGAGGGTGGATGTTGGGGCATTTTGTGATGAAGAGGCTTGTACCTAATTTCCTTTCTTCACCATATTTGCTTCTATTTTCTCTCTTACTTCTCCTTTCATGCTTTTCCTCAAGACTTTTTTGCACTAAACTTCTTATGGTCTTTCTTCTAGGTCACATGAAACTTCTTCTCTTATAGGGAACCAAGCTCCTTTGCTCTCTTCCTCTTCCTCTGGTATGGTTGGAAGCTTTTCAAGTCTCTTATCCTTTTTCATCGACTGCATTACCCTCCATGGCTCTCAAAGGTTAACCCACAACCATCCCACATTTGTAAATGAGTTGGTGGTGGTGATCTAACTTACCTTAGCTCTTGAGCTTCATGCTTCAACAATAGTGGAACCTACAACCTATAACTTTAATAATCTCCACTCCTATACACAAGTCCAAACTTAGTAACCTCTCCTCTTCACTTAGAATCAACCATCGCGTCTTTGTCAAATTTACAATCACTCTATTTTGAAATAAATTTGGTTTCATCGATTTTTGGTTCTTTGGTTTGCCGTTCACACTTAGCACTCAAAGATTTAAGCAAGGTAAAGTATAAAATAGCTTCAAAAAGATTATTTATAGGCCATTTAGGGGGTTTTACCTCTATTAATTTTTTCCCTCCCCTTATCACTTCTAATCATTAATGCATATCTTTTAACATACTTCATACTTCAAATCTTGTAGTGAACATTTAGTGCCTTAACCAATTTGTCCCATAATTCTACTTGCATGCTTCTCCCCATAACTAACCTTATTGCATTAATGGTCCATTCCTTCTCGCTCCTTTTTTGGAAGTGGATGACAACTTGTCCCACCTTTCCAATGAAGTGGAAGATAATTATCACCTAAATGGTGGGAACCTTTCAAAATGATGTTAAGGTGCATTAAATGACTCACGCACCCTTAATCACTTACATGTCATAGATGAATTTCATACCTTATGATATTTTCATGCCAACTTGTCTTATATCTTGTATTCATATGCATGATACCTTACCCCACACTAAAAGGGTTCATTTTCCTCCATAAAAACACAAACACAAACTCAAAATTACATTAAAGAGTTATGCATCTAAAGGGAAGTGCTTTTTATTGAAAGCAATAAATCCTAACCTAATGGCCTTAAGCCTTATTGATTACAAAATTTGAACTTAAAGAAGCACAATATGATGAAAGCCGACTCCTATTATAGTGTTCTAAGAGGAATTATCCATCCATTCACTTTCATTGACAAGCTCTGGTAGGGTGAATGCTATGACCTGTAAATGGTCCATCCTAATGGATGTGGAGCTTCCCAAGGTAGCATGCAAACTTGGAATCATATAGTAGAAATTTCATGCCTAGAGAAAATACTTTATTATTTAGATGGTGATCATGCCATGATTTCTGTTTATGTTTCTCAACATCCAAACTCTAATGGGTGAGGAATTGAGCCTCATCTAGTTTCATTAAATCATCAATATAAGCTTTCAAAGAGGATTCATCATCCAAGTTTTCCATATGCACTATTTGGAGAGATGGAACTAGGAACTCCACTGGCATGACCACTTCCTTTCCATATACTAGGTTGAATAATGTACTTTTATTGAGGTGCTTGTACATAGTTTGATAAGCCCATAGTAATACAAATACTCTATCATCCCAATCAGTTTGGCCAACATTGCATATATTTGTCAAAATTAGTACCAAGGATATTATTAAAGGCTTCAACTATTCCATTGGCCTGTGGGTGGTATGGTGTCATCTTGTGGTGCACGATCATGAACTCGTCTTACAATATGTGAATCATCTCATTCAAGAAATGGGTATCATGATCATTAGTAAAGCTTAGGGGACATCTAAATCATGTTATAATGTTCTTATAGATAAATCATGTGGTAATTTCTATAGTACAATATTTTGTTGGCACTATTTTATCCTAATGCATTAGATAATCAGTTATTGTAATGATGTATCGGGAGCTCGTTCATCATCTTGTTGGAGTGATAGGCCTCATAAAGTTAATAACCCATTTATCAAATGGTTTTGAAGAAGGAATAGGGAATAATGTCATAACATCTCTTCTATATAGTTTTCCTACATGTTGGTAGACATCACATTACCTAACATAAGCCTTTGCATCTTTGAATAAATTTCACCACTAGAGTCCAATGAGTAATAAATTATGTCTGGTGGCCTCTCTAATGTAATTCGCTCCAAAAATACCTTCATATACTTCTTAGAGCACTTCAGGGTGCTCATGTTGCATTACATAGTAGTGAAGCACCTCATCACAATCCATTTTGTACAGATTGCTTGCTATGAGTTGATAAGGTACATGCCATATAAGATGATCTTCTTGATGTATAGATTTTTTGAGTTACTCAGGTACCTAAAGAGATACTTCAAGGCCTCACAGTCTGTATAGAATATAAATGGAGTGGTGAAGAGGTATTGCATAAATTTTTTTAAAGCATAAACCATAGACAAAGCTTTGCACTCAGTGGTGGTATAGTTTTATTCTATCGATGTCAGCTTCCTACTAAAAAAGTAAATTGGGTGATCCAAATTTCCATCACCTAGTTGTGCAAGTATCATGTTGATTACCATCGTATATGCATCAACATGGACATGAAAAGGCTTTGTCTAATCATGAAATTTCAAGAGAGGAACTGTAACTAACCTTTCTTTGAGTGTTTTAAAGGCTAATTTACAAGAATTAGTCCATATAAACTATTCATTGTGATTTAGAAGCTCTTCTAAGGGTGCAATGATCTTGGCATAACCTTAAATGATTTTTTTATAGTAGCCCATGTGTCTTAGGAAGGTGTGCACCTCATGCTAAGTTTTGGGGATTGGTAGATGGAGAATGATGGAGACCTTGGCTAGATCCACCAAGAGTCCCTCTTTACAAATGATATGCCCAAGGAGTACACCAAAAGATGTCACAAATAGGTATTTCTTCAAATTTAGGGAAATTTAAAACACTTGAAAGTGCTCAAGCATGAGTCTTAGATTGGCACAGTGGTCCTCAACCAACCCATACGTAGTCCAATCATCTAAGTAGACTTGGAGAAACTTATGGATAAAATCTTTGAAAGCCTCGACTGCTATCTATGAGAACACCATTGGGCCATTTTTTAACCTAAAAGGCATGATGGTGTAGGAAAAATATCCCCATTCAGTAGCAAAAGTAGTCTTAGATCAATCTTCCTCAACTATTTAGACTTGGTGGTACCTTGAGAACCCATCGATAAAAGAGTATATCTCACAACCGACAACACCTTCTAGGATTTCCTTTGTGAAAGGTGTTGGAAAAGGATCTGTCACATAGGTTATAGTTTTGGAAGGTGCAGAGTCTCTGAGTTATCCACTATGAAATTTAACTTAATCAATCACTACATATGGAATATAGATTCAATTATCACTTTTTTACATAATTCCTATATGCATGATCAAAATATAATGTATAACACCCAATCTCATACCATGGTCATAGATATAAAATAGTATTGAAAACATGGCATGAATCTATATCATGCCCCCATTGATAAATGTAAAATCAAACACAGTAATTCACACAAATCTAGATTGCCTATCCTTTTTGATATTGATTACGATGAGACTCACCCAATTAGATTCATCAATGGGAGTAATTACTCCAGCATGGAGCCTGTTATCAATCTGCTCTTTTATGTGCGCTCAGAGGTTAGGATTCATCCTATATGGACATTTATTCACTGGGTGAGCACCATCAAACAAATTTATGTGCATCTTCCCTAGAGAAGGGTGAAATCCTTTCATTTTGCTATAATTTCTTGGGATTACATCTTGATTCTCTTTTAGCAACTCAAAAATCTATGAGATTTTTGTCTCAGTGCAATAATTTTCAATTGTAGCCATCTTAGGCTCGTGATCTATGCCAATGTTATGTTGAATAGTTTGAATGGGCTTGTGATAAGGGTTATTCATTAGAGAACTAGTGCTCTAAATAGTTCATGAACTAGTAATTTTAGGGACACCCAGATGGTTATTCAAGGGGTCGAGTGAAGTGGACCCCTCACCTTCATCTACTTGAAAGATAAGTTTTTGATTTCTAAGGCATACCTCTTCTCATCATTCTTCACTGGGGATTATCAATGGTGCAAGAGGTGATTATGTGGGAGGATCAGTGAATAAATACAAGGGTTCTTCAAGTTCTTGATGAATATGACACATCTAATCTTTGACAGGACTTAGATCTCTAATGATTGCTTCGTGTATGGCTTGAAGGGTGAGGTATAAGTCCATCCTTGGTGAAAATTAAGAAAGTGCCAATGTCATGTTTTAATTTAATAACTGCCAGAACCTAGTACCCATGTGCCTTTCTTCAGGAATGTACCAAGCCCATGCTCAAGTGTTCAAAGTCCCATAGAACACATGGTCCCAAAGGTAATCTAGTAAGAATGTTTCCTTAGCTCTCCATATTGTCTCATAAGCTTCAATATGAGGTTCAAGTGATCTCATGCCACTATAAGTAAGCATGCCTCTAATCTTATTATTATGGTGAAATCTATGATGTAGAGTATCTCACACTTGATCCCAATATAAAAGGTGATCTTTATGATTATGCCATTATCTGGCAGTGGTACCATAAAAAATATGATCTACAAACCTCATCCAATCATTTTTGGTATCATATAACTCTTCAAGGTGATGGACAAAGTCATGTACCTCTATTTTTCCTTGGAACTATGGAGCTTCATCTAGTCTCTCCAGTAGTGGTTCCTCTAGTGGCCCTCTCATTGCTAAACACATGAGGTTCACAAACTTATGGCATTTAAGGAGTTGACACGAGATGTTTTCTCCTCTATTTATGGTGATACACAATCTTTTGGTGAGATCGTAGTCACCATGGGCCCAATAATTGTAAGCATTACTTATAGTATCTGAGATAGATTGGTTATCCATCAACTAGAGAATACCATCTCGCATTGGATCATGTTATTCATAATTTTGAGCAGTCTCACTATACAAATTATTTATGTCTTCATTAGTGCTAATGGGCTTGATATAGGGTGGTCCCTGTGTTTAGTTTAAGGGTATTACCATGCCTTGATTGGTATTCTCAAAGCTAATGTATTAGTTTTAAAATCTCAAATCTACATGATTCTTGTAGCACCAAGGCCTTCCCAGTAAGGTTGGATAGTCATCAAATTTTTCCAACTTCAAAACCTCAAAATTTTCTTTGAAGGGAACCCTAAGTATGTCAATGGTGGCATTTTTGAGGACTCTAATAAGATGTGCTCAAGTCTTATTCACCATGAACAAGACATGAGGAGAGGGCTGTAGGGCTGGACTAGACATTTTTTACCAAGCATCTTTAGTGAAAACATTCACTTTCATGCCAGTATCTACTATAATATCTTGGATTACCCATTCATTGATAACTACATTAGCTAATATCTCTCTATCTTTTAGGGAAGAAGAACTAGAAATTTCTTAACTTTAATCATGATTTAAATAGTGATATTTGCTTTTCCAACTAAGGTGAGGGTGGACTTAATTTGGTAGGGGGCTGGACCTTTAAGCCAAACATTGAGTTGGGGAATGATGTCTTCATCAAGCATATGTTTGCATATTTCCTAAAAATTATCCCATACCATAAGAGGCTTGGTTTCTTTTTGCATTATAGTGCACTGTGTGACATCCTTGTCCTTGAGGTATTGAATATCACCTTGGAAATCTCACAAAAGTGCCATTGTATCTTGAAGGACATCCTTTTGCTACTATACATTAGGGTACTTCTTTGCTTGTGGTTCTTATCGATGTACCTTCTCGACTGGGTTGGCTATGGATTGAGTTTAACCTCCACTATAAGTGGTGATATTTACTTGCTACACTATGGGGATGGTCAATCGTATGCATTATTATGGTCATCTATATGAATCATGTTGGCACCCTTTTCATTTTGGTCTTTAGTGATGGCTACATATAGATCAGGGTACTCTTACAGTTGATGATCTTTTTTGAAAAACATATAGGTTGGGTACTCTAAGCAATCTCTTTGGTAGTGGTCTGGTGAACTACATTTATAATAGGTTCTTGGTGGAAATCAATCACCACATTATCTTTGTCCTCTCCCTTGCCCATAGTAGCCACCATTATCTTAAGTATTGGAAACTAAGATTTGGCATGTGTCACATGTTTGAGCTTCATGGATTTCAATGATCAATCGACAATCATTGGTATCATGTGTGTAGACATCACAAATCTTAAAATACTCAGATAACTTAGTGTTTATATCCCATTGTAAAAGTGGATAAGAATGAACATCATGTCTTCATGATAAATCTCATAGGTTCATTTCAGTACTATGTGGATGTTCTTGCACATGTAATTGTTCCTCGTATGCCCTTTAGTCTCATAGTTGGTACACCAGACACCACTGTGCATCTCATGTGAATTGTTTGCCATCAAATTTTAAAGATAAGATGCCATGGAAACTATATGTGCCTCCATAAAAGGCCTAATCTTAGTATCTATGCTTTTGATCACTTCAGTGAGGAGGGTAGCTTCCAACACCTCACGCATGCTTGTGAAGGTTATTTCTGATAAGGTTTATTGAAAGGTAGTAATAATCCTACCACAAACCATTTTGTATGTTAAGAAGGATTGATTTCAAATGACAACTTAGAAAGCAAGGTTTTGAATCATGCATCATATTCATGTATGCTCTCTATAAGTCCTTGATTTATGTCTTTTAACACTACTATACTTTGATTCTAAAACTCAAAAATGTCAAATTCCTACAGGAAAGCTAATTTGAACTGTCATAATTGACCTCTACTTGTTGAGGGTTGAATTTGTGATACCATTTATGCATGTGCTCTAAAAGTGTGGTTGTAAACTGCATTGCCTTTTATTCAAAAGACATGATGCCATGCACTCTCTAAATTAATTCACACTTATGAGCATTCTCTACCCCATGGTATTCAGGTAAATGTAATGTCATCTCATAGTAGAATGTAGTAGGTTGTGGTTGAGTGGGTGGTTGTTGAGAAGATCCAAATCCAATTTTAGGAGGTGGTTCTCTTCTTCTAGCGCCTCCTCCTAATCCTCCTCCCATGCCTCTAGTATTAGTGCCCAAGGGAAGAGGTGTGGTAGAAGGTTGATTTCCTAGGTTTGGGCCTATATTCTAGCCTTGATGGCCAGATCCACCATGCATCCCAAGATGTACCATAGAATTCCCTTGAATAAGGAAAGATTTAGATTCTAGATTATCACTTAATGGCCTAGTTTCAGTATCCCTTACCCATTTAGTTTTTGACTATGTACTATCTATATCTTAATTCTATATATGTATTCTATCTAAGTCAAATGCATGAACACACACTATGGTGGGAGAGCCTAGTTGACTTGTACTTGGTTCTTCATCTCCTATAGTCTATCTTGTTTCTCCTTTAAAACATAAAAGTGGTAAACGATGTGGCTCGAAAGTGATGGGTTCCTCACATGCATCTACCTCCTTACAACTCTTCACAACACTCCTCAAGGTTTCTTAATCTCTCCCAATGCCACTAACTCCTATGATCCTTTACTGATCTTCATCATAATTTTGTTTTCATAATGCTCATTTGCTTGCTACCATGTTGAACCCACGATCCTTAATCAACCATTAGTCTCCCCTTCCAATTTTATGGCTCATGCACATGATATTTTAGCCTTCCATGGGTAGAGTTTCTAATACAAAGTCAATAATTAACTTCTTAACTTTGAAAACAAACAATGAGAGGTAGCATCCCCTCAAATTTCATATAAATTGGAACTTCACCTCCTTAGGACATGAATAGGTGGTCACCACATACTCCAAAATGTAGATATTCTGAACACATTTCCACCAATAGTTAATTGATCACATCCAAGAAACTCCAAGTCATGCTAAAATCCTCTACCATTCAAGTGTCCATGATGTCCTTCATCCAAGATTTCAAGATCATCCTTGAGCATATGCTAAGATCCAAGAATGAAAGAGAACTAGGACCTTATAAATAAAGTCTCTTACAAAGAGTTGTAGAGATTCTTCTCTACCCACTATCGTGTAAAAATTCTTGGCTCAAGATATAGAACCACAAAATTTTTTTCAATGTTGGTAACCCATTCTTTAATATTCTCTATTGTAATGTGCTCAAACATTTCCTATGACTATTATTAAATTGATTTAGGTCCTGATAATGGAACCAAAATGTTGGGTTCATTTAGTTAGTTCTATTATAGTGCTAAATTTTCTCCTCAATAGGCCATCGTGTTGGCCCTATCATGTGAGAGGTAAGTCTTGTGTGCTCACCCATAGTGTAAAACAAAAGACCGGTTCCCAAAGGATTTGAAGCACAATGTTATATGTTTGTTCATCTATTGTAGCATAAACCTTAAGCTATTTAATACCATAAATATACCACTATTATCCTTATTATCCTAGACTTAACTACTATGATAACTAGGATTGCCATTACTATTCAATAATAGAAATAAAAGGAAAAGATACCAATGACTTAGAAAGGAAACATATTCATTATTCAACACTTAGAATGTTCATGAACTATCACATGTTATGGTAAACACTAACTATTCATTAATTTCTTAATAGATTACAAGATAAAATGTTGTATCTATTCTCTAAAGGTTCACACATGTAAATGATTACAACAGGTGTTTTTATACTTGTTTTTCCCTGACCAAGTGTCAATATTCTAATTATCATGGAAAAGGGCACATGGACTCCCAAAAAGCTGAGAGTCATGGCTCTTATAACTGATTATTGTTATAGAATCGAGCCTCTACGCCCCTAGATGCTTGCTCTATGTTATGTTCTGGTGGCCAAGTATTTCATTCCTCACAGGTTGGTACATAACCTTCAATCGGTGGGGTGGAAGTTTCCCACTTGAGTTACTCTTCTAACTACTCTTGCATTCTCATGCTCTGCTTCCCTCATGATCCCCTAGTCTTTTTCTTCTTATTTTGAGTCCTCTATTCTTGGGTCCCTCATGGCACATTCTTCTTTCACTGGGTGCTCTTGAGCTGGGTCTCCTATACCATTGTCCTACCATGCTTGGTAAGTTATGCACCACAATACTCCTACGTGCCATGGTCTTCTCATGCCATGGTCCTCTCATGCCATGCTAGTACTTACATCAAAATGGATAATGGTCCCTCCACACTACATGCCAAAAATATAATAATACTGGTACAAAATATAGGGGTCAACAAGGAGCTAATGTCCCACACCTTAGAGATGTTCCCATTGTTTCATTGAATCAAATAGTGATCAAATGGGTGCAATATTCATGTGATAATAATAAAACATCTATTTTTTTTACATGCACTTTACTTGATTGCACTTTTTATAAATAACACATGATGTACACAACTTTTTATTTGAGTTAAGTGATTTGCAAACTTCATTTCTCATATCAAAAGTGATGTATACAATGGACTTGTTTAGGGATTTATACCATGTTAGATATAAAAATTCACATTATGGGATGTATTATATGGTTCAAATGGGAGATATTGAGCAGACTGAGACATATTATACATGATTGTGAGGATCAAATGAAACATTCTATGATATTTTGGGAAATATTATCATTCTATAACATGTTGAGGAATAAATAGATCATTGGGGCATGAACTTAGTTCATTAAAACACTTTTTCCATTTACCATATGGAGGATCGATGAGGAATGATGGTACTACTTAAGCACTTTGGGTCTACAACCATTTACAATGGTTGATCCTTTTACATAGGAACTTAATTTTAGGGTTCTAAAAAAGGGTATATTTTAAATTAGGGTAGTGTGGTCAAGGTTACTACATCACTAAACTTCTATCACCACCTTATAAACATGGGTAGTTGTAGAATATAAACTCCTAAACTCATAATTTTAGTATTTGCATATCCTTCGGGCATGTTCACCCCATGGTTTTCTCTAGTCAAGTTTAAAAAGTGACAACTTGGTTGGCATATCATTAGGTATATTCATTCCTTAGATTTTTAATTCCAAGTATTTTAGTTATGGTTATTTAATATTGCTTATAACGATGAAATATTGATCTATACATGTTTCTTGCATGTTTCATGTGAATCAAATGATGAATTTTGCTTGTACCTATCAACACCTGTAGACTAGGAATTTGAATCAAGAGAGGACGGTTAGTATCGTGTTAGTTCTAAAATGAAATAAACACACTAATTAGCATAACATCTCTAGGCCTAGTCACTAGGGGAGATTAGTGAAGAAAAACCATTTGAAAACACAATTAGAAATGGAAATAAATGAGAAATATGAACACTAAACACCAATTTCTTACCAAATCCTTGATTTCTCCAAAAGGCTCCTTCTTTGGCTTGCTCGACTTGTGCTTCAAGAGATCTTCATCAATGGAGTGTGGCTACCTTAATCTCATCTTGGAACCTTTGGCTTGTGATGGCTTTGGCTCAATATTTGGGCATAATAACACTATATGAATAAGGTTTTGGATTTATGTGTGCATGATAACTTTGGCTTAAAAGAGCTTAAAATTCAATAGGTAAGGCCTCCTATTTATAGATTTTGCAAAATGAATAGAATGAACCTGAACCATCCATATTAAGATGAAGATGTGTGGCTAATAATCCATTTAATTTTTGAGGCAAAAATCAATAAAGGATAGAGGGGCATTAATGAGGCATAGGAGGGCTTGATGAGATATTTTATGCATTTATGGCCTAAGGATTATTTTCTAATAAATGATGTCATTTAATGATGTAGATATTCAATATCAATTATAAAAATAAATATTCAAAAATCTCCATGGAAAATTAACTTAGGATCTTAATTTAAATTAAATAGCTTTAAACATGATTAGTCAACTTTGGTTCAAATCTTGGCAATTAGTGCACAAATTAATCAAATTGGTTAGAATGTAGTATTATTAGCTCAAAATTTGACTAGATTGGAATTAAGATGTGATATTAAATGATTTGGATCCATTATCCCATTTATGATGTTCTAAAAAAAAAATAACAAAGGCACACATCTTGTGCAAGAAATTTGCTAGAAAAGAGCAATCTAGAACACCCAGGTCTGAAAATGTCATTTTGACTCGAAATGATTTGATCAAAGTTAGTTGTCTCATAAAATAAATTGCCTCATTTAATGATACTCTGGCCAAAATTGACACTTATATATAACAATTTCAACTCATTTAATGTGTTTTAGTGTTTTAGGCCAAATTACGCATTTTACTAGAAATTGGTCAAAAGCCTAATTGGAGGTCATTGGTGGCTAGTTTTAGGTAACTACAATTTGCCCCTATTTTGGAAGGTGTTGTAAGATATAGGCATAGTAACATCTTATCAAAGAATAAAAAGGTCGTGTATGCCTGTAACTTCAACAGTAATGGATGAACTATATGATGCCCCCTCGAGGGAATGGTTGGCACAAGTAGGTTGACAAATCGTCCCTAAAAAAAAAAGAAGTGAAATAAGGGGACCAAATATATGAAGATGATGGGGGTGAGAACATAATAATTTGGAAAAAGTAATCAAAATCATTGAGAATGCAAGTGGGATAGTGTAAAATGGTTTGCCCAAAGGTGGTTATAAGTATTGTACCCTAATAGTGGCAATGTGGTATGTTAACATAATGTTTTACCCAAAGGCAATTATAATCATTGAGAATATAGAGCTACCCCAGTTAGGATAGACAAAAAAGATAACAACAGGGCCCTATTTGGGTAAAAATAAGTAATTTTGGAGGCAAAATAATGATTTGCCCAAAGGCGATTATAATCATTGAGATATGCAGGTGGGATGGTGTATAATGATTTGCCCATAGGTGGTTATAATTATTGGACCTCAATTATGGAAAACATGATTGATTGGTTGATGATGGAAAATATAATGATAATGTGACAAAGAGGGTAATGATAAATTAGAATAACCTACTAGTAGGGAGATTCTCATTCAAACTAACAAAAGTTGAAATTCTTTTATTTGTTAATTAATCTATTTGGATGTGGATGCTAGTGTCGAGGAGATGTTGATGCTACCATTGCTGGGTAGACTTCTTGAAGTTGATTTTTGTTGTAGCACTGCATGATAATCATCATGATAGAACACCATGAGGACTGGGCCAAAATATTCATAAGGATTGACTCTTGAAATCCAACATTCAAGGGAAGACAATGCACCAATGATAAAAACCATGATGACAAAGTAAACATATGAATATGGCTAGATTCAAGTTTTAATGTGCAAGGAATCACCCAATGAACACACATAGACTAATTCAAGGCAATAGTATTGAAATCAAACAAATAAGGACATAAAAATAAAACAAACAAACAAACAAATAAATAAATAAATAATAGTTAGTCCTAATGTTAGTACAAATAACATGACTTAAACCTATGTGACGATCTTTGCCCCTAAAATAGGTGACAACTTAACAAATAAACATGACTGGGGGAATAAAAAAAGGAAGGGGGTGGCCAAGCTATCTCCATATGCACTAAGCAAGTGGATGTTGCTTACATAGTTCTATGGATGTAATATCCAACAAAAACTTTAAGCTGAATGTAGTTCTCCCAAAAAATAGGAAGAAAATGATAACTGATGAAAAACAAACATAATGGATGTGATATAAGAATAGGAATGGACTCACAAAATAGCAAAAGCATGGAAAAAAAAGGTCAAAAAGGATGGGAAAACTAAGTGACAAGTGATTTGCTTGTAACTTAGTAAGGGTTCCTAGAATCCTTAAGGCAACGAAGAGATCAATGTTCTTGGTTTTTCTAACAAATTTACAAATGTTTTTGGACTTTTTTAGGCATCTCAACTTGATGGAGGATGACAAGATACTTAAAAAGCTCAGAAAATGATGAGAGCATTGCTTAAAATGCTCATAAAATGGCAAGAGCATGGCTTAGGTTGCTCATAAAATGGCGAGAGCGTGGCTTAGGGTGACTGAGCTGACCTCAACAAGTATTGAGCACTGCCTACATAGTCCTAGGATAGGACCTCAAGTCACTTTAGTTTCACCTTATAGCGAAGGAATCTGACTAGTGTAGTAGTAAATTCAAACAAAATAGGCATAATTGGTTTAAAGGTACAATATGACATATTAAATAGCTAATTGGTATGTCAAGGCATGATAAAAAAGTGTTGCCCCTAGTTTATCGATAGGTAGTTATAACTAGGATACAATGACATAGGTCAAATATACTAATTTACCCATAGGTAGTTATAATTAGTAACAAGATCGATGAGACACTGATTTGCCCATAGGTGGTTATAATTAGGCACACTTAATATAGAGAACAAAACAAGAAATGAAGGATAAAAATACCAAACTATTGTCTTATTACTCCAAAATACTACCCTTGTTTAGAATGTGTGAAACAACTACTAAAATTGAATCTGAATCCTTTTGTTGATTGTGAATGGAACCAATGCAATAAAACCAAGGTCATAGGGCCAAGTAGGGAGGGATAAATGAATTCAGTTGATGAGAAGGTATGGTAAAACACATAGGTGATAGGAAAAAGTGATAGGTTGGTAGGATGATATGATAGTAAAAATGGTATAGTACAAAGAAGAATATTGATAAAATGATACAACTTGAAATGGTCCTTATAGATAATACACCAAGTTACTCAAGTGTAGTACCACTTGAGGTGGATAATATTTATTATCTCATCAAGTTCATGTCTATATGGTGTGGCAAGCTTGTATGCTTTTGTTCTATAATTTGTCATAATGATGAAAGGACCAACTCAATTTTGTTTGAACTTGCCTTTGAGCTTTTTTTTGCTCATGGTATTCTTTTGGTTCTCTTGAAGGACAAGATCACCAATTTCAAATTCTCTATGCTTTACATGCTAATTATATTGGCCTTAAAGTCACTTATGATAGGCTTGAATATTATTCACCACATCCATGCATTTCTCATCAAGTAACTCTGTTTTTTGTAGGTGAGCTACTCAATAGTCATTATCATCCAGGACATACTTGAACGAGATACGTAGAGAAGGCAACTCAACCTCAATGGGAAGAATGGCCTTAGTACCATAAACAAGTGAATATGAAGTGGCTCCTGTGGGTGTATGATGATTAGTACGGTATTCCCAAAGGGTGAAAAATATCTAAAGCTGCCAATCAAAACCAACATCATTGATAATCTTTTTGAGAATGTCAATAATAGTTTTGATTGATTCTTTGGCTTAGCCATTACCTTGCGAGTAATATGCTATGGAAAAGTGTTGCATGATGTTATATTCAGTACATATCTTTTTTGATATCCTTGTTCTTAAATGATCCTATATTATCAGATATAATATCAGAAGGGATATCGTAGTGGCAAATGAGATGGTTAAAAAATGAACTTGGAAATTTGCTTTCCAATCATGTAAGTGAGGGGTATAGCTTCAACCCACTTAGTGAAATATTTAGTAGCAATAAGGATATGTTTATGGCCATCGAATGAGGTAGGATTGATCTTCTAAATGAGGTTGAGGCCCCATGTAGCAAATAGCCATGGTGTCAACATTGGTTTCAAAGTCTTGGCCAAGGCATGAATCAAATTAGCATACCATTGACACTTGTCACACTTCTTTACATATGTAGTTAGAAATACATCCATTGTGGGTCAATAAGAACTAGTACACTAGAGATTTTTGGATAGGACTAACCTATTGGTGTGGATCTACATACTCCTTCATGAACTTCCCATAACACTAGTGGAGATTCTATCGAAGTTAAACAACAAAGCAAAGTTCCATCGACACTATGACAGTAAAGGGTTGATCCAAGTAAGGTATAACGAGTGGTTTGGTGGATGAAGGTTTTTTATTATTTTTAGGATAAGTTAGGTGGCATATTTTGGTCATGGAGGTAATTGTAAAGTTCTGGGTACCATATAGAGCTAGGACCAATAATATCACAAAATCATCATGATAATTAAAGGTTAATGAGCTAGTGTTGAAAAATTCTCGACAAGGAATTGTTACTCTTTAGTTTTGTCTATTTGTAAAATTAAAGATCTAATAGTGGTCATATCATCTATGATTTTATTAATTTCCCTTGGTATATGCTCAAATTAAACATCAATGATCTATCATTTAAGAGTGTCAATCATCACCTTATATGGAACCAACTTGTCATCTTTGGTCTAAAAGTGGTCTGTAACTTGATTGATGATTAACTAAGAATCACCATAAACCTTGAGATGAGATATGTTCTATTGTACTACTTGACAAAGTCCTATAACAAGTGATTCATATTTGGCTATGTTTTTAGTACAAGGAAAGCTGATCCTGAATGATTTAGGGATTAGATCCCCTTGTGGTATAATAAATAAAAGGCCTACCCTTGATCCATGTGTTGTGAATGATTAATCAAAATATAGCTTCTAGTGATGCTCCTCAAGGGGTGTGTCAATGATGATCATTATGGATTTATAAGGAAATTAGAATGTCAATGGCTTTGTATCAACAAGGGGTGCTTTAACAAGCTAATCTACAAGAACTTGCCCCTTAACAAATTTTTGGTTGACGTACTCGATGTCAAAATCACTTAAAATCATGATCTACTTGGCCATGCGGCATTGTAAATCTATTTTAGATAGTAGATACTTGAGTGGATCTACTTTTGAAATAACCATGGTCGTATTATTTAACATGTAATGGCGTAATTTATAAGCTACGAAGACCATAGCTAAATAGGGTTTTTTTATGGGTGTATAATTATGTTCATATGTAACTAGTGCATGACTTAAATAGTACATGACATGCTCCTTTCCATTATCATTGTGCTGAGCCAAAATTTCCACCAAGGTGTTATCAGTAACAAATAGGTATAATAAGAATGGCTTTCTCAACATAAGAGGCAATAAAATAGTTGGATTTGCTAGATAGTCCTTTAGCTACTGAAAAGTTATCTGGTAGTGATCATCTCAGTGAAATATGACTCCCTTCTTTAGAAAATGCATAAATAGATGGAATTTGTTAAATAATTTTTATATGAAGCATTGAATAGACTGGATCTTGCCCTGTAAACTATAGAGCTGCTTCAAATTAGTTAGTGGTGGCATTTATGTTATGGCTTGGACTTTGGCTGGATCGACTTTAATGCCTTGATGAGACATAATGAGGCCAATTTTTTTTATTGATGTGACTCCAAAGACACACTTCTTAGGATTAAGTCTAACTTTGTACTCATGTCATCTTTCAAATATTTTGCATAGTATTATTGGATATCGGTCCTCGTCTTTGATTTGCCAAAATTATCATTGACATAGTCTTTAATAATGCCATGCATCATGTCATGAAATATGAAAGTTATAGCTCTTTGATAAGTGGCCACTACATTCTTAAGACCAAATAACATAACCTGATAATAGAATTTTGCCCATGAAGTGGTGAATGTTGTCTTATGTTGGTCTTCTAGTGCTATCCTGATCTGGTTCTATCCTAAAAAGTCATATATTAATGAGAGCATTTCATAACCTACTGTGGATTCAATAATCATGTCAATGTTTGGAAATGGAAATTCATCCTTAGGGAAAGCTTTGTTTATATCATGGAAATCAATACATATTTTGATCCCTTCAATATTTTTCTTAACTAGCACAATATTAGAGATCCACTCTGAATAGTCGATCAATCGAATATATCCTATTTTTGAGAGTTTTTCCAACTCTATCTTCACTAATATAACAATGCAAGGATACACATTGCATAGTTTTTGTTTTACTAGTTTGGCATTAGGATTGACCACAAGGTGGTACAAAACCAAGGCAGGGTCCAAACCTGGCTTGTTAGAATATGCCCATGCAAAAATATCTATAAATTCCTTCAAAAGGGTTGTAAGGACTTCACACTCCTCAATAAGGGACACTCCTAATTTGATCCACTTTGGGGCATTTGGGGACTCGATGTTAACCTCTATTGTATCTTCAACTAGAAGGGTCGAACCATCTTCAAGGATAGTGGGAAATGATTTTAACTAATTGGTAACATTAGAGTCCTCTGCTAGGATTGGCTCTCTAAATTCCCCTAGGCATGATGAATCAGAGTCCCCCAATGGGAGATTTGGCCATGTAACAAAAATGGTTGTAAAATATTGAAGGATTCGATCAAAATCTTGTTGTTATTCAAAACTAAACTCAAACTCACAAACAAGTTTGTCATTAGTGGTTTCTTGAGCTATGGTTGAAGAAGGATGAACACCCCCATCTAATGGCACCTGAAACAGGTTTTCACCACTAGACTAGCCTTTTTATTTTATTTTTCCCTAGTTAGAAATCACCTCAAAGAGATTTTCACTGTGGGACCTCAATGTTTTAATTATTTGCTTTTGGCTAAGGGTGTTCACCCACTCTCAAAAATAGGCTTTAGGATCCAACTTGATTGAGAACCCTAATTTATGGTCCCCCAACAGAACATTGTCTCTAAAGCCAAGAAAATTGTAGAAAGCCTCACCATTTTGTAACTCATCAATCGACATGTTGGGCTCTTGTTGGTCCTAGTATATCAACTAGAAATAATATAATGGCAGTGGGTTGTGGTGAATGACTAGTCTAAGGGTATAAATGGAATGAGTATCAAATAGATTGGTCTTAGTTAGGTTATCAAAAAGGTTATGATTAGACTCTACTTCACTATCGATATCCTCATCACTAGTCGATGGTGATGGAACATGAGAAAGGTATATGGGGTCACCCCCAGGGGGTTTAAATCCAAGTCCATAGGGCCCTTTATATTTGGTCATGAAAATTGGCTCAAGTGCTCCTTATTGGTTTGGTCCAAGGCCTTTTCCTTCATAGTCATGATTCTTTATGATCCTATTAGGAATAGGATATTTTGAATTTTCTTAATAATCATCCTACTTGTCATTATACAACCATGATTCATCCCCTTTAAGAGGGCCTTTTTCTAGGCCAGATGCTGGTATAAATATGATAGGTCTTTTACCTTTGCCCTTTTATCACCATTCTAGATGAAGTGGCTTAGATTTAGGTCTTCCAAAGGACTTTGGGTTCTATGGAAGGTTTGCGATGTGAAAGGTATCATGAGTTAAATACTCTCCTAAGCCATTGGATGAAATAGTATAATAATTGGATATCTCAGGAGGTGGCATGTGGGAAAGGGAATCAAGAGTATTAAGATCAATGCAATTGTCCTCTGGTGAATCAAGGAGTATTATTTTCCCCTTATCTTCCTTGGCCACTGGATTCATGTCGAAATGATATTTATAACTATTGAACTTGGCATATAGGTGTTTTTAGTGCTTGTATAGATGCAAATCATCTGATATACAAACTTCCATCCCTGAATGTACGAAATTGATACATTGGTGTAATGTTAATGGGACTACATGATTTTCATGTAACCAAGGTCTACCCAAAAGCATATTGTATGATAAATCAAGATCTAGCACATGGTAAAGTGTATCATGGGTCAAGGGCCCAAGGATAACTAGTAAACATATGGTGCCTTGTGATTCTCATTCCTCATTATCATATGATTTGATGGTTATTATCTTTGCTTGAAGATCTATCATAGTGTACCCAAGAAGCTTGATGAGCTTTAGAGACACTATGTTTAGACCTTATCCATTGTCTATAAGGACACATTTAACTTTGTGCCACTTTATGCAAACTTCAATGTACAATGGATTATTATGTAGTGGGCTAAGGGATGACATATCTCTTTGGTTGAAAGTGACTTGTTGGGTTGGAGCTAGGTGTCCAACCAAACCTTGGAATTTGTCAAGGGATATGTCACTTGAAATAGTGGATTGGCTAAAGAACTCATTCAAAATATCCTTGTGGATTGTTGACATACATAATAAATCTAGAATGGAGATTTGTGCTAGAATCTTTTACAATTGTTCCACAATGTCAAATTTCTTCTCTTAGTCAGTGTTAAATGGCTTATTCTAAGGCTGAATGGTTGGTTGGGTGATGGGTGAAGTGGCAAATGGTTATGGGCTTGGAATGATAATCTTCAACCTCCATGTTGTGATTGTACAATCAAGATTAAACATAAGACCATGATTGCTAACAAATGACATGATGGTGGGGGACCAGATAGGATAAGTCTTGGTTGTTGGTGCACTTGTGTGTGGTCATGAGATAATGATATGTTGTCAGTATAGGATCCAAAATGAGTAATTCCTACTTGCGAGTATGCCTGTATGCAATCCCAAGCCATGGAATGATTATCAAAGTGAGTTGGTGGATTATAATTATTTAGTAAAGGTCTGGAGGGATTGGTATTTGGTCGTAGATTGATGGAAATGGTGTTAATGTGACCTCCTGCAATATGACCTACAACCTTATTGTAGTCACATGCAACTGCATGGTAGGTCTATTAGTTGTTGCCATTATGACCTTGGTTTTGTCCATTATTTAGATGCTATTGGTTCTGCTATTGGTGATTCTATTGGATTGACCTTGGTTGTTGAAACTATTATTTTTGGTGTTGCACTAGTTGTTGTTGCTATTATTGCTACTATGGTTGGTTGTTATGTTGGGGAAAGGGGTTTTGATAAATTACAAGGGTCTAATTGGAAGTGGAAGCACCGCCATCCAATGTTGTCTCCTTATTTTCCAACATATTATGAATCAAATGTTTAATTTACATGCAATGGCATAAATTATGCCCATTAATTCAATGATATTCATAGAATTCTTTTTGGTGATACCAATTAGGATAAGGGATGCCTTGAAGATAATGTTTCAATATAAGCCAACTAATCATATTAATAGTGGCAAGCTTTCAAAACACATATTAAATAGGCTCTCCAAGGTCATTAAAAATGTGATGAGTAGGCACTATTTTTCTTAGAGGAGGAGCTTGTAATGGAAAAGGTTGCTTCATTTGTTGCATGGGCCTAGGCTGTTGCGCTTGTTGTATTATCTAAAAAGGTTATCGATTAAGAGTCAGATGAATATGCAAATGGGCTAAGTAGATGGTGTTTAGACTATTTGGACATGTCTCAACTCTTTTACTCCATTTCTAAAAACATTTTTATTGTGGTTAAATTGCCTTGGTCTATCATTATTATTGGCCTATGCTGGTTGTGATGCTTGCACTTGGACTTAATGTTGGTTTTGGCCATTTCTTGGATTGGTACCCTAATTTTGATTATATGAGTTAATATTGATGATCCCTTTGTTAATAAGGGCTTGCTCAATCAACAAAACTTTGTCAATGATTTCTTAAAGGTATGCACACACTGCAGTACCAAATGATAGGATATCTCACTGTATAATTTTTTTGTAAACACAATGGCTAATTATTTATTTAGTGAACTATGGGTGAATCAGATTACAAGGGATCTCCATCATTGTAGATAACTTACAAAACACTCATTGGCCTTCTGCTTGGCTTGCATCAAGTTGACCTATGAAATCTCATGTTTGAGATTGTATGAAAAGTGTTGCACAAACTTGTCTGAAAGATCATCAAAATCAGAAACTAAATTCTTGGGAAAGTTTAAAAACTACTCTAAGGCTTGTCTTACTAGACTTATTGGGAACAATAGTAATAAGTATATGTCATTATATGCCAATGGCTGGCATGCAAAAAAATACTTGGTTAAATGAGCCTTGGTGTCACCTTTCCCCTTGTATTTGTCAAATTTTGATGGTTCATATCTCAGATGAAATGGTATCTACAAGTACTCCATGTTAAATAGATAAGAACACATGTCATCTAACTTAAAATTTTTATTTTGTTTCCCAACTTAGATGGCAACAATTGCATCCTTCATCTATTGTAGTTCTTGGGCTAGGAAACTGGAGGGAACATTGGTCTAGGTAGATGGTTGAGCAGTCACAAGTGGAGCACTTTGACCAAGGTATGATGGATGAGTTTGTTGGGGTATGTTGGTTTAGTTGGGGAATGGACCATGAATACACATACATGGATTAGGGTTTGATTTTTAGAATTACACGTACTACAATGTAATATTATGGTTTAGGTTAGGTAAGTAGGTTTGGGTTTGGGGATTTTGAGGTTGAGATGGAGGGATATGGACATACTATGCCTATTAGGGCTGAATAAGGATCTAATGATAACTAATCACTTGTTGTTGAGGTGGTACTTGTGAACCAAGACCCTATCGTTGAACTAGTGGCACATTTTATACAAAAGGTAAGGGTTACCTGATTGGTACTTGAGGAACATGGGAACCCCTTTGTTGCATGAATCCATATTGGGAAGTTGATGCTTGCTAAAGATTAAACATTTTCCATTGACCAATATTCATACACTATTGATTATACATCATTTGGCTTTGAATTGGTATATTGATCTATGAGGGATGAGGTATGTTCATTGCTACTTGGTGAGGTGGAACATTGGTTGCCCCCTGTTAAGGTGGTACTATGTTCTGCCTCTACTATGCTAGTATGTTGGATTGTACCTATTGTTATGGAATATTACTCAATATTGTTGAGTAAGATTCATCATATTTTATAGTGGAGGCATGACATTGATTACTGCCTAATTACCCAATCCTATTGGTTGAGCACTTGAAGAAGTAGCTGGTTGAGAATTAGTGCTAGTAGTTGGTTGAGGTTGGGACATAAGAACTCCTACTCCCTGATTTGGAGAACCACTCATGGTGTTAACTAAAGGTACACTCATTTATGTATGAGCTATTTGTGTACTTACACCACTTTGGTTTGGATTGGACGTTGCTTGTGTATTATCCACTACATTTTGCTTGATATGCTGCATAGAAGCATAAGACACTTTTTCAATGGTTGGCACATGAAACAAGTTATCAATTGAAGTGTTTTGCATAAAGGGGTCTACACCCTAATTATCCTTACCAGTCAAATATATTAACACTCCTAAAGGGATATATGAAAGGTATATTGAACATGGTCATTTGGTTAAAATTATGTGCTAGATTCAAGTATGTTTGGTATGCTATTTACATTTATACAAAATGATCTTTCATGAGGTCCTTGCCTTTGACAAGCATATTAGGGTCCTGATGTGTCATTTGGACTAGAGCTAAAGGGTTGCTAGAAGAATCCTATTGATTATAGATTATGTTATGAGGCATTCTCACTAGGCTTGACAATAATCCATCGAAAACTTGGCCCCTACTTCTATAGCTATAACCAAAATTTTGTCCTTATTTTCCAACAAGTGATGATCAAAGAGATAAGGATTATACGTGGATGGTACAATAACATAATATGGTTTTTGAAGAATGGGTTCCTCAATTGTAGGTATCGAAGCTAGATATTACTATGTTTGTTCTTGATCCTACTCCAAGTAAGGAGGCATGTTAACTAAGTAATGTGCCAATGGGTCTTGGTTTTGTGCCCCTACTTGAGTGTTATAAGATGGATAAGAATCTATCTCATAAGTAACATTATTTGCATAGGGGTCTTGAACCATTTACTCTTGCACAACCATATTACTAACTCTTGAATTGTACATGAGGCCACTATGAGTATAATAATATATGTTAGGATCCATAGTAAATGTTTCATGACAAAAAGGGAATAGAGTTATTCAAACTCTAAAAAAAGAGGTGTTTAAAAAGAGGTTCAAACTTGGTCTAGCTTGGTCAAAAGGATGGATATGTATATCCAAAAAGGTTAATGCAAAGACTTGTGATAAAACAAACTAACGTCAAGTGTCTAACGTTACACGTCTCCCTTAAAAAGGTCAATTAGATGGACCAAAAATCAAAATGCTAGATTCTAGGTCAAAGTGTTTCAAATCAGTCTAATCTAGGAAAAACAAAAGTTGCTTGGTATTTTAGCCAAACACGGTGTCAAAAGTTAGGCTCAAACAAAGCATGTGCTAGGACTTTTAGCCAAATGGCATCAAAAGTTAGACTTTAAAGGATGAAATATTTAATCTAACAGATTTGAAACACTTCTAATAAAAAATAGGCATTTAACTCTTGGATATAAACTTGATCAATAAGTACGAGGTATGAAACAAAATACACTTGGAGATAGTTTATTTTCTCTCAAATAATGGCACAATCTAGATGTTTTTGACTGAGAAGCTAGACAAAGGTGAACGATGTAACTGTGCTAGACAAAGGCTCTCAAAGAAAACTCAAAATGGTTAGAACTTTGGAACAACTTTGGAATCTATGTGAATAGGCCTATGAAACAAGTTTCAAAATAATTTGAGCAACATAATAATGATAAATGCTTATTTTAAGACTCGAAGGCAAAAATGGCTTCAATACAATTTTGACAGTGTAACACTACTCTCTTAACTCAAATGATACACACACACAAAGCTTGAAAAAAAATTCAAGACAAAAGTGTGTTATCAAATGGACCTAATATAAAAGGTGAAATAAGGTGGGTGATACAAAGTGTCGTCTAGGACTCAAAGCATGAGCAATACACAAGATGACTTAAGTCCTACCAAATGATGATAATGATGTTGAGTCTAAAAATGGCCCTCAATCCAAATTGGGAATTGAATTCAAGTTAAAACAAGTTAAGTGCAAAGTGGCAGACCCAATCTAACACACCAACCTTTAAAACTTGGAAGACTCTAATTTCAAATATAAACTATCAATGAGGGACTTAAACAAAATGTGGTAAAAGGTCTAGACTCAAATGGGCAAGATAACTATGCCAAATTGGAAGATATGACCTTAAGTGTATGATAATGATTTTAAACAAGGAAAAATATGTTTTTTACTTAGGTAGCATAACGCCTCCTTGTTCAAAAAAATTTAGGGACAATGTGATTGGTTATGTCATTTTTATTAACACCAAGTTTTGACTCCACACAAAAACCAAGTAATCTAAGACAAAGATAAATTAACTAACTAATCGCCTTAAATCCTACACTAATAAGGTATGGCAAAGTGGAGCTAAATAAACTAATTGGTTTTTGATCATTTCTAGATGGATCCCATGCATAAGACTTTTATGTCAACATGTAAGAGAAGCAACACATCAATTAGGTCTACATCATATGACTTGTTATAAAAAGGTCTTACCTTTTTTACAAACATCACATCTATTGCTTGCTCAATGTAGTGTGATGTCTAACATGATCATATGTTCTGGGCTTAACCCTGGTGATAGGAGAAGGTTTAACTGCTCAAACCTCTGATCTTAGTGGGGTGATCCTAATTTATATACCTCTATGGAGAGGGGTTAAAGACAATGTTGAGAGATGAATTCTTGGGTCAAGGCTTCCCTAAAGAACTTATGGGAGGTAATGAAGTCTCTCTCACAAGCCAAGATGCAATGAAAGTAAAAAATAAATTAAAATAGCTTTAAAGATTGTTTCTAGATCATCTAAGCCATGTGGATCTTAGGAAGAGAATTGACAACTTTTTTTTAATGCCTTTGAACTAAGAAAATTTGCAATGAAGTTGGTGATTTTGATCCCAAAAGTTTTTTAAAGGGGATGGATGGGAGAGTATACATGCACATTTCCCTATTTGCTCAAATAAATCTAATCTAAGCAAACAATGATAACAACTTTGCAAAAAATTGAAGTGTGTTCAATTTCAAAGTACTAAACAAAATGTGTGGTGATGTTCTTTAGCCCTTTAGCTTTAAGATATAAAAACTTGTAAAGATTGAACCAAAAAGACTATATGAAGCAATAAGCACCTAAGTTCATTTTAAACTCAAAGTTTGAAGTGTTCAAGACTTAGCATGCTAGATTCATTTTAGGCACCATATACCAAATGTGTGAAAACTAGCATGTTCATTTTAGACCAAATTTGAAGTGTGCATGATTTTAACCAAGTTCTTTTTAAAACCCTAAATTGAAGTGTATGATTAGTTAAAAACACCCAACTTAATCTTCCAAACCAGCTTTTCAACATGCAAAAACAAGATTAGGACTACCTGCTTTGAAGCACTTATAAGATTGAGCCAATAACTTTCTAAAATGAGAACTTGGGTTTCACACAATCAATCCTGCTATTCCACAGAATGATCTTGTTATTTGAGGCTACAAAATTACTATTCGGGTTGGGGTGACAAAAATGTTATTTCAGGTGATGAAATCATTGTTCTGGGCTACAAAAACATTATTCTAGACAAAAATGTTGTTCTTGGTGATGATTTTGCTACTTGAGGCGACAAAAATGATGTTCTTGACAAAAACACTATTCTGGGTGATAAAATCATCGTTGTGGGCTACAAAAATGCTATTCTAGACAAAAATGCTATTTTGGGCTACAAAAATGCTATTCGAGCCAAAAAATTGCTATTTGGGGTGACTTGGGTCAGGGTGACAAAAATTCTATTCAAGATGACAATTTTGCTATTTTGGGCAACAAAAACATTGTTTGGGGTAACGAAATCATTGTTCCGGATGACAATCCTGCTGTTCACAAAATCGCTATTCAAGGTGACAAATTCGTGACTGTGTCAGCAACAGGATTGTAACAAAGAACAAAATCGTGACTCTCAGAAACAAAACTGTGACTTTTAGAAAAAATAGATTTTAGCTCAAATTTTTACCTTTTTTGTTTCCACACTCCAAGATCTTGCATGACAATGGTTAGTAGTTTGCTTGTAGGTGCTATTTGACCAAATTCATGGTACTAAGTTCCACCGGACGTGCTATTATGTAGACTAGATATTTGACTCAAGAGAGAATGATTAGTATCGTGTTAGTTCAAAATAAATTCAAAATGAAAGAAACACACTAACTAGCATAATATCTCTAGACCTAATTACTAGAGGGAGCTTAGTGAGATAAAACCATTTGAAAACACAATTAAAAATGAAAAGAAATGAGAGATATGAATACAAAACACCAATTTATTACCAAATCCTTGATTATTTCAAAAAATAATATAATTTTTTTTTTAATGATTTGGAAAAATATTTATTCTTACCATAATTTCTCTATTTTCAAAATATTATTAAATATCTTATTTATTAAACTATTGGATATTTTAAAACCAAATCCTAAAAAATTAATTATCTCTTATATAAATGATTTTAAAAAAACAAACAAACAATAAAATATTATTTAAAAAAATAAAAAAAAATAAAAAAAAATCCCATTTTAATTAAAACCATTATTCACCCCATTTGACCTTTACCTTCCACATTACCACGTGGAATCCCAGGGGGGTTGAATTTGGTAACATGGGAGATTTTAATAAACATGCATGGGATATGTTTCTTTTGTAAACTTAAGTCCAAGATAAAATCTCTTAAACTTTATTCCCACGTGGATATTCTTTGAAAGTCATTTAAAAAACAAAAAAAATTGGCATGGAATGTGTTGTTTTTAAAACTAAGCCAATAAACTTTATTCACACCACGTGGAGACCTTTGGCGCTTACCATGCATGCTTTACTTAACTTAACTTAACATGTACCCACGTTTTTAATTTTAACGTGCAGACCCATTTAGTAGTTGGCGGTTGGTGGGACGTGGGTGAGGATAATGTTTTGTTAAACAATTACATGCACTTAATCTTCACGTCTTTTATATGGTATTGACTCTTACTTTTTACCTTGGCGCTAACATGTTGGAAAAGGCTTGCATAGTATTATATATAAAAAAAAGATTAGCATTATCTTTTTGCATGGTAAATTTAATTTCATGTATGTCATTGCAATATAGATTGAAATTGTTTATATGGAAGTGAATCTTACGTCATATTATGGTATGGTAATGGAAGTCACTTGGTGCCAAATAGTTATATGGATAGTTGGTTTGTATTTATCATAAAAACATTTAGCACTAAACATCATGGTATTCTTAGTATTGATTATTTAATTTGGTATGATGTGAATTTTTGAATTTAAGATGACAACAAAAAATGGCCCATTTTAATGAGATGTCAACCTAAAAATAGGGGAAACTCACCATTACAGGAAAAACAATAATTATTCTCATCGAATGTGTGAACACCACGCTGTTGAACCAAATCTCCAATTTGAAAAAATAATTAGTGCCTAGCCAATATATGAAGGCAGGGAAAAACTAGAAAAAATTGCCCAGTGTAGATCCGTTAGCCAATGTAAAGCCAATGCCATGGAGGCATTGAGATATAAAAATTGCAGGTGTTTTTATAAAGGCAACAGTGTTTTTGCACAAAGAGATTTTGTAAAAGAGATATATTTGGATTACAGAAGTAGCGAGAACCTCGAGTAAATTAAAGGTTTATTTATTTTTATTGCACAAACAGATTATCTGGTATGGAAGAATTCTATTATATTTAGAGAGGTTTTATAATTATTCTCGAAGAGTTTCTAATAGATCGGAACATTCATAGAGTGGACTCAGGGACATAAGTATTTGGTGAACCCCGTAAACAAATAGTTTGTGTCATTTTTTAAAATTTCTTCTCTATAATTTGAAATTATTTCAATTTCCTTAATTAAATTACGGAATGTTTATAAAGTAATTTTTGGATTTACTTAAAGATAATTAAAAATTAATTTTCAATTTTAATCTAAGCAAACTGTCAAGTTTTTTTTTATATAAACTTGGATTATTTACAGAGGATAAAAATAATATTTAAATGTGTTATCTGAACAATAAAATTATGAGTTTACAAAAATACTTGTTCAGAATTGTTCTTTTAATTTTACATTCAGATTAAAATAAAAGTTATTTCCTTTGATTTAATTAAAAATTGAAAAAATGATGTATTATTAAAAACCTATTTTAAATAAATAGTATTGATCAGCAGGAATTAATCACTGTTTATGGATCATTTTGGTATCAGAGCAGTTGATCAAATGGATTTAACAATGTGGTTTATCTATGGTTAACAATTTGCTATTTGATAATTTTCGCAGTTGGTTCAGGTGTGTGTTGAATACATGAACATGTGAACTATGGGCAAGTTGTCAAAATAGGAAAAGTTCGATGAGCTTCAATTATATAATCAATAGATTAAAGAAGAGAACTCTCTCTTGAGATCAAAATTCTACTCCATTAAAGAGGAGATTGAAAAGTTAAAATATGATTTGCAGAGCAAGAATGAGCTCTTGACAAAGTTTCAGAATGGTGAACGAATGAAGGAATTGCCTTCCACATCATATGGAAAAAAAATGATATATGAATACATTGTAAGTCATCATGTAGTACTTCCTCTCATTTAGTTTCAGATATTGCTTTCAGTGTTTTTGAAAAACACACTGAGGGTATTGGGTCTAAACTGTTAAATAAAATGAGATTTGAAAGAAGAGGCCTTGGTAAAAATGGACAAGACATAACTAACCCCATACACGTAGAGGATAGGCCTTGTTTCACACGTTTAGGGTATACCAGTGAGCGAATAGAAATTGGGGAGAGTTCCAAATTCTGTAGAAAGAAGACAAGCTTCCAACTACCAAGTGTATAAGCTACTAAATTTTTAGAATAAACCATCAGAGGTGGATGAGAGGTGTAAGAGAACTGGAAGAAGAGGTATTGAGATTCCACCTCCTCTTTCTCATACAACACATAGCACTAAGAATTTGGTAAATTCTATAACTTCCAATGCACTCTTTCAGTTTGAACAATATGGCTATGATACACATAAAAGGTGGTACGCTTTTCCTTGTACTTTTTATGGGTGGAGTAATCATTCTGTTTCTTATTGTTGTAAGAGAAAATCTCTTCTAAAGAAGTTGTCTTTTGTGAAAGATAAGGTGGGTGCTAATGATCATTCAGAGGCAAGAAATTGTAAACATGTTTCCTCATCCAAGAAGGACAAGAGGTAATTTTGCACTCATTGTCACAAGAGTGGACACAGAGTTGAGAAATGTTGGAAACTTCAACCATCACACTATCTTAAACCTGGTAAATATTCCAACGTATATTTTAATTATGAAAATAATAATTTATTATCACAAGATTTTTGGTCTAAATATCCATGCAATTTTTATGGATTAGATAATCATTGTGTTGCTTTATGTTGGGAAAGAAAACCAGTTAGTACGATATATGTGTTTTCTAAGGAGAAATAAATGGGTGATAATTATTGTACTCATTATAATTTAAGTGGTCACCAAAATGATAAATATTGGGTATTACATCCACAACTATGTCTTAAGTATTGCAAGAAGATATCCATGAAGTGTGATGCATTCGTAAGCAAAGATGAATTTGTTTCAAACCCACCAGTTTCAGAAACAAAACAAGAGACCACTTATCTACTTATTTCCACAAATGACTCCATTCATTTTTGATTTGGATGGTAATGATTATTTCTTTTCTAGTGGTACTTTTGCATAGCTATGGTATTAATTAGCATGCATATGGTCAACACAGTTTTCAAATTCCAGTAAAAGGAATATATTTTGGTTTTGAACAATTTTGGAGCTACCAATTATGAGGAAATCCGAGTGACATGTATTATTTTCTCATGTTTATGGTTTTGCTAAGCTCTATTTATTCTCATAAACAAGTTTTTGAATTTCTGATGCATCGGTAAAGGAATTAACTCATTTAAACTTGGAGATATTCTCAAATGATTTAAGTTTGGAATTTGGTTTATTGGAGTAACTTATAGAGAAAAGTCAAGGGACAGGGTTATCATTCTTGGATTATTTTTCTCATGTTTGGGTTTTTGAAAAAAACTTCATTTTTAAAACTTGATAGCAGTATATGTGGATTAGATGGGGCATGATCAGTATGTCTATTTTGAAAAAAATTGCATATATATATATAGTTTACATTGTGCAAATAGAGGCTTATAAGACCCTTTTTGGGCACCGTTTGTAAGTATAATAATTATACAACGTTTTTGTAGTCATGCATGATATTTGCATATTTATAAGTCTCTTATTCATTTTGGGCATTTATTTGTAACTGTTAAATTGGTTACAATTAGCGTGTATATTTATTACACTAACAAATTGATTTGTAGTTGCACTTGATGATCGTTTTGCAGATAGATTCACCGTTTTGGAGATGTGACATTTGAGTAGGCAGTTTACTTCTATCTACAATTTGGTATTGGGTGGATATTTCTTTCACTGAGATTTTAGGGATTCAGTTTGATTTTTGAATCGTTATAATGATATTTTACAGTGATGTTTTGCAAAGTGAATTGTTTATAAACTCAGTGAGTGACTTGACCTTTTAGGGACCAAAAATATTTTATTGAAGAGATTTAATCCGAAAGATTTTTTTTTTATAATTAGAAAAAATATTTATTTCTATCATAATTACTCTATTTCCAAAATATTATTAAATATTTTAAAACCAAATCCCAAAAAATTAATTAACTCTTACATAAATGGTTTAAAAAAAACAAAACAAAACAATATGATATTATTTAAAAAACAACAACATAAATCCCATTTAAATTAAAACCATTATTCACCCCAATTTACTTTTACCTTCGTAACATAGGAGATATTTAATAAACATTCATGAGATATGTTTCTTTTAGAAACTTAAGTCCAAGATAAAATCTTTTAAACTTTATTCCCACGTGGATATTCTTTGAAAGTCATTGTTTTTTTTAAATTGGCACGGGATACGTTGTTTTTAAAACTAAGACAATAAACTTTATTCGCACCACGTGGAGACCTTTGGCGCTTTATTCAACATGCACCCACCATTTTAATTTTAACGTGGAGACCCACTTTACTAGTTGGGGTTGGATAATGTTTTGTTAAACAATTACATGTATTTAATCCTCATATCTTTTATATGGTATTGACTCCTACTTTTTACCTTGGTGCTAACACGTTGGAAAAGAAAGATTGGCATTGAATCTTAGCATTGTTATTTTGCACGGTAAATTCAACTCATGTATATTATTGCAAGATAGATTGACACTGTTTGCATGGAAGTAAATCTTATGCCATATTATGGCATGGTAATGGAAGTCACTTAATGTTAAATAATTACGTCTATTTTGGCTTGTATTTATCATAAATATATTTGGTGCTAAATGTCATGCCATTTTTGGCATTGATCATTTGATTTGGTATGGTGTGTACCATTGAATTTAAGATGCCAATAGAAAATGGTCCATTTTAATGGAATGTCAACCTAAAAATAAGGGAAATTCACTATTACAGGAAAAATAATAATTATTCTCAGCCAATGTGTGAAGATAAAGGAAATACCATAAATCGAAAACCATGCTATTGAACCAAATCCTTAATTTGGGAAAATGGTTAGTGCCCAGCCAATATACGAAGGTAAGGGAAAACCAGAAAAGATTGTGCAATGCAGATCCATTAGCCGATGCACAACCAATGTTATGGAGACATTGAGATATAAAAACTGCAGGGGTTTTTATAGAGGTAACTGTGTTTTTGCACAGAGGATTTTGCAAAAGAGATATATTTGGATTACAGAAGCGATAAGAACCTCAAGTAAATTAAAGAAGTTTATTTTTATTTGTTGCACAGACAAATTATCTAGTACGGTAGAATTCTATTTTATTTAGAGAAGTTTTGTAATTATTTTTGAAGAGTTTTTAATAGATCGAAACAATCATAGAGTGGCCCTGGGGACATAGCCATTTGGTGAACCGCGTAAACAAATCCTCTGTGTCATTTTTTTTTAATTTCTTCTATATCATCTGAAATTCTTTCAATTTCTTTAATTAAATTACAAAATGTTTATAAAGTAATTTTCGGATTTACTTAAGGGAAATTAGAAATTAATTTTCAGATTTACTTAAGGGAACAATAAAGATTTTTCTTTATATAAACATGGATTATTTCCAGAGGATAAAAATATTATTTGAATGTGTTATCTGAACAGTAAAATTATATGAGTTTACAAAAATAATCATTCAAAATTGTTTACTGAATTTTACATTCAGATTAAAATAAAAGTTAATTCTTTTGATTTAATTAAAAATTAGATAAATGACTTATTATTAAAAATCTATTTTAAATAAATAATATTGATTAGTAGGGGCTAATCACTATTTACAGATCAAAAGACTTTTTCTTTGGCTTGTTCGACTTGTGCTTCAAGAGATCTTCATAAATGGAGTGTGGCTACCTTCATCTCCACTTAGCACCTTTGGCTTGTGATGGATTTGGCTCAATATTTGGGCATAATAACACTATATGCATAAGGTTTTGGAATTATTTATGCATGATAACTTTGGCTTAAAAGAGCTTAAAATTCAATAGGTAAGGCCTCCTATTTATAGATTTTGCAAAATGACCAAAATGAACCTGAACCATCTATCTCAAGATGAAGACGTGTGGCTAAGAATCTATTCAATTTTTGAGGCAAAAATCAATAAATGCTTTCATAAATATTTGGGATAGAGGGGCATTAAAGAGGCATGAAAGGTATTGATGAGGCATGAGAGGGATTGATGAGATAATCATTCAAAATTGTTTAATGAATTTTACATTCAGATTAAAATAAAAGTTAATTCTTTTGATTTAATTAAAAATTAGAAAAATGACTTATTATTAAAAATATATTTTAAATAAATAATATTGATTAGTAGGGGCTAATCACTATTTATAGATCAAAAGACTTTTTCTTTGGCTTGTTCGACTTGTGCTTCAAGAGATCTTCATAAATGGAGTGTGGCTACCTTCATCTCCACTTAGCACCTTTGGCTTGTGATGGATTTGACTCAATATTTGGGCATAATAAAACTATATGCATAAGGTTTTGGAATTATTTATGCATGATAACTTTGGCTTAAAAGAGCTTAAAATTCAATAAGTAAGGCCTCCTATTTATAGATTTTGCAAAATGACCAAAATGAACCTGAACCATCTATCTCAAGATGAAGACGTGTGGCTAAGAATCTATTCAATTTTTGAGGCAAAAATTAATAAATGTCTTCATAAATATTTGGGATAGAGGGGCATTAAAGAGGCATGGAAGGTATTAATGAGGCATGAGAGGGATTGATGAGATAATCATTCAAAATTGTTTAATGAATTTTACATTTAGATTAAAATAAAAGTTAATTCTTTTGATTTAATTAAAAATTAGAAAAATGACTTATTATTAAAAATCTATTTTAAATAAATAATATTGATTAGTAGGGGCTAATCACTATTTACAGATCAAAAGACTTTTTCTTTGGCTTGTTCGACTTGTGCTTCAAGAGATCTTCATAAATGGAGTGTGGCTACCTTTATCTCCACTTAACACCTTTGGCTTGTGATGGATTTGGCTCAATATTTGGGCATAATAAAACTATATGCATAAGGTTTTGGAATTATTTATGCATGATAACTTTGGCTTAAAAGAGCTTAAAATTCAATAGGTAAGGCCTCCTATTTATAGATTTTGCAAAATGACCAAAATGAACTTGAACCATCTATCTCAAGATAAAGACGTGTGGCTAAGAATCTATTCAATTTTTGAGGCAAAAATCAATAAATGCCTTCATAAATATTTGGGATAGAGGGGCATTAAAGAGGCATGGAAGGTATTAATGAGGCATGAGAGGGATTGATGAGATAATCATTCAAAATTGTTTAATGAATTTTACATTCAGATTAAAATAAAAGTTAATTCTTTTGATTTAATTAAAAATTAGAAAAATGACTTATTATTAAAAATCTATTTTAAATAAATAATATTGATTAGTAGGGGCTAATCACTATTTACAGATCAAAAGACTTTTTCTTTGGCTTGTTCGACTTGTGCTTCAAGAGATCTTCATAAATGGAGTGTGGCTACCTTCATCTCCACTTAGCACCTTTGGCTTGTGATGGATTTGGCTCAATATTTGGGCATAATAACACTATATACATAAGGTTTTGGAATTATTTATGCATGATAACTTTGGCTTAAAAGAGCTTAAAATTTAATAGGTAAGGCCTCCTATTTATAGATTTTGCAAAATGACCAAAATGAACATGAACCATCTATCTCAAGATGAAGATGTGTGGCTAAGAATCTATTCAATTTTTGAGGTAAAAATCAATAAATGCATTCATAAATATTTGGGATAGAGGGGCATTAAAGAGGCATGGAAGGTATTAATGAGGCATGAGAGGGATTGATGAGATAATCATTCAAAATTGTTTAATGAATTTTACATTCAGATTAAAATAAAAGTTAATTCTTTTGATTTAATTAAAAATTAGAAAAATGACTTATTATTAAAAATTTATTTTAAATAAATAATATTGATTAGTAGGGGCTAATCACTATTTACAGATCAAAAGAGTTTTTCTTTGGCTTGTTCGACTTGTGCTTCAAGAGATCTTCATAAATGGAGTGTGGCTACCTTCATCTCCACTTAGCACCTTTGGCTTGTGATGGATTTGGCTCAATATCTGGGCATAATAACACTATATGCATAAGGTTTTGGAATTATTTATGCATGATAACTTTGGCTTAAAAGAGCTTAAAATTCAATAGGTAAGGCCTCCTATTTATAGATTTTGCAAAATGACCAAAATGAACATGAACCATCTATCTCAAGATGAAGACGTGTGGCTAAGAATCTATTCAATTTTTGAGGCAAAAATCAATAAATGCCTTCATAAATATTTGGGATAGAGGGGCATTAAAGAGGCATGGAAGGTATTAATGAGGCATGAGAGGGATTGATGAGATAATCATTCAAAATTGTTTAATGAATTTCACATTCAGATTAAAATAAAAGTTAATTCTTTTGATTTAATTAAAAATTAGAAAAATGACTTATTATTAAAAATTTATTTTAAATAAATAATATTGATTAGTAGGGGCTAATCACTATTTACAGATCAAAAGACTTTTTCTTTGGCTTGTTCGACTTGTGCTTCAAGAGATCTTCATAAATGGAGTGTGGCTACCTTCATCTCCACTTAGCACCTTTGGCTTCTGGTGAATTTGGCTCAATATTTGGGCATAATAACACTATATGCATAAGGTTTTGGAATTATTTATGCATGACAACTTTGGCTTAAAAGAGCTTAAAATTCAATAGGTAAGGCCTCCTATTTATAGATTTTGCAAAATGACCAAAATGAACCTGAACCATCTATCTCAAGATGAAGACGTGTGGCTAAGAATCTATTCAATTTTTGAGGCAAAAATCAATAAATGTCTTCATAAATATTTGGGATAGAGGGGCATTAAAGAGGCATGGAAGGTATTAATGAGGCATGAGAGAGATTGATGAGATAATCATTCAAAATTGTTTAATGAATTTTACATTCAGATTAAAATAAAAGTTAATTCTTTTGATTTAATTAAAAATTAGAAAAATGACTTATTATTAAAAATCTATTTTAAATAAATAATATTGATTAGTAGGGGCTAATCACTATTTACAGATCAAAAGACTTTTTCTTTGGCTTGTTCGACTTGTGCTTCAAGAGATCTTCATAAATGGAGTGTGGCTACCTTCATCTCCACTTAGCACCTTTGGCTTGTGATGGATTTGGCTCAATATTTGGGCATAATAAAACTATATGCATAAGGTTTTGGAATTATTTATGCATGATAACTTTGGCTTAAAAGAGCTTAAAATTCAATAGGTAAGGCCTCCTATTTATAGATTTTGCAAAATGACCAAAATGAACCTGAACCATCTATCTCAAGATGAAGACGTGTGGCTAAGAATCTATTCAATTTTTGAGGCAAAAATCTATAAATGCCTTCATAAATATTTGGGATAGAGAGGCATTAAAGAGGTATGGAAGGTATTAATGAGGCATGAGAGGGATTGATGAGATAATCATTCAAAATTATTTAATGAATTTTACATTCAGATTAAAATAAAAGTTAATTCTTTTGATTTAATTAAAAATTAGAAAAATGACTTATTATTAAAAATCTATTTTAAATAAATAATATTGATTAGTAGGGGCTAATCACTATTTACAGATCAAAAGACTTTTTCTTTGGCTTCTTCGACTTGTGCTTCAAGAGATCTTCATAAATGGAGTGTGGCTACCTTCATCTCTGTCAAGATCTTGCTCCACCAATAGAGCACATATGATTACTTCTTGTATTAGCAACTAAACACAGAATTTAACCAAAATGATAAGTAACTAGAAATATGAAACAACACATAAATGTGAAGAGACAATACACAATTGTATTAATAATCACTCAGAATAAAATACAATAAAAAAGATGCCACTTCTTCCACCTCAAAGGCTCGCCACACCTCAAGACCTTCTTTCCTCTCTCTCTCGGTTCCAACAATCAACTCCAATATAGAATTGATGATCACCTCCACCAGTCAGAAACAACACTGCCAGTACACCAAGTACACAACCATACTCCAAGTAGATCTCTTGCTCTCTACAGCTACCTGTAAATCACTAGACCTTACTCACCATTGTAGATCTCCAAAGGAAGCCATGCTCACATGCTGACCAAGATCATACATATATGAAGAACCCTTCTGATTCTCCAAACCAGCACCCACTCTTGGTACTGTGGCACTAGGAGGAACACACCATTGCTCTCCTCTCTCAAAAGGAGCTTATTTGCTCTCTTACTCTCTAGCACTCTAGTTTACAATACAGCCCATGAGTCTATATATAGATCTCATGCTTAAAATAATTAGACTATCTTAATTACAATAATTAGATGCGCAACTCAGGACTCTAACTAGCCTTTAACATGCAAACTAACAATCCAAAAATAGACTCTCCGAAATCAATATGCAAACTGCATGTTCACGTACAGGCTGCCGACGTCAGCACCTTCCTGATCGATGTTGACCGACTGGTAACCGACATCGATTGCTTCTTCACTACTATCTGATCGACGTCGGTTGATCAGACTGACGTCAGTTTCCCTACAACTCATTCTATAACTCTCTGCAACCTTCGTAACCTTCGTAACTTTTCCTGTTTGTATCTTAGTGAAGCTTTTAGCTCCACAACTTAACAATCTCCCACTTGGAGATAAATAGTTGCACCTGTACTTGTACCTATACACTGTCTAAATTATTCCCTAGCTTGTATCCCTCTTCAAGATCAATCTTGAAGACCAACCACCACACACCCTGTGATGTTACCCCTGTCATTCAAGTAACCTGCCACATTCGAACCTACATATCCATGTAGTGAAGACCTTGACCCTGCATAACAAGAATCCCTGCTGCTAATCCCTCTCAGATACCTGAGAATCCACTGAACTGCCCTCCAATACTCCTTCCTCGAATTGGCTCCATACTTTTTGACAACTCCCACTGCTTGAGAAAACTCAGGCCTACACTAGACCTCATGTGATTTCAAACCCTGTTCTAAGCTAAGCTTGAACTGTCCAGCCCTTGGTGTGCTTTCTGATTCTGCATCCTGCATCATGAACCCCATCAACACCATCTTCACACCAGCTCTCACTGGAGACAAAATCTCCATGTCTCTTATGCCAAAGAATTTTGCTGCTCCAAATTCTTCATGACATACCTCTGAACTAACCTTACCCTTAGCTCAGCAAAACCCTGTATGTACAAACCTGCTAGCAAATCACCTACATATAGTAACTAGATAATGTCGTGACTCATCATCCACTTGGTAAGACAAACACAATAATTACACTGACATTGACTGAAGCTCTACTTTGTCATCCACCTGTCAAAACCTGTACCACTGTCCTGCAGCTTCCTCAAGACCTTATACCTTGGCCTTCCGTCTCACGTATCCATCCACTCTCTTCTTTAACTTGGGAATCCATCCATCTCTTAGTGCATTTTTCTAGCTGACAACTCCACCAACAAATACCTATTTGGTTTTTCTCCAAGGACTCACACTCCTCATCCATGCCAAGCTCCCACTGTATCTGGATTCTACCTGCATTGCCTCTTCACGTCTCCCTGGTTCTTGACCATCAATAAGCAATATAAAGAAGGTGAACAACGAATATGAGGTTCACTTACCCTTTCAGTCCTCAATATGAGCGTTTGAGGCTTCTTGATAGCTTGTTATCCGCCCACCATCTGTTCCAGTGACCGATCTCGGCCATCTCCCAGTCTGCATCTGACCGATGTCGGTTCCCTGCATTGACCCTGACTGCTGATGTCATTTCCCTGGCCGATGCCGGTATCCCTTCTACCAATGTTGGTTCCTGTATGATTGACGTCAGTCTTCCTATTGCCGACGTCGATTACTGTATGACCGATGCCGGAACTTGTGTTCGCCTGTGAGTGATAACTTTTTACTCGCAAGCTCCTTTTGGGTCAAAACCCTATTCAAATCAACACAACCCTACTCAAAATAATTCAGTCTCCTCAGTTGATCTCTGTTTGTCATCTCCTTCATGAACACCAAGGACTTCTAGTTCTTAAGTTTGTCAAAGATATCTGTCTTCTACTTAAGAACATACATTTCCCTCTTACATATGTCACCAAGCCTACAAAGCCACATCTCTGCAACAAAAGGTGAATCAATAATATAAGTAGATAGATAAAAGATACCTACTTTCTTACCACCATCTAATTCAAGTGCATCTACTGTGAGAGTTACTGTGCATCTCCCATCACCCAACTTTCCTAAAAAAATTAGACCTATCTCCAATACTAGTACCTGCATGACCTCCTTCAACACCTCTGTGTTATCCGTCTACAATTTCAGCTTCACTTCCCCTTCGTCAATAATCTGACAAGGCTCACCAACCCCTAAATAAATCTCTCCAAAGTCTCCAAAGACATACCCATGAAAAGATGCTCTATTTCGGGCTGCATGGAAAGAGGCAAAAGAATCTATAAACAAAGATTCTACTTTATCCAGAGTAACCTATGCAACATCACCTACAACATCTACTTTTACACGCTGATCTTCTACCGACCAATAATCTCCTTTTCCTTGCTCTTTCTTTCCATCAATCAGACCATTCGTGCTATTCAGTTTCTCCATTCGTAGCTTACTTTTTTCTGCCATTGCTATACTCCCACTCAATCTGAAGCCCCTGAGAGTGACCTATAATCAACAAACACTAGCCAAATTTGAACCACCTGTTAGTCAACCCAACTAAAAGCTCTGATACCACTTGATGGTATCAGCTCTTGAACCTACAACCAGGCTCTGATACCACTTGTCAGGATCTTGCTCCACCAATAGAGCACATATGATTACTTCTTGTATTAGCAACTAAACACAAAATTTAACCAGAATGATAAGTGACTAGAAATATGAAACAACACAGGAATATGAGAGACAATACACAATTGTATTAATAATCACTCAGAAGAAAATACAATAAAGAAGATGCCACTTCTTTTTTCACTTCAAAGGCTCGCCACACCTCAATATCTTCTTCCCTCTCTCTCTCAGTCCCAACAATCAACTCCAACATAGAATTGATGTTCACCTCCACTAGTCAAAAACAATGCTACCAGTACACTAAGTACACAACTGTACTCCAAGTAGATCTCCTGCTCTCTACTGTTACCTGCAAATCACTAGACCTTACTCACCATTGTAGATCTCCAAAGGAAGCCATGCTCACCTGCTGACCAAGATCATACATATATGAAGAACCCTTCTGATTCTCCAAACCAGCACCCACTCTTGGTACTGTGGCACTAGGAGGAACACACCATTGCTCTCCTCTCTCAGAAGGAGCTTATTTGCTCTCTTACTCTCTAGCACTCTAGTTTATAATATAGCCCATGAGTCTATATATAGATCTCATGCTTACAATAATTAGACTATCTTAATTACAATAATTAGACACGCAACTCAGGACTCTAACTAGCCTTTAACATGCAAACTAACAGTCCAAAAATAGACTCTCCAGAATCAACATGCAAACTGCATGTTCACGTACAGGCTGCCGACGTCGGCACCTTCCTGGCCGATGTCGGCCGACTGGTAACCGACATCGGTTGCTTCTTCACTGCTATTTGACTGACGTCAGTTGATCAGACCAACATCGATTTCCCTGCAACTCATTCTGCAACTCTCTGCAACTTCTGTAACCTCTGTAACTTCTCCTGTTTGCATCCTAGTGAAGCTTTTAGCTCCACAACCTAACAATCTCCACTTAGCACCTTTGGCTTGTGATGGATTTGGCTCAATATTTGGGCATAATAACACTATATGCATAAGGTTTTGGAATTATTTATGCATGATAACTTTGGCTTAAAAGAGCTTAAAATTCAATAGGTAAGGCCTCCTATTTATAAATTTTGCAAAATGACCAAAATGAACCTGAACCATCTATCTCAAGATGAAGACGTGTGGCTAAGAATCTATTCAATTTTTGAGGCAAAAATTAATAAATACCTTCATAAATATTTGGGATAGAGGGGCATTAAAGAGGCATGGAAGGTATTAATGAGGCATGAGAGGGATTGATGAGATATTTTATACATTTATGGCCTAGGAATTATTTTTTAATAAATAATGTCATTTGATGATGCAGATATTCAATATCAATTTTTAAAAAGAAATATTCAAAAATATCAATGGAAAATTAACTTAGGCTCTTAATTTAAATTGATTAGCTTTAAACATGATTAGTCAATTTTAGTGCAAATCTTGGCCATTGATGCACAAATTAATCAAATTAGTGAGTATGTTGTATTACTGGCTTGACATTTGACTAAATTGGAATTAGAATGCAATGTTAGATGCGTTAGATCTATTATCCCATTTAGGATGTTGTCAATATAAAATAACAAAGGCATACATCTTGTGCAAGAAATTTGGTAGAAAAGAGCAATCTAGAACACCTAGGTGCTAAAATGTCATTTTGACTCGAAATGATTTGATTAAAGTTAGCTGTCTCATAAAATGCATTGTCTCATTTAATGATACTTTGGCCACAATAAAGATGATTTAGTTTTGGTAGTTTATTGCTTCCACCTCCTTTGAATCTTCCCTCCACATTCTATTTTGTGTTGAAGTTCTATAACTCCAATACCCCTTTTTTCACCAAATCCCCATTAGGCCATTATCAATCTATGGAGTGTTAAAACCCTATGTTTGACATTCCTAAGTCTCTATACTACCTTTACGACCATCAACCAAGCTCCAAATATCTCACCAACCCCTCTGCAACCAACCCAAAGTCCATTTTTTCCCAAAGCCAATATTGTGACAAGCCCACACTGACTGACATTGGTCATCCTTGACTAGCATCGATTACTCTTAACCAGCATTGGTTACCCTTGACTGACATTGGTTACATAGAGACTGGTCTTATTCCCAAAAATAACAAGTTAAAATCACCTATCAACCCTAACCAAAAATCTTATTTAATGATCCCTATTATAATATAGGGATCATAAGCAATTATCTGAATCACATTTAGCACTTTAGCATTTCTTTTGAACACGTTAATTTTATTTTATTAAAATTAATTATTTCTCTTAAAAAGCATTTATTAATTTGTGATTAAGTACTTTTCATTCCTTTATGCAAGTATTTTTTATCAACATTTTTCAAAATTTGATTTGTTAAATGAGTGGATTGATAGCCCTCCAATGAAGTCTTGTACTTCTTGGATCTAACACTTGTTAAGTAATCTACCCTCTAATCTTACTAATCAATCCCATTTCTAGTCTCATTCTTATGGTAGGTCATTCTTCCCAAGCCAAAGAGGAGTTCTTCAAATCATCTGGATCATTGAGTGTGCAACTACATCTAGGTTCATCTATACCTTTCCCATTCTTTGATTTTTACTTGTTTTCTAAAAATAAAAGAAAATAATACAAAAACATAGTGAAACAAGTACCATCACCAATACAGATCCTTTTTAACCTAAACTTCTTGAAACCAACCTTAGATTTATTTTTAGCTCCTCATTATAGCCAAATTTATAATCATATTAAAATTAAGCTTCATTATAACTTAATAACACTTAAGAATGACCAATTAGTTAGCATTTACTTTCAAGTTGTTATTTGCTCTTTGATCACTGTATTTTGTATTGCAAAACTTACATTATCTAGTGTTGGTGAAAGGTTTATGTTGTGTGTTCCAATTGGATTTCAATTACATTGATCCAATTATTTATGTGCTTAATTTTATTTGCTTAGATATTATCTTGAAAAACCTTTCTCTATTTTTTAAAACATAGTTGTCCCTATTAACATAGTCTCTTATAGACTATTTATCATATCTACCTATAGTACATAATTGACTGATTTGATTGTGTTTCCTTATATTCTTAGTCAACCTTTATCTAAGAAGTACAAAGTCAATCTGTCTAGCTATGTCTTCTTATTTCTTGTCCTATGCCTTGTTTAACGGTACACAGTCAACCTATATGATTATGTTCTCTTGTTCTGTTCCCTGTTCAATAATACATTATTGACCTATATGACTATGTATCTCTTTAGCCTATTTTTATTTTTATCCCTTACAACACATAGTCAACCCATTTGATTGTCTTTTTTTTTCTTATTCTATAAATTTTCTTCACATAATCTATTGACCCAATTGACTTTATACCTGTTGGCTGACACTGTTCTCTGTACGGTCAAATATGTCTCTATTTTTCATTCTTGTTCCCTAATCTCAAATTTTTTCTTTAAGAATCATGAAATATCATATCAAAATCTTCTTGGACAACCTAGATCCATTTAGATGATATATGGAATGTTATTTTCTTCCTACCTTTACTTCCCAAGAGGATCCTCACTATTAGATTACCTCTTCTCCTCCCTCATTTTTTGATTCCAACATGGTTCACATCACTCAAATAGATGATATTGGTGGTTATGATCTTTTTCATACTTATCAAGACAATTCCCATCTTCAAAAATCTCACCATAATGTGGGGGAAATTCACACAAGCCTATCCAATAACCCCATGAGGAATCTACCACATAGTAACCCTCCCCTTAATACCAATTCTGGGAATCCTTCTACAAATACTAACCCATTGATTTATACAAATCAAATTATTGCATAGATAGTGAAACAAATGAACATAATGCAAACATATAACACGTCCAAAATGATGCAACTACAACATCATCTGATCAACATGGCTAATCAACCTCCTATTTTTCTCCCTCAAAAGAATCAAAACTTTATTCCTCTACCTCTTAGAGTTGTCATGAGTAATGTCATCCCCCAAACTATCATGTATAATAAGATGATTGAACACATAAAAAATGAGCCTTTATCCCCTTTCATTATTTTCATTGATATCGGTAATATATCTCCAACTATTAAATATGATGGGACTAAAGACCCTTCATCTTTTCTTAAGGCATTTAATAATATTTATAAAGAGTGGATCCAAACTAATACTTTCATCATAACCAAAATTTTAGTTAAAACCTTCACTGATGATGTATTAGAATGGTATAACCAACTTCCCCAACATTATATATGGCAATTAGAGGATTTAGTTAATCCTTTAGTTAAAGAATTCCAACACAGTGATCTTTCTAAAAATTACCTTAGTCATTTCATCAATGCTAAGCAATCCCCTATCGAATCAACTCATGATTTTATCAAATGATGGAAATTTTTGGATCATAAGGATAATCACAACATGACTGATGATAACTTGTTTAAACTCTTTATAAAAATGTTAACACCTTCAATCCAATACAAGGTTTGAACTTTCACTACCCAAACATTAAATGAAACTCTTAATCAAGCTAAGCACCAAGACTTATTAATAAAATGATTTAAACCTAATACTAAAAGAATTAAGGTATATTTTCAATATTCAACCAATATGATAATTGATAATACTCAATTTAAACTGGTAGTGGCCAAATCTAAAAGTCCCCAACCTTCTCATACACTATTAACCATGCAACAAATAAAATAATTTTTACTACCCTCTAAACCATTCATGTAACCTAATAATCCCCATAAATGGTATGATCCTAATAAATTTTGTTGGTTCCATGCCGATATAGGTCATTCCCATGAAACATCTAGGGGGTTTACAAAATTTGTCATTTCTTTTATGCTTGGTGACTCATTCAATCATGATGCCATGATCAAAATCCATCTTCAAGCTTACATTAACACTTCTCAAAAGAAACAAGCTCCCAAAGCTTCCTCTTCTAATAACCCAAAATATTTCTCTACATCTAACCTTCAATAAGAAAAAAACTAATTTTGAGCAATTGATGATGATTATGATCAATATTACACCAATTCCTAATACACAAATGTGGCTAAGGTTAATTATCGATGCAAACTAACCCAAAAAGATCCTATCACCAAACCAAAGAAACCATCTTTAAGAGAACAACTTCTCAAAGATACTACTACTCACTCATCTTCAGAAACCAATGAGGAGCCACCTCTGAACCTCTGAACCTTCAATCACTTCTCTTCCTCCTAAACCTATTTTACCTTCTAAGCCTTATGTTGGTTCTTCTTCTTCCAAAATCCATTGGAACTTCTTAGAAGAACTCAACTCTATTCCTTACAAAATTCCTCACATGTATTTAGTTCACACATCTCCTTATCATTATAAGTTCATCATGCAACATCTTCAAGAAATTGAAGAGCCATATCCTTTAGAAGAGGAACCATTTTCTCTCATGAGCCTCACCCAACATAAGTGCATACCATTGAATCCATTTGTCCTTAAACCTTCCACAGAGTTACTCAAAGAAGACATGATTAATGATGAAATCCTCTTTTGAATTGATGATCCACCCCTCTTTATTAAAATAGCTATTAATACCGCCCTCATTCATAAAGTATTAGTAGATGAGGGGTCAAGCATTAAAGTGACATTTATTTGGCTCATTAAATAACTTGAGTATAATAAATATCATCTCAAAAAAACTCATTTGACATGCCATGGATTTGACAAGACTAATCAAAATCCATTTGGTTGTATTTGACTCCCTCTTAATATTGGACCCAAAACTATATGAACTAAGTTTATGGTCCTCGATTTACCATTATATTATAATATACTCCTAAGATGCCTATGGAATCATTTCATGAGGGATATCACCTCTTCCAAAAGACAATGCATCAAGTTCATTCATAGTGGAAAAAGGTATAAACATGTGGCTAATCCTAACCCATAGAGTATTCAGCTTCCTAATCCTAAATCTCAACATTAGATTCCCACTATTCCATAGATTAATAGTACCCCATTACCAAAATTCATCAATATAAATCCATATTTACATGTCACTCTTACTAGTTATGATGATGATGATGATGAGCCCAATGAATTACAAAATACATTCAATAGTACTAAGCTATTATTGACTACTAGACTTGCACCCCTGTGAAGATAGTTTTAGGCCTTCAAAATTTGAAGTAACATGGAGACAATCCTAGGCTATGGGTGGCCTAATAAAAAGATTTAATCTCTATATTTTAAGGGATATCTCCCCTTGATGTATCATTTAATATCTCTACTCTATACTACCAGCTTGCAAAGGAAAAGATAAGAAGGTAAACTAAAAGGAAAACTTATCTAACTGGGGTGATGCACCAAAATATGACCTCCACTTGTGTAATTTTCTCTAAAAGGATGAATAAGAACATAAACTTGATTAAACTTATCAAATGAGAGTTAACAATACATCAATAGTTCACATAGAGGCTCAGCGTAATGGATGATTTAAGGTAGTTAATCAATAGGTCTATCAAAGACACTAAGGAAAGCTCACATTTGCCAGACATACAAGATTATTAGAGCACATTATGCAATCTATAAGGATGATCTAACACCTGCAAATAGGTAAAGAAGAAAGGACAAGATGAGAGGAATCATGAAGTATCATTGTTATCTATAAAACCATGAAAATACACTAAACCAAGATTTTAGGCCTAATTAGCCCTCTTAGGCCTAGAAAGTAGAAATCTTTCTACTAAAAGTACTCACATGTGTGAAACCACCCAAAAGTATGTGATTCACTTTACCTATGATAAGACCATCTTCCATACCAAATTTGAGGTCCCAAAAGCTTGTGAAAGTAGTCAAACCATGAAACCACCTTACTTTTTAGTCTTATTTTAAGCTTATTTGGGATTGCCTCAAAAAATGAGCCTGGTTTGGCCACTTCTAGAATCACCCATATAAGTTTTTGAGATTGAGTAGTTATTATAACTCCCAAATGACCTCATCCCATGATTTGGAACTTATCCCATTCTCATAACACATTAAAAACACAAAAATACATGGGGGTAACCGCCTTTGAGTCCTCAATAACATCTAAGAGGTTTTAGGAGCAAACTATGTCATTAGATGTGCTTTTGAGGTCTTTCTCTACAAACTAGTCACAACAGGGGTTTTATGAGGGTTTAAAACCTATTTGGGGTCTTAAAGATTATTTATAAATATGGGAAGTCTAACTAAACTCCTTCCAATTAGAAAACCTTCTTGACTAACCTCCTCAGCTACCCCAAATGGCTTAGTTCCCCATGTTAAGTGTGAGAGATGGTACGAGCATTTGAAGTTGCTCATAGGGTGGCTTGCTTAACATTCTTGAGGATCAAGAGAGGTCTAACCTGAATTTTGGGTTTCAAGACTCATTATTACTACTAGGAGAGGTTCATAAACCTTTGAAACAATCTCCCCTATGATTCCACATGCTTTGGAAGTGCTCATTACCCCTTTATATGCAACTAGTACACTAATTAAGGTACATGGGGTTTAAGCTTGTTCTCTCTTTGCTAGCCCTCAAGGTAACTTGGTTGAAAACCTAAGATTTATTACCTCATAAAGATGTTTATAAACCTTCTTCATGAATTTTTACTACCTCAATATCCATTCGTAAGGTTTGATAACTTGTTTTATGCTCTGAGACCAAATGGACCTACTTAGTCTCAAGATTTCCCCTTGTCAATGGAGTAGACAAGGTCTAAGACAAAATAATGAATATGTCCACTAGTGGTATGATATTTATCTGACCATTATTATATTGATTCAATCATGAACATTCTTTTTACCAATTCTCAAAACTTGATCACACCTATATAGCTTTGAAACACCAATTTTCCTCAAGACTCACTGGGTTTGCCTGTGTGAAAAGAGCCTAGGAAGGTTATCTTGGGTTCAAGACCTGTTAAGTCACTTAACCTAAAAATAAGTATCTTTATCATGTTTTAGGAACCTCCATGAAATGACTTATTATTATTCTCCATCATCACTTCCATCTCAAGAGGGTCTAGAACCTCATATCTCACACTCAAGGTTTATATGCTAGATAGGCCTCTTGACCCTAGAGGTCATTCAATAGAGATTCCTCTCTCTTTGAGATATATAAAATTGATCAAAAAATTTATATAGGTCATCAATGAGGTCATTAACACTCTCTTTCAACTACTATTATGCCAATTTTAATGGAAAGACATTATTCACCACTGAGGGTATGAATGGCCTGCATGTTTGCTCACTACTGTAGGTGGAGATAAGATTGTATTTCTTATGTTTTAAGACCTCCATATAATTTAAATAACCATCTTAATGTTATTTAAATTGGTATTAAGTCACATTTGGATTATAGTATCTTTCAACATGCTTTTCTAGGTCTCATTTAAGCTTAAGGTCTACCTATCCTCTCTTAGCTTGTAGGTGTCTTTAGAGATCATGACTATGTATTCAGGTTTTGAAACTGAGTTCTCTCTTCATGAATACTTTTGACTAACTATAGTAACATTAAAAACATTATCTACATCATATTCACATATAAAAACCATCTTATCCTGACTATCATTCACATAAGCTTCTTATGCACAGCCAATAGGTAGGTTGACTATGTTATCACCTTTTTTGGCTATAGGTGAAGATTGGTTACTTGTATATGTGAGTTTTAAGGTCCTAAATTGGAATATTTCTCTTTATATAAAGTTTTAAGGATATATAAATCAATGAGTTTCACTCTCACTATCCATAGGGTGTGCTAACTCCTTGTCATGTTCCTAAGACACTTCTCATCTGCTCACTGTACATTCTTGTATGAGGTCTATAACATGTGAACTCAGTTGTAATAATTTTATTGATTGTAGGTTACTGTTAGGATTAATTGTAGGTAATATTTTGATATATATTATTCCTTGATATCTCATTTAAATTATGTTCACTTTAGAAACTTCTATGGCTTGATTGAAACTAATAAACCCAATCTCACCATGCACTCTTTTTATCTAATTGTCCTTATTCAAATAAGCCTCAAGACATAATTTTAGAATCATTTACTGTAGGTGTCTTTCTAGTAGTGGAGACCTTGGTAGGTGATGAAGGTGTATTTTATGGTTGTTTTCACATTTTTTCCTACTTCTTGAAGTATTTAGACCAAGCTACCCTAATAGAGTCATCTCTGCTTCTCAAACATTAAGTTTGCTTCTTTGAACTCCCTAACTAGCTATAGGTATGCATATGTTTTCAATTTAACATTGACATACCTAAATAGGCATATAAAATATCACCTAGGTACCTTTGAGTATATTTAACTTACTCTTTAGATTTCTTAGGTCACTTTCATACTGCCTTTACATAGTCAACTATAAGTAATCACTTCATGAAGGTTTTATATTGTGTGTCAGGGTTCAAAGCCTTGTTTTTAGTCATGATAAACATGATAAACACCATATAGAGGTTACTTAAATATTCATTGATAATTTAATATTTAATATCATTAACATACTAAGTAAATAAACCTCTACTTATTAGTAACCTCATGGACCTTCAATGCATTATGTACTTCTCTTTACCCTATTCCGTACGGTTTGTGTAATCACTTAAGTCTCTTAGCTATGTGTAATAAGGTGAGTCCTTACTCATGGAAAGCTCCTCATGATATATCCATGTTTAATCATTCCTTAAATTACATTTCTAAACTTAATTTATTTTATGAACCTCAGGACACCCTCATATGTGATTTTCTAGTTCAAAACTTCTCCCACCATAATCAAGCATGTAGGATGCAATTATGTATTATTGGCTATAGGTTCTTTAGGGAGTCTTGAATTATTAGTATTATTTACATATTTATAGTGAACGGAATAAACACTCTTTTATCATTGTCTTCATTTGGTATTCAATCAACCTTCACTATCTTGTTTTCACTTTATGTTTGAAAGTGATGATCTTGTTCCAAAAATGAGGACTTACAGGGCTAGGGCTTGTAGGTCTCATTTGACTATATAGGTCATATCAAGTCATATATTGAGTTATAGACATTCCCAAACTTGTAATACCACTTAATATCTCTTATAATTATTTAAAATATCCTTTGGCATATGAAAAACATGACTATCAATAACTTAACTCACAAGTATTACATCACCTACAACTGACTGTAAGTAGACCATAGCTGTAGGTCCTCTTTTGACAAAGTCTAATTTGTAAACTTAATCTTAATATTCAATGGAGGAATAAACCATTATTTATACTTTATTCAAAATAAGAATAACTCATTGCAAGTCTTATGACCTTTATACAATAATCTCACACTTTGAGACTAACTGACTGAGCTCCTCATGGCAGTAGGTGTATCTTTTATAGCATGTATAGACTGAGGTAGATAAGTGTATTAAATAGGAACTTAAAAATTCTATGACATAGATTCAAAACATCCTTGTATATTGTGAAGACATCAAAGAACCTCACTCACCTAACATAGGTTCATCTTCTTTGTTGTTCATATTGTACTTTAAAGTTGATTGTGTTTTCGATTATGTAGCTGTAGGTGGTGATTTCTCAAAGTCTCCCTTGGATCTAATGTGGAACTAATTGAATATAGAAAATCATTGATTTAAATTAATATTGAGGAGTCCTTCAACCTTTTAATGAAAACTCACCAACCTCAATGAATTGATTTTTAGTAGACCAAACTCTATCAAGCTCATCACTATACCATTTGTTTGAGCCATCATATGATGGCTGTAGGTGTATATTTACACTTGTACATAATATCAGTTCACTAGACCATTAAAAATACCTCCATGATTTATATATGATTAATTTTTCAATTATCATTCATCAATTTACCATGATGAGGTCAGAATAATATGGAAACAAGGAATGACCTATTACCTTAAACAATGCAAACTTACTTTAAACTCTGCTAAACTAACTTATAGGTTTGTCTTCTTCATGGTTTTGATGAAATTTGAAGCTCAAATAAGCACTCATATCCTATTAAATCAGTTTATACCACTTTTAATGTTTATAAAATACCTCATGAACATGTTTATGATGATGCACAGTCCTTTGAAAGGTCTTACAAGATGACAACTCAATATCTTACAATATTTTAGTGTTATTTAAGTGTTAGAAGCTCTAGAGAGGTCTTTATCTCATATTTTACCCTACATATTGAATAAATTATGATAATTATTAACAAAATAATGAATTAAAAATACATTTATTCACCTTAATGAGTCATCATATCTCTTATTACTTGCTATTATGTTCCTTTTAGCCTGCTTGTTAGGCTTACAACTGAGATTTTGAGCTCTTAAGAGAGCATGGTACTTTGAAATCATATGGAACATCATATAGAGGAAAATTAATACTTCATCATAATATATAATCCCCTCAATATCATGAAAACCTTATTAAAATTCTCTTCAAACACTAAACATCTCATGATATATGCAACTACACCTTGTGGAAGGGCTAAATGACCAACTAGGTTATCTAAAGGAGTTTTTCAAGATGAAAGTACCTTAAAAATTAATTGGATGAAATATATGTGATATTAAATGAAAAATTATCTTGTTAAGTCATGAAAACAAATACATTCTATTGAAATATCAAGATTGCTTGAAAATTGCCAAATCTCAAGTTAAGATAGGCAACCGGTTTCCTATCAAAAGCCACATTATTGAGGTAAATTAGTTAATTATTAAAACATAAAAAATGTCTTATTTTACCTTTAAATAATCCTTATAAAACCATTTTTCTCCATCAAGCACAGAAGTGAAGGAATAGAGGTAAACTTGGACCATGTCTGGATGATTAACTCATAATGACCCCTTTATGATGTTAGCGATTGTTAATAAATATGGGAGAATAAATATAAAAAAAATGAAATTAATTTTAAGGTTATTATGGTACCTAATATTTACCAAATTTTAAGCTCCTAACTCTTTCTCCTCTATCTATATTGAGCACTTGAAAACTACCCTTCTAGAGCTGCCAAGGATGCCGATATGAAAGATAAACTAATTTTATTAATTTTAAGAATTTAAAACTATTAAAAATAAAATTTTTAAACTTTTAATTAAAAAATTATTTCATAAATATTCTCTAGGCTCAATTTCACCTTGAGAATTGTATGGATGGCCTCAAAATAGGCCTTTTTAGCACTAAAACTGTTAGAATCACTTGAGAAGCCTGTTGAAAATGATGAAAAACTTATCCATTGGATATTTTCATGCCTAAATAAGTAAATAATGTAATAATAAGCAAATTTTAAAATTATAGGGGTGATATTTTGACCTATGAGGTCAAACTTGTCAATATTTTGGCAATTCAATTGGGAAGCATGCCTACTATGCTTGAGAACCAAACCATTGACATCTATTTTGGAATCATAAACACTCTTAAATTATGAAAAAATAATTATTGGACCTGATACATGACTAAAAAAATCTTGACTTGACATAATACTATTGCATCTCTTGAAAGATAGGAAATAAAAGACAACAAAATAAGGAAACTAGGCTAACAAAACACACGTGCTAACATAACACTTATTGAAAAAAAAACATAAGAAAACTAATGTGATTGATAAAAATTGGAGGAAATATAAAATAAATACCACTAAACTTTAAATAATCCTCCTCTAGGATCAAAAGGAATTTTTTTTGGATCACTTACTTCACATTATGAATAAGGACATGAGACAAGATGCTCCTTGTACTTTTGCTTGATGGAACTCAACTGGTTTATGGTTATAAATCCTCTTAAAAAACTTTCAAATGAATCATAATCATTGAAAAATTCACCAATGAAGACATATTCATCTTGTACTTTAGGATCTTTTTCATACTACTTGTCAAATGCAACCTCATCAAGTGATACCTCATCTATGCATTGTCCTTGAGTCTTTATGGCATTTTGAGTAACCACATCCTTCTTACCATCTACTGTAAGTTCACCAAGATATTCAAGGATATTTTAATATTAAATCCAATATGAGTCATGGTCTTCAATAAGTGACTCTTGATCAACCTTCTCATAAGCATGTTCTTTAATGGGTAACATATCCTTACAAAGGTCTTCAATCTCTTATAGGGACTCAATGTACAACTACCAATCATCCTTTTATTCCTCAATTTGATCAACTTAAATGGGATCTTTATCCTTCTCAAGTGGAGCAATAGGGATATCAATAATGTCAAATGTGCAATCATGTTGTGATTGGGAAATAACCTACTCAAGGTCAACTTCCTCATGCTCAATTGCTATTTTAAGAGATTCACTACTTGTAAACACTTCAAACTTGCCCATAAAGTCATGGTAAAACTACTGTTATGAGTTTTATTTATCTTGTCTATCAAATCTCAATCCATGAGAACTAGATTTATCTTCATCCTCCTCCATCTTGAATGGAAACTCATTAGTCCAAGCGAGAGTTAACTCATCATACTTGTCAAACTCCAAGTCTGATTTGCTTTCTTTTCCCTCATAAAGAGGACTACCAATGAATAATTCTTAATCATATTCACTGACAACAAATTCAATAGAGTATTTAAAGTCTCTTTTATGGCTACAACCTCATCAAGCTTTTCAAGGACCACTACTTTCTCTAACTTGCTTAACAAACTCTCATCTCCATCTAGATGTTCATATTCTTCACTTAGAGCAAGATGTTATTTTTGATATAAGGAGAGGTTTGGAGGGAAAAAGAGTTCATTTTCTAGTTTGATATTTTAAAGAGTGTGCCTCCAACTTAGAATTTTGAGTTCAGGTTTATTGAAGGATTCTTGGAGAGACTCTTGGGGAAGGATGAGAGAATTCTAATTTTCTTTCTTCCACTTAATAATCAATTCATCAACCTTTAATATACTTTGTGACTCATAGGTTGCTAATAATTGAGGAGTAGATGAAAAATTTGTAGATATTGAGGACTCCCTTGGATTGACTTGGAGCACTCTTTTTCCCTTTTTATTTTGAGGTAGTTCATGAAGAATCTCTTTCTAAATTGGGAATTTCTTTAGGATGCATTCAACACCTCTTCTTTCTCTTGATCAAAGCATGATTCATTCTTATTTTCCCATGAATAAACCACCATTTTATAACTTGTAACTTTAGGCTTAAGATCTTCCTCTAGAAGATTCATTGTAGCTTGAGGGAGGGGATACATGCTTTGATAGGCTTACAAGCAGCGTTGGAGAATAATCATAGCTCTAATTTTGAATGGACATAAGGGAGGGCTAAAGAGATTCATCCATAATATTTGGCATAGTGTAATAAAAAATAATATCCCAAAAAGACCTCCAAGATGGTATAAGTTTGTTTTCTTAAGGAAGGGTTGGAGTAGCTAGAAGAAAACTTGGAACACAAGAAGTTTGATCAGGGGAAGGAAGATATGGATGAGGTGATTTGGTTTGGATCTCTTGATTTTCCCATCTCACTAACCTATCTATCCACCATTGGATCATAGTTCTCATTTAATTTAATTCATAAGTCATGAAATACTAATTTTATTCTCCAACTTCTACCCACCTATCTATCAACATTTGTATAGTCTTTCTCATCTTCTCTATGAGGTGAAAGGGTATCACATCTAACTCTCTATCCCACACTCTCATCACCCCTTTAGATTTTAACATATTTGGCCTGAATGTCACCAAATATAGGGTAGTTGAATCATGATTTTGAGTTTGAAATGGAGATGAGGAGGTTAATATGACTACTACAAGTCTTGATAAGGCTATTGGGGTACATAACCAAGGTCATAGTGAGGCTGATAATGGTCACTATAAAGTTGATATGAGTCATCAAACTCTTGACAAGACTAATTATTGGACTAATAATACTCTTGGTAAGGCATAAGGATCATAATTTTTTTGATAAGGATTACCATACTACTGATAAGGCTCATCCTCTTGGATGAAATTTCCATTTTCTTCAAAGCAAGCCATAAAAACAACATTAGGATGGTGAAATAAAGATTCACTTACTTGGAAACTATGTTTGGGATACTATAACCAGTTGATATAAATTAAAGACACCATTGATGTTTTGAATGCCTCTAAATGATTATCAATATAAGAACAACACCAAAAATCCTTCCACTACTTTGGACTTATATCGCATTGAGTGTGCCAAAATTGTTGACTACTAGACTTACACCCTTGTGAAGGTAGTTTTAGGTCTTCATAGTCTAAAGTAACATGAAGACAATACTAAGATATAGGTGGCTTAATAGATGGATTTAATATCTATATTATAATTGATATATCCCCTTGATATATTAGCTATGATCTTTACTCTACACTACCATCGTATAAAGGAAAAGAGAAGAAAGTAAACTAAAAGGAAAACCTATCTAACTGGGGTGATACACCAAAATATGACCTCCACTTGTGTAATATGCACTAAATAGATGAAAAAGAAGATAAACCTGATTGAACTTATCAAATGAGAGTTATCCATACATCAATGTTCCATACAGAGGCTCAACTTGATGGATGATCTAAGGTAGCTAATCAATAGGTCTCTCAAAGACACCATAGAAAGCTCACACTTGCCAAACATATAAGATGATTAGAGCACACTATGAAATATATAAGGATGAGTTAAAACCTAAAAATAGGTAAAGAGGGAATGAAAATATTATAGGAATCATGAACTATCACTGTCTTTAATCAATAAACCATGAAAATACACTAAACCAAGCTTTGAGGCCTAATTAGCCCCCCTAGGCGTAGAAAGTACAAATATTGCTACTAGAAGCTATCACACATTTTAAACCACCAAAAATCATGTGATTAAATTTAACTATGATAATGCCATCCTCCTTGCCGATTTTTGGATCATTTAAGCTTGTGAAAGAAGTCAAACCATGAAACCACCTTGCTTCATAGTCTTATTTTGAACCTATTTGGTATTGCCTTGGGAAAAAAGCTTCATTTTGCAACATCAAAAATATCGCATGATTTTTTTTGAGATTTATTACTTATTAAAACTCACAAATTACCTCATCCCATGATTTGGAAGTTATCCCATTCTCAGAACATCTAAAAAACACCAAAAATTATGAAAATAGGGTATTTGGAGGAATTCATACAAATTTAATCAGAATAAAAATACATGAGGACAACCTAATTAGAGTAATAAACAACATACATTTTTTTTAAGGATCAAAACATGTCATCATATGTGCTTTTGAGGTCTTTCTTTGAAAACTAGTCACAACTAGGGTTTTAGGAGGGTTTATAACTTATTTGGGGTCTTAATGATTGTTCATAAATATGGGACATATAATTGACCTCCTTACACTTTTAAAAACTTATTTACTAACCTATTCAGCTACCCAAATGGCTCAGATACCCAATCTAGGTGTGAGAGATGGTACGAGCATTTGAAGTTGCTCTTAGGGTGGCTTGCTTAGCATTCTTGAGGTCAAGAGAGGTCTAACCTGAATTTTGGGTTTTAAGAATAATTATTACTACTGGGAGAGGTTAATAAACCTTCTAAAAAATTTCCCATATGATTTCAAATTATTTTTAGGTTCTCATTACCCCTCTATATGCACCTAATATACTGATTAGGGTATTTGGGGTTTAAGCTTATTCTCTCTTTGCTAGCCCTGAAGGGAACTTGGATGAAAAAATATGATTGAGTACCTATTTAAGGTTCTTATAAGACTTATTAATTAATTTTTAATGCCTCAATATCCCTTCATAAGGTTTGACAACTCATTTTATGCTCTAAGACCAAATGGACCTACTTAGTCTCAAGATTTCCCCTTGCCGATGAAGTGGGCAAGGTCTGAGACAAAAAAATGAATATGTACACTTATTTTATGAAATTTATGTGACCATTATTGTATTTATATAATAATTAACATGCTTTTTACCAATTATCAAAACTTTATCACACCTATAGAGCTCTCAAACACCAATTTTCCTCAATATTGGCTGGGTCTGTCTGTGTGAAAAGAGCCTAAGAAGGTTATCTTGGGTTCAAGACATATTAAGTCAATTAAATTGAAAATTAATCTATTTATAATGTTTTATAAACCTCCATGAAATGGCTCATGATGATTATCCATCATCACATACCTCTCAAGAGGGTCTAGAATCTCATATCTCACATTGAGGGTTTATATGCTAGATAGGCTTGTTGACCCTATAAGTCAGTAAACATATCTTAATCTCTCATTCAGATGTATAAACTTGATAAAAAACTTTATATAGGTCATAAATGAGGTAATTATTACTCTCTCTCAACTACTATTGTGCTAATTTCAATGGAAAGACACTCTTCACCATTAAGGGTATGAATGGCCTGCAGGGTTGCTCAAGACTATAGGTGGAGACATGACTATATTTATTATGTTATAAGACCTCCATATAATGTAAATAAACCTATTAATGTTATTTTAAATAGTATAAATTACCATTTGGCTCAGATCACCTTTCAATATGCTTTTCTAGGTCTCATTTAGGCTTAAGGTCTACATATCCTCTCTCAACTTGTATGTGTCTTTAAGGATCATGACTGTGTATTAAAGTTTTGAAACTAATTTCTCTCTTCATAAATCATTTTGAATAACTATAGGAACATTAAAAACATTCTCTACATCATATTCACCCATCACAACTATCTTTTCCTGACTATCATTCATACAAGCTTTTTATGCACAGTCAACATACATGTTGACTGTGTTATCACATTTTTTGGCTATAGGTGAAAATTGGTTACTCGTATATATGAGTTTCAGGGTCTTGAATTGGCATATTTATATTTATATAAATATTTAAGGATATATAAATCAATTAGTTTCAATCTCACTATCCACAGGGTCGTTTAAATCCTTGTCATGTTCCTAAGACTCTTCTCATCTGCTCACTATACAATCCTATATGAGGTCTATAACATGTGAACTCAGTTTCAAGATTTTTTTTAACTATAGGTTACTATTAGGATTGAAAATATGTAAGTTTTTGATATATATTATTCCTTACTATCTCCTTGACCATATATTCACTTTAGAAACTTCTATGGCTTGATTGAAACTAACAAATCCTATCTCACCATACACTCCTATCCAATTATCTTTCTTATTCAAATAGGCCTCAAGACATCATTTTAGACTCATTGGATGTAGGTGTATTTACAAAAGTGGAGACCTTGGTAGGTGATGAAGGCATCTTTGAGATTTTTTTACACATTATCTCACACTTCTTGAAGTATCTAAACCAAGCTAGCCTGATAGAGTCATCTTTGCTTCTCAAACATTGAGTTTGCTTTTTTCAACTCCCTAACTTGCTGTAGGCATGCTTGTGTTTTCACTTGAACATTGACATACCTAAATAGGCTTATCTAATATCACATAGGTACCTTTGAGTACATTGAAATTACTCTTTAGAATTCTTAGGTCACTTTCATACTTTACATAGTCAACTATCAATAATCACTTCTTGAAGGTTTTGGATTGTGTGTTAGGGTTTATAGCCTTATTTTAAGTCATGATAAACATGAAAAACACCATATAGAGGTTACCTAAATATTCAATGACACTTTCATATTTACTATCATTAACATAATGAGTGAAGAAACCTCTAATTTTTAGTAACCTCATGAACCTTCAATGTATTGTGTACTTCTCTTTACCCTATTCTATACGGCCTGTGTAATCACTTAAGTCTCTTAGTTGTGTACAATAAGGTGAGTCCTTACTCATGGAAACCTCCTCATGATATATCCATTTTTACTCATTACTTTCATAACATTTCCAAACTTAATGAATTTTATGAACCTCAAGACACCCTCATATGTGATTTTCTAGCTCAAAACTTCTCCAACCACAATCAGGCATGTAGGACGTAATTGTGCATTCTTCATTATAGGTTCTTTAGGGAGTCTTGAATCCTTAGTATTATTTACATATTAAAAATGAATATAATAACTTATGTTTGATCCTTTTCTTCATTTGGTCTTCATTCAACCTTCACTATCTTGTTTTCACTTTATGTTTGAAAGTGATGATCATGGTCCAAAAATGAGGACCTATAGGCGTAGAGCCTATAGGTCTCATTTCACTATATAGGTCATACCAAGTCATATATTGAGTTATAGACCTTCCAAAAATTGTAAAAAAACTTCATATCTCTTATAATTCTTTAAAATATCCTCGGGGCATATGACAAACATATGATGGTCAATACCTTAACTCACAAGTATTACATCACTTTCAACTAATTGTAAGTAGACCATGACATAGGTCCTCTTTTGACAGTCTAGTTTGTCAAATTTATCATAATATTAAGTGGATGAATACATAATCATTTATAATATATTAAAAACAAGAAGAAATCAATACAAGTCCTATGACCTTTATTCAAGAAGCTCACACTTTGTGACTGACTGAATGAGCTCGTCATAGAAGTAGTTGTATCTTTTGTAGCCTATATAGATTGAGGTAGAGAAGTGTCTTAAATAGGACCATAAAAGGTCTATGAAATATACTTAAAACATCATTTTATACTTTTAAAACATCCTTTTATACTTTTAAAACATCAAAGAACCTCACTCACCTAACATATGTTCATCTTCCTTATTCATATTGCACTTTGAACTTGACTATGTTTTCCATTATGTAGTTGTAGGTGGTGATTTCTGAAAGTTTCCCTTGGCTCTAATGTGGAACTAGATGAATATAGAAACTCATTAAGAGACCTTAATATTGAGGAGTCCTTTATCCTTGTCTTAAAAACTCATCAAACTCAATGACTTGACTTTTAGTAGACCAAACTCTGTCAACCTCATCACTATACCCTCTGTTTGAGCATGCATATGATGGCTGTAGGTGTATCTTTGCACTTGTACAGATTGTTAGCTCACTAGACCATTCAACCTACCTACATGATCTCTAGATGCTTAAGTGTTCAATTCTCATTCACTAATTTACCATGATGAAGTCAAAATAGTATAGAAATAAGGAATAACCTATTACCTTAAACAATGAAAATTTAACTTAAACTATGCTAAACTAAGTTATAGGCTTGTCTTCTTCATGATTTTGATGAACCTTGAAGCTAAAATGAGAAATTATATCCTCTTAAATTAGTTTATACCACTTTTAAGGTTCATAAAACATCTCATGAACATGTTTATGATGATGTACAATCTTTTGGAAGGTCTTACAAGATGACAACTCAGTCACTTACAGTCTTTTAGTATTATTTAGGCGTTAGAAGCTCTAGAGAGGTCTTTATTTCATATTATCACCTGTATATTGAATAAATTATGAGAATTATTAAAAAAATAATGACTTAAAAATAAATTTATTCACCTTTATGATTCCTCATATCTCTTATTACTTGTCATTATGTTCCTTCTAGCCTGCTTATTATGCTTACAATAGAGATTTTGAGATCTTAAGAGAGCATGGTACATTGACCTCATATGGAATATACTATAGAGTAAAATTTATAATTTATAATACTATATAATTCCATAAAAATCATGAATAAATTATTAAATTGCTCCTCACACACTGAAAATCTCATGATATCTACAACTATACCTTGTAGAAGGGCCAAATGACCAACTAGGTTGTCTAAAGAAGGAGTATTTAAACATGAAAGTACCTTAAACATTGATTAGATGAAAAATATGTGATAATACCTTTAAAATGAGCTTATAAAGTCATGAAAACAAAAAAATTCTATTGAAATATCGAGATTGCTTGAAAATTTCCAAATTTTAAGTTAAGATAGGCAACTGGTTTCTTGTCAAAAATACCCTTATCAAGGTAAATTAAATAATTATTAAAAAATTAAAAATGTATTATTTTCCCTTTAAGTTATCCCTATAAAAACATTTTAATCCATTTATCTCAAAACTAAATGAATGGAGGCAAACTGAGACCCTATCTGGATGACTAGCTCATAATGACCCCCTTACACTCTTAGCGATTGTTCATAAATATGGGGGACTGAATATGAAAATAAATGAAACTAATTTTAAGGTAAATATGGTAATTAACATTATACAAATTTTAATATCCTAACTATTTCTCCTTTATTTGTACCAAACACTTGAAAACTACCCTTTTAGAGCTACTAAAGAGGTCGATATGAGAGATGAACTGGTTTAATTCATTTTAAGACCTAAAAACTCTTCAAATAACTTTTTTGAACTTTTCATGGATAAATAATATCTTAAATATTATTTAGGCTCAATTTCACCTTGATAATTGTATGAATGGCCTCAAAATAAGCCTTATTAGCACTAAAACTACCAAAATCACTTGAGAAACATGTTAAAAATGTTTCAAATTATATCCATTGAATAATTTCATGCCTTAATATGTATGTAATGTTATAAAAATAAAATTTTCAAATTATATGGGTGATATTTTGACTTGTGAGGTCAAACTTGTCAATAACTACCTCCTTACATCTCAGAGTGGCTACCTCCTTTATTACCTCGTGATCATACCATCCCTCTTATCGATGAGATCAATGATTTAACTCCTCCATGAAATTACCATGAAGAATATTACTTCACATGTAATGATTATGGAGTGGCTAAATTATTTCAAGATCCTTTAATTATGTCACTGCATAAATTTAGTGATTCAAGCATCTCACCTTGCAAATTCCATGTACAATTTTTCCAATTTATGATGATAACTACATCATGGCCCAAGATTAATCATGATAATTGGATGTTCAACATTATCATAAATATTTAGCTCAAATACATGCTTTCAACCATGATGTTCATACCATTTCCATATATTTTGAGTTAAAACCTGAAGGTCATGTGCTTCCAATCAATTTTCCATTTCTTGATACTCCTTGGGTGGTTAAAAAAATACTACCTCTCACATGTTAAATTTTTTTAAAACCTTATATGCCTACTATCCCATTGGTTATTCTACTTGATCCTTTTCCCATCAATGATTCTAACAATAAAGCAATTAAATCTGATCAACCTTCCTCTATAATTTCCCCTACTCCTGAGATCACCCTTGATGCCAAGTCCACAAATGTATGAAAGATACATTTTGAAATAGTCACCACAATCATATAATTATTGATCTTGAATTAGATGTGAAATATTATGGCCCTCTACCTACATTACCTAGTGATAAATCTATTCTGGAATTGTTCCATGCCCAAGAACCTCAACTTCCTTGACAACATAAAAAACTTGGGAATTTCAAGCAAAAGGCCCCTTGTTTTAACAACTTCATTTCTAGCATTGATCATAAAACCAATCCCATTTCCTCTCTTCCTAATGTACCATATCATTTTTAAGATGGAGATGTTATGCTGATCAAGGAAATTATAAGAATTGAATATGCCACCCCCTCATGCCCTTGACTTATAATAGTCTCTAGAGAACTCACACCAACTAAACATGATAAATTTATTTTATTCTTTGATAAATATCATGAGACTTTTTCTTAGTCATATGAGGACATGCTTATCAATGATCCTAGTACAATGGTAGATAACATCATCATATGTCCCAAAGCCAAACTTATTTGAAAAAAACAATATAATTTCCCCCCAAAGTTTCCAAATTATGCCATAAAGAAATTATTAAACTTTTAGATGCCAAATTTATCAAACCAATGGAATACTCTCAAATGGGTCTCCAACATTGTTCCCATTCAAAAAAAATCACCATGGTCATTCACATTTACATCGATTTCCATAACCTCAATCTTGCTTGTCCTAAGGACAAATTTTCATTACATTTGATAGATGCCATCATCGATTCCACTATTGGATAAAAAATTTTGTCACTCATAGATGGTTTTTGGGCTACAATCAAACTCACATCTCCCTTAGATATCAACACAAGAAAAAATTCACTATGAAATGGGGCACCTATTTCTACATTAAATGCCCTTTGGCCTTAAAAATTCTAGAGCTACCTATCAATAACATATGACTCACATTTTTCATGACCTTATCCATAAGATTGTGGAAACCTATGTGGATGACCTCACTGCCAAATTTAAAAGCTATAAAAATCATCTTTTTGATCTTACCATCATCTTCGATCGACTCATCAAATATAAAGTTAGACTAAACCCCTAAAAGTGTGTCTTTGGCATCACATCTATTAAATTCCTAGGGATATTAGTATTTATTTGTGGTATTGATGTTGATCCCACAAAGATTAATGTTATTTTCAACATGCCTATTCCTTATTAGACATTCGTACTTACCTTGGCAAGCTTGGGGTAATATGATGATTTGTCCCTAAAATGGCTTATCACTTTTATTTGTTAATTCAATTATTAAACAAGGTAATGCTCTCTAATGGACTGATCCTTGTCATAAAGCATTTGAAAATATGAAAGAATCATTGCTCCATCCACCCACCCTTCATCCACCTTCCAATGATTATCCTTTAATTTTATACACTTCTTCCACACTCGTATCAGTTGGGGACATGTTTTCCCAATAAGATGATACTGGAAGAGAGTATGCCATTTACTATACCAATTAAGGTCTCATTGGTTATGAAAAATATTATACCAAAGTAGAACATGATTTCCTCACTATCTATTTTATAGCTAAAAATCTCCATCATTACATGCTTTATCAAGTAACTTATGTCATAGTTCATTTTGATTTGCTCTGTCACATTTTTATAAAACCTTTATACTTGGGGATAGATTTGGTAAGTGCATGGTTATCTTAATGGAATTTGACCTTTGCATCATCATGTAAAAAGCTATCAAAGGCTAAGTCATTTCTGACCAACTTGCAACAACACCCATACTTGTTACTAATCAACTTCAAGATAGTCTCACCAATAATAACATCCTTTATATTTAAGATCTTAATTAGGTTATCTCTCTTAAAGATTAATTTCATAACTTCACTATTAATTTATAAGTAAGTAATAAAGAAGATTCCTCTCCCATTATTGATACTACTAAATCTAAATTAGTCATCAAAAAACTTCCCAAAATCAACATCAATTTACACGAAGACACTTGGACCCTTCATTTTGATGTTGCTAAATGTCTCTAACAAAGTGGGGCATGTTGTATACACACCAATATTCATGGTAAAATTATCCATTTGGAATTTTGACTTAATTTTTATGTCACTAATAACATGGCAAAATATGAAGCATTAATCCTAGGCATGACAATGACACTTGACCTAGATATTGTATATCTACACACTTTGGGTGACTCCTAACTCATCTGCCAATAGGTTAATGGTGATTATCAATGTAAAAGTGAAAAAAATATTGCTTATCATCAAATGGCCACTACCCTCTCCAAATAATTCACTTCTTTTACCATCGAGACTATCCCTAGAGATCAAAACTTTATCACTGGTTCACTTGCTTCTTCAACATCCTTATTTCATCTACACCAAGCTCTCACTAATTCTACCTTTTTTATTCAAATAAGAAAGTCTCCATCTTCCATCCAACCAAAATATTCACTCATATATCATATTGAGGCTATCACCATTTGATATAACCCATATTACAAAGATATTATCCAATTCCTTTAGCATCAAACCTATCCTTCGAACACATATTCCTATAAAAAGACTTGAATTTGCAAGCAAACTTTCAAATTTGTCTTTCAATATAACATACTTTATTATCACAATGCTAAAGGTACTGTAATTTGCTATGTAATGAAATAATATATTCTTCCTCTCCTTGAACAAGCACATGGAGGCATTGTGGTGGCCACTATAGCAAACATGCTACAACATACAAATACCTACGCATGGGATATTTCTAGCCTATTATTGAAAAGAATGTCATAGAATTTGCTAAAAAGTGTAGTCCTTTATAACTTAATGATGATCTAATCTATTTTCCACCATTTTAGTTCTAAATAGTGGAATCTCCTTGGCCATTCTCCATGTGGGGATTAGATCTCATAGGCAAACTACCTAGATCACATGATGGACATGTCTTTATCATCATGGATATTGAATATTTTACCAAATGGGTAGAAGCCATGTCTCTAATAAATGTTATAGGAACCACTATTTATAAATTAATCCTCAATCAAATAATTTGTCATTTTGGAGTTTTCCATACTATAATTTTTGATAATGGTAGAAATTTCAAAAATAAAGACGTGAAATAGCTCTATGCTAAATTCAAAATATCTCAAAATTTTCCACACGCTATCATCCATAATGCAATGGCTAAGTTAAGGCTACTAATAAAATTATCAATAAAATTCTCCAAAATACAATTTGTGAAACCCACATAGATTGGCATTTTCATTTATATCCTGTACTTTGGGCCTATCACACTAGCATATGCACTACCACCAGGGCAACACCATTCTTGCTAGTCTATAGTTCCAAATCTATCCTCCCATTATAATTTGAGCTTCCCTATCTCCATATATCTCTTCATCGTATAATACTTGATGAAAAATTATGTGAAGCTTGCCTTCATACTATTGATCTTTTTGATGAACATCTCTCTACTCTATAACATAATCGCCAATACAAGGCTCATATCACCAAATAATATAAAAAAAGGTTAAAGTCCACACTTTCAATGTTGGTGATCTAGTCTTTAAAATATACTATACCCATGATAAAGAAGGTAAATATGCCACAAAATGGTGGGGCCCTTATTTCGTAAAAGATATACTTGGTCCTAGCACCTATCACCTTCAAACTAGTGAAGGCCATATTTTCAAAGAGCCCACCAATGCACAATTTTTAAATAAGTACTTTACTTAGATCTTTATCTTCTTATCATGATTTCTATATGCTATCCTACTAACACTTTTATTAGGATATATACATGGGTCTCACCCTTTGAATTAGTTTATCTCTCTAGAAACCTTAGTTCCTTCTCTTGGTCTATTGGTTTCTTTTTTTCATGAGTTACATTATAAAATCATGGATAAGACCCAATATTGCTCATGAATTCCTTTCACTTTTATTTGATTTGCTATTTTCTAATGCTTTTTTCACTCTCTTGGGTTTTTCTTATGTGAGTTTTAGTATAAGACCATGGGTAGGACCAGACCCTCCTCACAAATACCATCTCTCTCATATTTATTTTTCACATGATTTGTTCACCCTCTCAGGAAACATACAAAGTCAAAAGTTAAATCACACTAAAAAATGTGATTCATAGCACATCTCCTATCTCCAATAAAATCTCAAACTCTACAATTAGCCTCATGATAAAGCTAAGGTCCATTAGGGTGAAACAAGCTAGTATATTGGGATAGGAGACTTCAAAATTATATATGGTGATACCTACTTTCCCACATAAGCACCCAATATTCACAGTAGACCGATGACTCTATAAGGGGTTCTAAAAAATGTGGAACATGTTGTGAGAAGGTAGGTCCATTTTAATTTTATGCATATAGCCTTCATGGGATGATATTAATACTTCATTTGATGACCTAAGATTTATGTGGCAAGGATAAGTTCTTTATAGTCCTTAATGTCAAAAGGCTTCTTGTTTTGACAAACCTAATTTAAGTGTCTTGACTTTAATAGAAAGTTTCTTTACCTTAGTTTTTACTTCATTTCCCTTCCACCCATTTCATTTACTCCTTGATAGGCAAGTTTGATTCCAAATCTATTTTCCCATTTCTTTTATATTTCCTCTTATTCACATCTCAAAACATGCTATCACTACTTTGTTTTAGTTTTATCTATCCTTACAACAACACAATATGTTTAAACAAATCTAGATAACTTTCTTTACACCATTGATTCACACTTCTAGAATTGCTTTGAAAGTTTTTTCCATTATTTTGCCTCCTTTTTTTGGAACACCTGCATCTATTTCTATTTTTATGTATTTTTTCCATTTTTGAGTGAGGTTGGCTTGATACTTCTCACTCACCAATGTTTTTTTCCCTTTTATGAACTTTTTCCATTGATGATTGAGTAAAGATTGTTATTTCTTACTCATCAATGTTGTTTTACCATTTGCCTGTCCATCTTTATTTAAGTAAGGATTGTTATTGATTTTACATTGATGTTTGATTACCATTGTTGACATGTATCCTTGGTTTGACTTGGTTGGTTTGCCTTTCTTACTTAAGGTTTACTTGTTTGAGTTTTTTGGTTATTTAGTAGCCTTATATTTTTGGTTACCTGATTTAATCTAAATTTTAACTTGGTCATTTTATCTTAACTTAGAATTTGTCACCCCAGCTTACCAAATTTTCAAGTACATCATGCCTACACCATGTTAGTTATCTTGGATTTCTTATGTTTGTTTGTTATTGCTCTTTAGTTTTGTATCCTTGAGTTTGTCCAAAACAGTCTCTATGCCTTCCACTATCAAAAGTACAAACATAATAGACAACCATCCAACGATAAAGTTTGTTTTATTTTCAATTTTTTCCCTTTCAATCATTTACTTTTAGTTATTTTATGCTTTAAAATACTACAATTTATTCAACTTCAACATTATGTATTGTTATGCTCTTTTTTTGAAGCACCATCCCATGTTACACCTACATGACACATGATGAGCTTCGAGTGGGATATATGTATACACATAATATTTTCAATATTTATCAATTAATAATACTTTCTCTCTTGTAAGAACCTATCGAGTCTCAATCTCTCTAAGTGCATGCCTTAAAGGGTACACTGGAAAAGGGGTGGATAGACCATTAGTGTTTCATAAGATTATTGTCCCCTATAACACCACTTGTTATCTACACAATCTTATCCCATGTACTTCCCTCTCTAGTGATGTTATTGTGGTAAGAGATTCCTTGGTTAGGTCTAGTAGATTCATCTTGGTCATGACCCTAAATATCTAATGTATCAAAAATTAGAAGTGTAAGTAGGGTTTATCTTATTTGAGCTAGGATTGATTAATAGATCAATTGAATTTTCATTTGTATATAGAATTGACTCAAATTTTTAGATCTAATTTCTATAATGAAAACTTTGGCCAAAGTAAGGATATAAATAAGACATTGTCATTCCACTTTACTTTCTAGTTTATATGTGTATGTTGATGTCATTTTAGATAGAGTATTAGATTCCATGCTCTATTTGGTTACTACATGTATTAATGATTTTACACACATGGGTTCTAAATTATTTATTTATATCCACATTGTTCTTATCTACCCCTCCGTGAAGGGTACAACCACTTTCAGTGGGGAGGTGTGTAAGAGACCATTGGTATATGGTTGGAGGTAAAAAACTTGGATGATGCACTCCCTATATCATCTATTTTTAACCATTTGGGATCATACTTAGGCTATATTTATGGATCATTGACCTACTTGTGAAGCTCTTTTGTACAGTTGTACCTATTGTATTGTATATTTGACTTTGTACTGAAATGTAAATTTTGCATTATTATTTTTGGATATTCAACACAATGATGGTTGTGAAACTTTTAATAAATTTTGAATATTATGAAATTAGTGGCTATATGTATATTTATATCTAAAATGTGGATTATATTAGTGTTATGTTTTACTTGATTAATTTTGCTATTAATTTTCTGAGAAATATTTATGTAAAATCTGATTTAGACTATTTGGAAACTAGATGGATTAGTTTATTAGCCAATGGGTTAATATGTTATTGGATTTATTACTTTAGATGCATTTAGTGGTTAAACAATGGTTAATTTGGATAGTTATAAATGGCATCATAAGTAAATTATGTGAACATAAAAATTTAGTGTAATTTTTGGTTAACCCAATGGGGTTTTAACATTGTGGTATCATAACAGAGGTTTTATGCTCTGATCTAATGCATCCACTAACATAAATATATTATCATAATTATTAGAGAAGAGAATGGTATGAGGTAGACAATTTGGTGAGGGAACTTCTAATGCAAACCCTGAAGCTTATCCTAATTAACTAGAAATAGAACAAGTTACAAAATTCAATCATATACTCATTGTCATGAATGAGACTAGAGACAAAATAAAAGATCTAGAGTGAGAAGTTCATGGACCTAAAGAGGAAGATGAAAAAAAGTTATAGAGGAACAACCTAAAGAATAGGAAGCACCTTAGGATTAGGGGCATGAGGAAGGTTAGCAAATGGCTAGAGCTCAATTAACTACAAAGCTTATGCATGACATGAAAAAATCAAACCCACCCAAGTTTGATAGTATGGTTTTGGGTGTTGGAGTTGAGACTTGGATCATGGAAATGGAAAAGTATTTTAAAGATCAAAACTATTTTAAGGTAACTAAGGTTGTGTGGGGAGATTACTAACTAGCTAGTGAAGCAACAACTTGGTAGGCTAACAAAAAGCTTGAGGTGAACCTTGATTCTACTACCACCACATGGGAGTAGTTTGTGACTATTTTTAGAGCATCATGGATAAATTTGTTATATTTTAATCAAAAATTAATAGATTTATAGAATCAAAATCAAGGAGATTTGTCAGTGAATGAATACTGGGAGAAATTCATAAAGCTCTTGAAGTATGTTCCATAGTATCAAAATGATGAATGTTTCTAGATAATAAATTTAATTATGGGTTAAATAATCCTAATTGAATGTGCAGTGGATATGCATGGACCATCCACCAATGATTAGATCTTTGAGAAGGTAGTTAAGTAGGAGAAAAAGTTGAAATCACTTGCAAAAGTTAGATAAAAGTTAAAAATAAGTTTGATAGATCTAAGATACCCTTCAAGAAGAAGAACTAAAAGTGGAATAGGAATTCCAAGAACTAATTTAATCATAAAAATACAAGATTCAGTAATGCTTTGGTGAATAGGAAACCATGAGGTAATTTTAGAGAAGGATCGAAGGGTGTTAATCAGGCTTAGAGAAAGGGACCACTTGATTATGTTTTACATGTAGAGGAGACCATATGTTTTACATGTGGAGGAGACAATTATACCAAAGATTGTCCTTGGTAGAAGACAAATGGTAGAAATAAGAATACATCCACCTCTACATCTCAATAGGGAACCTTTCAGTAGCGTATTCACATAATAGTGGATAATCATCAAGAAAAATTCTAAGCTTCTCCCATTGAATTATTTGGTACATTATTTTGGTATCTTAAATCTATTTTGATAGATACAAGAACTACTAAATGCTTTATCTCTCCTAGAATGCTAAGTAAAATATCTAGAAAAGTTAGTTTTATGGAAAATGTTTGGTCAGTTTTGTATGAGAATGAGTCTAAGGTCAAGGTTGATAGATGTCTTATTGAGACTGAAATAAAGTTTCCATAATTCACTACGCTTGTTGATCTTTATGTAACAACACTAGGGTCATATAATGTGATCCTAGGAGTGAATTGGCTTTCTAGGAACACAACTAAAGTTAATTATTTCTTTAAAAAGGTTGAGTGTTTGTATGATTTGGGAAACTAAACTAAAATCCAAGGAGATTAAAGAGAGTTTAAACTTAGGAAAATTTCAGCCATTTAGTTGAAAAAGGCTCAGTGAAAGGGATGTTAAGCATTCTTAGTCAAAATGGATGAGATTGGTGAAGCTAGGGAACCCAGTCTAGAAGACTAACCTTTCTGCAATAGTTTTGGGATATTTTTATAAAGGAATTACTAGGTTTACCTCATAAAAGGGAATTTTATTTCACCATTGATATCATTACATGGTTAGAACTACAATCTAAGGTTCCCTACAAGATGAAAATAACCGAGTCAATTGATTTAAAGGCACAAATTTAGGAGATGTTGGCAAAGGGATTTATTTGGCCAAGTGTTTCACCATGGAGTGAACCTATAGTCTTTGTCAAGAATAAGGATGAAAACCTTCATTTTTGCATTGAATAATAAATGATTAATAAGTAAATGATCAAGAACACGTATCCTTTAAATCACATTGATGATATTTTTATTCAAATGTGTTGTGTAACAAAAATTTCAAAGATTGATCTTTGTGTTAGGTACATCATTTGAGAATTATAGAGGAATATATTTAAAAAATATCTTTTAGGACTCGTTATGGGCATTAAGAATTCACAATAGTTACTTTTGGACTAACAAATGCACCTACAACATTCATGAATCTCATGAATAATGTGTTAAGGGATTATCTTGATTAGTTTATGTTAGTATTTTTATATGATATTTGTAATCACTTAAAAGTGGTATTTTGATGCTAAAAGTGTTGCTTGAGATAATGCATGACTATGTTATCCCTAGACATATCTTAGAGCCTTTATCCCACTTTTAAAACCATCGTGCAAACCACAAACATATTTTTTTAGCTCAAACATAATCCGAGAACAACTTTCCCTAATCCCAACCTAGTGTGCTCAGTATTATGCTAGCTGGACACTAGAGCCACATTAAGGACACTAGAGCCACATGGTGCTAGTGTCCCCAACTTGGCACTAGTGTCCCTTACCCTAACTCTTCTGAATGAATACATTTTTAATTGTGTGCCCCTCCTAAGGTTAGCCTAAGTATATTTTATTATCCACACAAGCTATAAATATCTATAAATACAAGACTATTTGACCTCTATTTAATAAATGAAAAATAAATGTAAAAGCTTATGAAAACAAGAAACAAGTTGATCCCTATTCTACACTAATTCTACATACTACCATATATAGTATCCCTAATCCCATATTTCAAAGATTTTTAATCTTCAAAACACTTGAGGCATTCAAGACCACTCTCATTCTAGCATTCACTTGCACTTGCATCAAGCATTAGGTGGGAAAACTACATCAGGCTTGATCCCTCCTCAGAGTATTGGTATGTAGGAAACTCTCTTCATAGTGGGGTATTGAGGATGTCTAGCTTATCTTACTAATGAAAACACATTTTAAACTCATGCCATATTTGAAAAGAGGATTAGGGTTTCCACACTAAATTAGATATTCTTTGCATAATAAAAACTTCAAGATTTCATGCATGTAGGAACAAAACCTAAAAACATAGATGCATGTGCTCTCAGAAAATAGGATTAATCCTACAAAGTGGATACTACTCCATTTTGAGAACAATAGAGTAGTATGGTGATACTATCTAGGTGGGGCACTACTATCTAATGAAAAATTAGATCTAGGGACCCTATTGATGACACTCAGACCTATCCAAAACCTAGTTTTTAGAACCTAGATCTTTCTTGACAGTCACTTTCTAGATAAGTATCTATTTATTCATATTTATTACTATTTTTAGAAATTCAAAAGAAGTCAAAAGCTATAAAAATTAGTGGTTAATTATTGCATATTATTTAACTGATTTAGACATCTCAACCCTTTAATTTAACTTAGGATTTACACTTGTAAAGCCCTAAAAGGTTAAATCATTTGGTGAACCTGACTTACTTTGAGTATTACTTCAAACCCTAGTTTACATTAATCCAACTTTTTGTGTAACAAGTTAGGGATACATACTTCTGATTTTATGATTTTTTTAGACAACCTAGCTAATTAAATTAGTTTCACATTAGGGTTTCAATTTATTTACATCTAATTTAAATTTTTGCAAAAAAACTATAAATATAAAAAAATACCTAACCATAGATACTCTTAGGGATTGTATCCTTTTTTTTATTATTTTAATTAGCTACTATCAATTTTTTAGAGTTCAAATATTCTATTTTAGTAGCTCTATTCCAATTTGTTTACTATAAGCCATATAAAAAATCTATTCCTCTTACATTAAGAAGTGCTAGACTAGGTGGTAATCCTATAGAGCATATTCAGATTCCTACTACTCAAGCCTATAACATGGACAAAGAACCTATAATAACTCTAGATTTGAATCCTTCACACCTTGATTATGTGGATTTTAATTATAATGCATCCAAAGATGAATAATACAACCAAGAGCAATATAAGGTACACATTAAGAATTGGGACACTCTTCCTCCACTTAACAATAATGACATAATTATGAAAAAAGATGAGGTATTAAAAAGATTCAGAGATATAATTCAATAATAACCCCTTGATCATGCACAAATCCTACAAGTCATATTAGAAATCAAGAATAAAACAAGTAATGGTCAATCTTCAACTCCCCCAATTAATAATGTTGTTACACCTCTAATGGGGTGAACTCAACCAAATCAGATAGTATAACCTAAGATTGGTTTTCAACAACCATCAATGATAACTGCACCACTTATGGCTAGTTCTTCCACTCCATATGTACAATAACTTATGCATGAGATTCATACTCTATAGTCTAAGGTGTTATATCTTGATAAGGGAGACACTAGGCCATCATATGCCTTGGATTATAAAATTATCTTACATACACCTTTGGCACATCACATGATGATAACTCCCTTTCCATTTAGTTTTATGGCACCCAATTTTACATTATATGATGGCAAGGGTGACCTAGAGCATCATCTCAAAGCTTTTCACATACCATGCTTGGACTATGTGTCTAATGATTGGATTATTATGAAGTTATTTCCACATAGTCTCAAGGATTATGCCATACAATGGTTCTATGATTTACCAAATCAATTTATCACAACATTCAATCCTTTAGCCGACATGTTTCTATCACATTTATCTATCAACATCATTCATAATATATCATATGCACAAGTGACATAATTAAAGAAAAAGTCAAATGAGCCTATCATAAATTATGTCTTATGATACAAGACAATATTAGCAAAATTAACTAGCCCCATGATATACAGAGAGATTCAGGATATATTTAAACAAAGTCTTCTACTATCATTACACAAAGATATCTTATTAAAGAAATTTCTTACATTTATTAATTTGTGCCACACAATTAAGGAAAGAGAGGTTAAGCTCTTATCCATGGGAAAACTCAATGTACATAAATGGATCACAATAAACTATTAAGAATTAAAACAAACCTCCATACAAGGTAATGGCCATAAAGAATAAAAGTGATCAAAAGGCCACAATCAATGCCACTTCTGAGCCATCTCCTAGATTGGTTTTATCTACTCCTTAGCATAGAATCTTCACTAATCTTCTAAAGTCACTAGCATGGTATCTATAAAATATCTTGGAATGTAATGTCATATCTCTCCCTCCCATTAAATATTTTGATACAACATGACCTCCTCCAAAGAAATATGATTCAAATGCATTTTGTGAGTATCATAGGGCACCAAGACACATGAGAAATAGATGCATTAGCCTAAAACACAAGATACAAGATCACATTGAGGTTAATATTATTGATGTGGGCACACCAACAAAGGCACCAAAACAACAAACAAAGGCTAAAGCACTAAATCTATTTTTAGATCCTTTCACAAAGAATACAATGAATGAGGTAGGGGCACATCAGGTGTTCACTATACATAATGAGCACATCCACCACCAAATTCTTATCACATAGTTACATAAGAGACACATGTATTGCATAAAATTATTGGAATTATAATACTATAGTGCCACCTAGACCATTTATCACTTTTTATAGTAGGATATTGTGGATGATGACACAAATTTACATGTACCTTTAATATGAGCATACATAGGCGACCATCGTATTTAGAGTGTTATGGTTAACAATGAGTCAAGCACAAGCATATGCACTATGACACTCTTAAAACACTTGGGTTACATAGAGTGGGATATATTACCTAGAGATATAATCATTAGTGCTTTCAATGGCCATGTTCAGATCTCCATCAAGAATATTATGCTTCCATTATAGGTTAGACCAACACACATAGCCACTTGTTCCTAGTAATACCTAGTGTTATTTTATTTGATATATTATTGAGAAATCCATGGTTACAAAAACTTTGATGCATCCCATCTATAGTACATCATTTCCTAAATTACATACATGTCAATTAGGTGATTAATATTGAGGGTGTCCCATATGAGTATCCTCTACCCATCCCACAAGTAGTTCCAACATAGTTACCAACTACATTTCTAGCATGAACACTAGTTATAGTTCTAGCACCATTATCAGATATTACATGATTATCAGTTACAACTGAAAGTAAAAATCCTATGCATACATCAAAAATTTCAATAAAATCATTAGTGCAGTCTAGGCATACTCCTATACTATCAACACATACGTATACTCTCTCACAAATACCATTACTAGAGAGACCCCTGCATCAAAGATACATCATAGATTCTAGGGGACCTTCCTCTACTCAATTTATGTTTAGATTAATTTTATTGGGTTTTATGCATTCTCAACATAGGGTACCTACATCACCTATAGCTTCTTCTTCTACTAGATGGGTTCCTAAGACCCCTATAGTTCATAGGTCATCATAGTCAGTGCCACAACTTCATAGCATCACTACATAGGCAACTATAGACATAGATTACTCTGCACAATAGATTATGGGATCATAGTTTCCCTTTCACATCACATGTACAATCATAGCTACCTTATTTGACATAGGTCATGATGATAGTGAGTCTCCCATGAGGCTCATTAGTTCGTATGGTTCCTATTCTTGCACATACCTTTTTCTCTCTTGCTCCTTGTGCATAGTAAATTTTCATTTTCTTGTACATAAATTATATCCAAAAAATACAAAAATAATATAACATGTTAAAATATAAAAACATTCAAATATTACTTACAAAACACAAAATTTATAGATTGTATGAATTACTATGTTTACATTTTTATTACCTTTTAGATATTACATATTGCTAGCTATCTTAGTATAGTCAATTTTATCATACATAGATGTTTCACTTGTTATTATTGAGTGCTTGTAGATTACATACAGGACCCTGGTCCACTACACTGATCTAGACTTACTATCATCTACCCACTGGGGACATATACCCTGATTTAGGTTTATTCATTTGATACATCCACCCACTTGGGGGCATCTCATATATAGTCACTGCTACCAAAAACTATCCTTACATACTATAAATTCCAATTTATGCATTGATATATCTTAATATTAATCAATACTACTCATTGCTAAGATTTTTTTTTAGCTATGACTAGTTAGAATTAGCATATATACATCCTAGCATTTACATAGATTTGTACTACATAATTATACATACTTTCATTTTTAGCTTTCTTAATTTAGGCTTGATTGTGTTTCTATGCTTATTCTATTTTGAGGGTATTTGAATATGCCATTACTCTTTGGCTCTATGCTAATTTTATATTTCTATGCCTTAGACATTTGCCCATGTCCCTTGTTTGTGCTTTTATGATTGTATATGTAGACATTTGAGCATGTCCTTCTATGTCGATCTAAGCCAAATTACTTGTTACTTATGTATGTGGACATTTGAACATGTCTTTGTATGTTTTCATTCTCAAATTTAGTGACATGTGCTCATGTACCTTGTATTGTTTCCCCTTAGCCTAATTTGCCGTGCCTTATGTGTTTTGTATGTATGCTTTGTTGTATGCATCTTCACCATGACACTTGTCTTTGATTGTTACACACACACTAGTTTTTGATGCCATGAGGGATCTCATGCATATACCCTTCCTAATGGGGTTTCGTGATGGATATCATGCCCCATCCCCCTAGGTGTGTACTTAGATTTTCTATTATACACATTGAGTACATCTATCTTGACACTCTTTTATAATTCTAGATTACAACATACATATTATATGACATAATTATGCTTAGATTATTTTACACTTTATTGATATGTTTGTACATTATATTAGAATATCATGCATTTATCATATATATGCTCTAACACATTTTATAGAGCTACTTATTTTGAGGACATTTTTTACACAGGTTCCACAACTGCCCTCAAAGAGGGGGCATTTATAGGGGTTTGTCATAGAGATCAGGCTCCTACATTGCTATTCATATATTATTTTTAGCACACATGTTTAGTTTCAAAAATTAGACATAGGTCAGACACAGGGAAAAATAGGGACTCAAAAAGTAGTTCAGTCACCCAAATTTTAGAATAAATAGACATTAGTGCCCATATTGGGACACTACTGCCACAGGGCACTACTATCCATTATATGGTACTATTGTCTAGTAAACCTAGCTTTAGGGTAGTCTAGATTAGCCACAATAGTACACTAGGTACAATACAAATTTATATAGGTACAGTCACAAGATTAATAGTTATGTTTAGATTTTGCTCTGATACATTTATTTAAGCTCAAATTCATACCAGTTTCTTAGATTTGGGGGCATCATGCATGTCATGATCACTCTCACATTTAGTTTAATTATATAAATATAATTATTACATAGTTCATAATCAATATACTCAAATATCAGATTGGGGGCTTGTTCATGGCACATAGTTTCCATATACTCAGTTTCACATAGGTTAATAAAATGGAATGGCAAAATCCTTGTCATTCTCTATGCTGTATACACTTGCTATCATATTCTAGGTTATCACTAGATTCATGCTATACTCCATCTATAGTGGTTGTCATTCTCAAGTGGCCTAGAGTTGCCTAATGTACTTGAGTGGCCATAGAGCTAATATACAAAGTTAGATATACCCAGTTAGATAATTTCAACACTTTGCATAATTGAGTTTTAGATGCATCTAATTTACATAGGTGGGAAATGATGAAGTCATAACCTACTTGAGTTCTTGAGCCACCCACATGAGAGGGTTATACACACTTATAATCTTATCCAATCTATTCATAGATCATGATCTATTGATCAAGGGTGGGAAATGATGGAGTCAAAACTAGATTGAGTTTTGTATCCACCCATATATGAGGATTGATCAAGCTATTAGCTTAGTACAAACTATTCAATGATTTGATCACTATGTACACTCACACCAATAGGTTCACCAGGTTCATGCATTGGTTCATGTACCCAATGAGGTATACTCATTCCTTTCCTCTTTCCTATCTCTTTACTCAAATTTATTTAGTTACATTATTTAGTATAGTCTTTTTCTTTTGATAATCTCTTAAGGACTAATTTTTTCATGTTTCATTATAGGTCATTGCTTTGGATCATGTTTGACATACACAAACCTATATTCACATATTCAAACTCAACTATTCGGGCTTTACTTCCTAGGTAAGTCCAAGTATGCTTCTTTTTTCCTTTATACTAGTTATTTCACTTTGATGCATTTCTAACATAAAGGGCAGGGGGAATGTAATCACCTAAAAGTGGTATTTGGATGCTATGAGTGTTTCTTGAGATAACATATGCCTATATTAACCCTAGACCTATATTATATCCTTTATCACACTTTTCTAGCCATTGTATGGACCATAGTCATCTTCTATCAGCTCAAACATAGTCCCAAAATAGCTTTCCCAAATCCCAACCTAGTGTGCCTAGTAGTCTACTAGATGGACACTAGCACCATATTAAGAACACTAGAGCCACAAGGCACTAGTGTCCCCAACTTGGTGTTAGTGTCCTTTTCCCTAACTCTCCTAAAAAAATATACTTTCAAATATGTACCCATCTTAAGGTTGGCCTAAGTACATTTTATTATCTGCATAACCTATGGATCTCTATAAATAAAAGACTATTTGACCTTTATTCACTATCTACAAAATAAATGCAAAAGCCTATCCAAACAAGAAATAAGTTGAGAAAAATGAAGGTATTTGATTCCTATTCTACCCTACTTCTGCATATGTTGGCCCCCAAATTTTGGGTAAGTGTTTTGACATTTTAGTGCAAAAATGACATGATATGAAAGGAGCCTATAACAAAATATTGTGACATGGAAGCACCATGGCATGGAACCTATACGATGTGAAAGAACTTAGGTATAGAAGAGCCAATGTGAGAGGATCCAATCAAAGGAGAATTAGTCACAAGGAACTCAAGAGCATAAGAGTCATAATTATAGTGAAAGACTTAGGGAGTGCATGGGAAGTGGGAGTGATTAAGGAGTAATTCATAAGGGCCACCCAAACCTTATCCATTAGAAGTTTTACATCGACCCGCAAGGAGAAAAACATATGGCAATAAAAATATATCATAGCGTGAGTATATTAGGGGCATAAAGGCCTGGGTCTTTAGGAGAAGTTAGTTGATATAACACCATGAATCTTAGTCTATTGAGAGTTTGTTGGTCATTTACTCTGGTAATTAACATTATAAATACTGGTTAGGGATAAAAAAGTATAAATACCCTTGTTGTAAAGCATTACAATGACAATTTTTTTGGATTAATGATGTTCACACTTAATATACGAGTTGTATATTTATAATCATTCTTGTGTTCATGTTTAGTTGAATGGATGAGTTGTCTATCTTTGTTAGGTTGAGTTGAGAAATTTCTTGGTTGAGACTTAATATGTAGTCTACTAAATTCTTTTCTTTTTATAAGTAACAAACTCTAAACTAAAATGGCATTAGTCTGCATAGTCATGGTAGTCAATATTAGTAATCCTAGAATTAGACTAGTTTATCTATACTTTTATGTAGTATCTATTTAATTACATAATAAAAGGAAGAATATGACTAAGTTAATGTTACTATGTGACAAAACCTATGATAATCAATCCTTAGCTGTACACTTCAGGTAAGTGTGCAAGACCATAGTCTTATGTGAAAGGGCCAATGCACTAGCTCATTGGGCCAAACCTTAGCATCAAAGCTATATTAATAATAGAAACCCAAAATTTAGGTTCTATTGTTGGTATCCATACAACTTGCTGCATAGTAATGAAAGATGTTTGAGCGTATGACCCTTGAGAATATTAAACAATGAATTACAAGAGTTAAATATATTTTTGTAGTTCCCTACCTTGAACTAAGAGTTTCCATGCAATCATGGGTAGAGTAAAATCTCTATAGTACATTGTATGAAACTTAATTTTCTAAGATCCTAAATCATTTTCACACTTGGATAACTACGTATGCTCAAGGATGATCACAAAATATTCAGAGAAGATAGCCTTCGGCATTAAAATGATAAAGAACTTTAGCATGAGTTAGAACTCCATGGATGAGAGATGTCAACATTTGGTGGAAAGGAGTTTTGAATAGCTACATTATAGAGTATGTTGTAACTACCTATTCATGTCCTAAAGAAGCCAAGTTCTAATTACTCAGAGAACCACATGACCGTTACATTTGACATTTTCCATTAGAAATCACAAAGTTATTTATTGACTGTGGACTTGAAACTATGCTAATGAAGAGATAAATCACTTTTTTCATGAGCCACACATTTATATGGGGAGTGAATAAGAGTTGGTAAAAAAAATTGTAGGTTCAAAATGGTAGCTAGTCAGTGGGCATTATAGAAGTGAAAGTATGATGAAGCTTGAAAGAGGATTATAGGAGTAATTGGTATGGGAAGAGATCAAAAGAACTTAGGAAATGATGTTAGGATTTGTAGGTAAGTGGAAACACACAAAGAGGACCCCATAGATTTCAAACCACACCTCATGTCATTTTTATCATATGAAGGAGAACTTAGTTGGATGACAAAAACTAAAGAACCAAAATTGAACCAACTAGACTCCCCAACCATAGTGCAAACTCATGATTTTGACTTAGATGATATATGTATACATAATTAGGATACAAATAGTGTAGAATCAAAGAATAAACTTGTAAGGGGTATTATACCTGAGCTAGTTGACACTCATATGGACCTAAGACTTTACTTCCCTCTTTAAGGGAATTTCATGGTGTAATTTAGAATGCCTAGTGGACCTGACATTCAGGGTGGATAGAGGTCCAAGTATAATTAATCAACTAGCCACCACAGCCCATAGCATAGGAATTGCTTTTGAAGGCATTGGAAGATCTAGAGGCATTGGAAGTGGGCTGGGAGGTGGCTTAAGAGGAAGTAGTGGACTTACTCATCATGGGATAGGCTCTAGAGGTCCTCAAAAACCACTAATTCAAGAACCTTAGCTATCCATTGTATATTATGAAATGACACTTCACTTACCTATATATCAAGTCATGGAAAATGCTACATAACATGTCCATAGATGAAAACTCATCTGACAGGCACAAGGCATCACTTCTTCTGAGAGAAAATCCACCCAATTCACAACTAAATTATTGGAGCGAGTACACAAGTGGTATAGAAAGTTTTATCCTCAATAAGTGGTGGTGGACTATGATCAACTTAAAATAACATTCCTTTAGGAATTTGATATTCCTAGATTTGAACAACAAAGTATAGCTACATTGAAGGACATAAAGTAAGAACTCACTAAAAGTGTATGAGAGTATGATGCTAGGTTCAAAACACTCTTATTAAAGTTATCATTCAATATAAATGCTGCTCAACATGCACAATGGTTCATGGGAGGATTATTACTACCTTTCTAATGGACATTATCCTAGAAGACCTTCACTAGCTTGCATGAGGCTTTAAAATCTGCCCTCCACACTAAAGTGGTTGGTAGTATTGACACTAGGATCAATCCTTTCATGGAAGCCTAGATAGAATCAATGGCCTCACATCTTTGTTAAGGTGCGGAGCTAAAAGCTTCACCAAAGGAGCGTTTTGTAGAGTTGCAGGTTTACACAGTCACTGGCGTCAGTCAGGAGCGACCGACGTCAGTCAGGAGTAGTTCAGGAGACGCCGGCATCGGCAGGGATTGGCTGACGTCGGTCACAAGAAAATAGGTAGGAACCGACGTCGGTTACCTGTGCGTCTAGAAACCTATTTTCATGGATAGAACTGAGTGTTTGCATGATGGGATTAAGTCATAGTCTTAAGTCTGCGTCTCTATCTTTATTAAGACTATTTTAGAGCCCTTGTTTAAGAGACATAACTATTTGTTGTAAATGCATGCTCATGTTTCTTAATTCTATATGTACTATTAGATCTTCTTAGCTTATTGTAGTGTATGAGAATGTTGAAGAACAATACAGAATTGTATATGTGAATCATTCCAGGTTGTTGGAGTTGATTGTACTTGAGAGAGAGAGCTCTTGAGGGAAAGATATCTAGAGAGAGATCTGTACATTTGAGAGAGGTGTGGAAGAAAAAAAGTTTCTTCAATTGTATTCCTTCTATAAAGAGTTTAATACAAGTTTTTAGGGTGGTTTCTTATATCTCTTGTTCTTTGTTATTTATCATTCTAGTTACTTATCATTCTGATTTAATTCTGTGTTTATTGCTTTCATAAGTGTAATCAATATTGTTGGTTGATCCCCAACAAGTGGTATCAGAGCTTTGGTTGTAGGTTCAGAGCTTGATATCCAACAAGTGGTATCAGAGCTTAGGTTCACTAATAGGTGGTTCAGATCTATGTAGTGTGTATTGATTACAGGGTACTCACAGGGTTTCTGTAGGGATTTTTGTTTGAGTGGGAGAAGCAATGGCAGATGAAAGTAAGCTGAGAATGGAGAAATTCAATGGCAAAAATTATCAACATTGCAGATAGAGGATTATCTGTATCAAAAATATTTATACTTATCGTTAGGTGGGATTGCAAAGAAGCCCATAGACATGGATGATGAAGAATGGGAAGTTCTTGATAGAAAGGCTCTGGGGTCTATAAGACTGAGTCTGGCATCTACTGTGATATCTAATTTATCACAAGCAAAGTCTACGGTAGAGTTAATGACTACTTTAGCAAATTTGTATGAAAAACCCTCAGCTTTTAATAAGGTATATCTTATGAAGCAGTTATTTAATTTGCGTATGCAAGAAGGTGGATCTGTATCTAATCATTTAAATGATTTTCATGCAATTCTAAATCAATTAAGTTTAGTCAATATAGTGTTTGATGATGTTCTTTGCCTGAAAGCTGGCATAGCTTAGTAATGGCAGTTAGTAATACTGCATCTGCTTCAAATATTTTAAAAGTAAAGGATGTTGTTAGTTTTATCTTGAATGAGGAAATTCGCAGGAAAAACATAGAGGAAACATCAAGGAACGCTTTAAGTTTTGAGAGCAGAGGAAGGCAAAAAGAGAAGGGAAAGAAAGGGAGATCAAGGTCTAAGTCAAAGGTGAGAGGAAGATCCAAATCCAAAAATGGTAGGAAGCCACAATGCTGGAATTATGGAAAGATGGGGCACATAAGCAGAGATTACTGGTCAAAGCCTAAGGAGGACAATCAACACAAAGGGAAGGAAGAGGCAAAGGTTGCAGGTATTGCACAAGATGCTCTTATATTCTCTTTGCATAATAGTATAGAATCTTGGGTGTTAGATTCTGGTGCATCTTTTCATGCTACCCCTAATAGAGAATATTTTAGTGACTATATCCATGGAGATTTTGGAATAGTGTACTTAGGGGATGATGAGCCTTGTAAAATTATTGGCAAAGGAAAAGTGCAGCTGAAAATGTAGAATGGCAACACATGGGTGTTGAGAGATGTTATGCATGTTCCTAGCTTGAAGAGGAATTTGATTTCTGTAGGAAAGTTAGGGGATGAGGGTTGTACAGTAACTCTCACAGCTGAATCTTGGAAGGTGACCAAGGGTGCACTTGTATTGGCCAGAGGTAAGAGAGTAGGTACTCTCTATTTATGTAATTGTGTTACTAACAATTCTCCTTCTATATTATCTACTTCAGATGTGGATGCAAAATTGTGGCACTCAAGGCTTGGCCACATGAGTGAGAAGGGAATGTCTATTCTCAAGTCAAAAGGTATGCTTTCAGATTTGAAAAGCATAGATCTAGATTTTTGTGAGCACTATGTTTTTGGGAAACAAAAGAGAGTGAGTTTTCTCAAGACTGGGTCAACAAAGAAGAAGCATAAGTTGCATCTTGTTCACACAGATGTGTGGGGACCACCTCAGGTTGCTTCTATTAGAGGATCACAGTACTATGTTTCGTTCATAGATGATGCTACAAGAAAGGTATGGGTCTATTGTATTAAGAAGAAATTTGATGTATTTGAGACTTTTAAGATTTGGAAAGCTATGGTTGAGAATGAAACAGGGAGAAGATTGAAGTGCTTGAGATCTGACAATGGTGGTGCGTTTTACAGCTACAAGTTCAACTGGTATTGTTATATGCATGGAATCTGTAGGCAAAGGATGGTTCTAAGGACACCTCAGAAAAATGGAGTTGCTAAAAGGATGAACAGAATAATAATGGAGCATGCAAGGTGTATGAGATTGCATGCTGGTTTGCCCTTAGAGTTTTGGGTAGAAGCTGTTGATACTGCAATGTACCTAATTAACAGAGGACCCTCTACAGCTTTGGATGGTGGAATTCCAGAAGAGGCATGGATAGGTAAAAAGGTAGATCTCTCATTTTTGAAAGTTTTTGGTTGTGAAGCCTTTGTGCACATTGATAAGGAAAATAAAAAGAAGCTGGATGCTAAGAAGATAATTAGGAGTCGTGATGTTGTTTTTAATGAAAAAGTGATGTATAGTGATCAGTTGAAGAAGCTGAATCAATCTGGGCAGAGCAATGGAGAATTGGATGAGGTGACGGTCCAAAATGAGCTCGCAGGAAAAATTAATCATAGAAAGGAAAACACAGAGACCAACGTTAGCCAATCAGGAACTAGCATCGGTAGAACAGAAACCGATGTCTGTTAGACAGTGACCAATGTCAGTAAGGTAGGAACCAACGTCAGCCAGGTAGAACTGACATCGGCCAGTTACAGGCCTGGAAGTGACCGAGGTCGATCACTGTCAGAGAATTTGGGCAGACAGCGTGTTGTGAATGAGTCTCAGATGCCCATCAGGAGGTCAAAAAGGGTAAGTAGACCTCTAATTTGATATTCCCCTTCATTATTATATTTATTGCTAATTGATGGTGGAGAAACAGAGAGTTTTGAAGAAGCAATACAGGTAGAGCCCAAGAATCAGTGGGAGCATGGCATTGTTGAGGAAATGGAGTCCTTGAAAGAGAACCAAACATAGGATTTGGTTGAGCTGCCAGTAGGTAAGAAGACACTGAAGAACAGATGGACCTATAGATTGAAGGAATGTGAGAATGGACAGATGAGATATAAGGCCAAGTTGGTAGTGAAATGATTTGCATAAAAACTAGGTATTGATTTTGGTGAGATTTTTTCTCTTGTTGTTAAAATGATTTCTATACAGACTATATTGTCTTTAGTTGCTATTGAGGATTTGCATCTTGAGTAGCTTGATGTTAAGACAACATTTCTTCATGGAGATTTGGATGAAGAAATATATATGGAACAGCCAAAAGGATTTGAGGTCAAAGGTAAAGAGAAGTTAGTGTGCAGATTGAAGAAAAGCTTGTATGGCCTCAAGCAAGCTCCTAGATAGTGGTATTTGAAATTTGACAGGTTTATGATTGAGCATGGCTACAGTAGGTGTCAATTTGACTATTGTGTGTATTTTAAGAGATTGGATAATGGTAGATATATTATTCTGTTGTTGTATGTAGATGATATGCTGGTTGTAGGATCACACATGCAGGATATCTCTGAGCTTAAGGTGAAACTAGCTCACACATTTGCCATGAAGGATTTGGGAGTAGAAAAGAAAATCCTTGGCATGAGCATTAAGAGAGACATGAAAAATCACAGGTTGATTTTGTCTCAAGAGGATTATGTGAACAAGGTGTTGAAATGATTCAATATTCAGGATGCAAAACCAGTAAGCACACCTTTGGCTGGACATTTTAAATTGAGTAAAGAACAATGTCCTAATTCACATGATGAGGTAGAGTACATGAGTAGAGTTCCATATTCTTCCATAGTAGGGAGTTTAATGTATGCAATGGTTTGTACTAGACCAGATATTACCCAAGCAGTGGTAGTTGTAAGCAAGTATATGGCCAATCCAGGAAAGGAACATTGGAAAGTAGTTCAGTGGATCCTTAGATATCTGAGAGGAACCAATAGTAGGCATTTGTGCTATGGAGGTTTAGATATTTCTCTACATGGTTATGTAGATTCAGATATGGTAGGTGATTTGGATGGTAGGAGGAGCACCACAGGATATGTTTTCACTGTTGGTGGAATGGCAGTTAGCTGGATATCAAAGTTGCATAAGGTTATTGCCTTGTCAACTACAGAAGCAGAGTATATTGCAGTCACAGAGGCTAGCAAAGAGATGATATGGATGACACGATTCATGAAAGAGCTAGGAAAGGAGCAAGAGAGTTGTAGATTGTATAGTGATAGTTAGAGTGCAATTCATTTGGCTAAGAATTCAGCCTTTCACTCAAGAACAAAGCACATACAACTTAGGTACCACTTCATAAGACAGGTATTGGAGGATGGTGAGTTAAAGCTGGAGAAGATCCATAGATATAAGAATCTTGCTAATATGTTAACCAAGCCGTTACAAAGGAGAAGTTGAATCTTCATTCAACTTCTGTTGGTCTTCATGATTGAGTTGAAGATGGAAGAACTAGAAGATGTTGCTGTATAGGTACTGGTGCAGCTGTTTATCTCCAAGTGGGAGATTGTTAAGGTGTGGAGCTAAAAGCTTCACCAAAGGAGCATTTTGTAGAGTTGCAACTTTACATAGTCACCGGTGTCGATCAGGAGTGACCGACGTCGGTCAGGATCAGTTTAGGAGACACCGACATTGGTAAGGATCAGCCGACTCGGTCACAGGCAAACAAATAGGAACCGACGTCGGTTACCTGTGCGTTCAGAAACCTATTTCTATGGACAGAACTGAGTGTTTGCATGATGGGATTAAGTCATAGTCTTAAGTCTGCATCTCTATCTTTAGTAAGACTATTTTAGAGCCCTTTTTATAAGAGGCATAACTATTGGTTGTAAATGCATGCTCATGTTTCCTAATTCTATATGTAGGATTATATCTTCTTAGCTTATTGTAGTGTATGAGAATGTTGAAGAACAATACAAAATTGTATATGTGAATCATTCCAAGTTGTTGGAGTTGATTGTACTTGAGAGAGAGAGCTCTTGAGAGAAAGAGATCTAGAGAGAGATCTGTACATCTGAGAGAGGTGTGGAAGAAAAGAAGTTTCTTCAATTGTATTCCTTCTGTAAAGAGTTTAATACAAGTTTTCAGGGTGGTTTCTTGTATCTCTTGTTCTTTGCTATTTATCATTCTAGTTACTTATCATTCTAATTTAATTCTACGTTTATTGCTTTCATAAGTGTAATCAATATTGTTGGTTGATCCCCAACAATCTTGAGAAATTAATTGAAAATAATTCACACAAAACTCATAATGGTCTTTGGTGCAATGATTGTGAGTCTAAAGGACATACCCAAAGTAACTACCTACATAAGAACATCCATGTTGTACTGAAGTAGTCATGTGAAATCTATGAAGATCATAATGTATGCTCTTGTCCACTTTTTTAGTGAGAACACACTCAAATGTATCTAACTATTGTAAAATATGTGATGCCTACACTCATGACAATAATGATTTTCGACTAATTAGTGACATTCATCAAGCATGTGCACATGGTATGCACCAAACCTCTATATCAAACAATCATGATAATGGTGGATATTATGGCTGAGGTAGAGGACAAGGATGAGGAGGTGGTCATTTCCCATTAATAACATGTTATAAGTGTGGATCCCTGAGCCACTATCAAAGAGATTGTCTAATTTACCCTACATGTGCTTTCTATAAAAATGACCATCAGCTAGAGGAGTGTCCTGAACAATCACTAAGGAGATAAATGAAAAAGGTGCAAGAATGATTTGTATAAATAAAAAACATTGGCATGCATGTTTAGCCACCCTAACAACACAAGTGAACATCACTACATGTAGTGGATGACAATCTCAATCAACATCCACTCTTATTGAGAAGATACAACATGAAGAGCCTTGGGTGAGGAAGTATCCTAATGCCAAACAATAAAAGGAAATTATCTAGGACACTATGACATTGGTGAAAGAACTCTAAAGAGAAATATAATTTATACAAGATAAAGAAGTAACACAACATGCTCATCTGTAAAAGCTAGTAGAGCCATAAAACCTTGCATGAGATGACTTTTAGAAGCTATGCAGGCTTATGTTAGATGAATACATTATTACATAGCTAAAAGTTAAGCTTAAAAATAAGATATAAGTAATAATTAATGCTCAACCTCTAGTGACTTGATAGACTACGGATCATCAATTAAATCATGCTCAGTGGTAAGATACCCCTATTCCTCCTACACCTCTGGAAGATAAGGAGATACTAGTAAATGCTGCCATTGATGGTTGGGTAATTTGGGATATCTTATTTGACACTGGTGCTAAATTCAATGTTATCACAAAGTAATCATGCAAAATGGCTATTCTAGCACTATAACCCTCACCACACATCCTCTTTATGGATAATAAAACTCATGCTCTATCAATTGGAGTTCTTAAGAATGCAATAGTTGAAATACTTGAAGTACCCTTTAAATTTGATTTTGAGGTTCTTAAGTTAACAGAGGTCAAAGAATTCCCAAATTTATTGGGGAGACCTTAGTGTTATGAAAACAATGTATATTTAATTTTCAAAAAGTGCTACATCAATTTTGAGAATGCTGAGCAACGTGTTGTTATTCCTCTTGGTCAAATACATGAGCCCCCACACGTCAAACCTATTTATGTGGAAGAAGATATAAAACAAATTTATAATTACACTACTAGAGATGATGAGTAACATGACCCTACTCTTGATGGAATCCTCTGATGTATGGACACTCATTCCCTTTCTGACACTACAAGCAATGCTTGTAATTGTTGGGTGTATACCAACTATGACCTCACTAGAAGAGTGTGTAGTGCTATTAAAAGTCAAGAGACCATTCTATGCCATCTTCATAAATGTCATAAGTTCATCTTCATTATTAATGGACAAGTCATGAGGGGAATAATAATAGATGCACCTTTAGAGAGACTCGATGAGGCTCTACGTTTTCGTGGACAAATAGAAGTCCATGACTTTGTCTAGTGCTTTGAGGAATTTTATCACACTGACACTGATCATATTTGATCTTTGGTTCATCTTTTAGATGGTACTACTACAAGATGGTGGTGAACCCATCATGAGTGACTCCTTCAGTGGGACCACGTATAGTCTACCTTGCATCACTAGTTCCATCATGACAATAAAGTTAAGGGAATAATTGGTTATAGCAGAGTACTAGTACCTGAACCCCATATAGAAGCTTGTAAGAGAATGTGGAGAGCTGAAGAGTCATACTTACTAGAGTATTTATAGGTGCATGCATTTTACAAAACTTTATGCATCTAGGCATGGGCATGGTATGTTCATCAAGAATGACACATGGGAACCTAATTTTTGCATCTCTTGAAGGGTAACATGAAATCGGCACTATCTTATTCCTCTCCAAGGATGGATTTACACCTCACTCTCCAAGCCATATGAGAATCAATTGTTGGTAACCTGAGTCCCATTGAAGATTGACTAAGAAATATCCATCATGTTCCTAAGGAAGCTTTACATCTCTTCAATGAACCATTGGCACAAATTATTTTCATGATAGAACCAATCCTTGATCAAGACTAATGTGAAGAGATACATCTAGGAAAATAAAAGCTAGTGTTTCAAGTGGAAGAAGGTGAATGATCTAATCCACTTGATCCTTTATCAAGAAATTTGGATGTCCCTATGGATTATATAACATGAGCTATTCATGATACTAGTTCTAATATAGACAACCCTTACTCTAGGCCAGTTCAAACTATCTAGCATAACATCAACATGAAGGAAGAACCAAAGATGGCTACTATAGGTGATTATTGGAGTGACACTGAAATTTAAAAAATATTCAAGCTATTAAATGAATATGAAGATGTATTTACAAGAAGCTACATTGAGATAAAATGAGTTCATCCATACTTAGGAAAGATGCTTATCAAACTGGTTGATGATACTCAACCAGTCAAAAAAAGGCCATTTAGGATGAATCCTAATCTATGAGTGCACATCAAAGAAGAAATTGACAGTATGCTACACATTGGAATAATCACCCCCATTGATGAATCTAAATGGGTTAGTCCCATGGTGATTAATATAAATAAATATGGTTTCATTTAAAGTTATGTTGATTACTAGGTACTTAATGCATCTTATGTCACTGATCCTTTCCCAACAACATTCACAAAGGAAATCCTTGAAAGTGTTGCTAGATATGAGATATATACTTTCATAGATGGATTTTTGGGATACCATCAGGTCTAGATTATTTAGAAGGACCAACTAAAGATAAAATTTGCTATTGAATGGGGCTCATTCACATATACTATCATGCCTTTTGGGTTAAAAAATGCACCAACTGTGTTCTCACATATAAATATTGAAACCTTTAAGTATTTCATCCATAAGTTTCTTCAAGTCTATTTGGATGACTGGACAATCTAAGGCTTGGTCAAGGACCATTGTTCTAACCTAAGGCTCATGCTTGAGCACTATCAAGTATTATAAATATCACTAAAGTTAAATAAGTGCCTATTTTCTACACTTTTTAGTGTCCTCTTAGGACACATTATTTGTAAAGATGGACTTATGGTAGATCCAACTAAGGTATCCATTATTCTTTGACTCCCAACTCCCAAGTCTCAACATGAGGTCCATGGCTTCCTTGGACATATTGATTACTATAGAAAATTCATTTGTGGATATGCAAATATCATTGTGCCCCTGGAGGAACTTTTAATGCATAAAAAGTGCTTTATATGGATGTGATCTTATCAAGAAACATTTGAAACTTTAAAGGACAAGCTAGTGATCACTCTAATTCTTTAGTTCCTAGATTGGACAAAACCATTTCACATCCATATTGATGCATTTGGAATGGTAGTTGGTACAATTATTACACAACCAAGGGAAGGTCACCTTGATCATCTAATTTACTTTTCTAGTAGAAAACTCACTCTAGCTAAAAAGAATTACACCACCACAAAGCACGAACCATTATCCATGGTCTATGCTCTACAAAAGTTCTGATATTATTTGTTAGCAATACCCTTTATATTTTGCATAGATCATGAGGCCTTGAATTACTTAGTAAAAAAACTTATGTTACATGGATGAATCTACCACTAGATAGTATTATCCCAAGACTTTCAATTTTCCATCATGGTCAAACTTGGAAAAGCCAATTGTGGACCTGACTATCTATCTCAAATTGAGTCTAGAGAGCCACCATGCGCTATCAAAGATGGCTTACCTAATTTTCAACTCTTCCATGTTAATCATGTAATTAAGGAACTCAAATATATTTCTACATTTTTAATCACTAGCTCAACACCTGACTATCTCACTCCTCAGGCCAAGAAATAACTCATGGTCCATGCCACACATTTTTAACTCATATGAGGAGATATTTACAAGCTTGGGTGTGATGAGGTTATTTTGTGCTATGTTATGTAACACAAGTGTTCTGATGTCCTTCGATAAGTTCATGAAGGTATTGCCAAAGGACACTATGTTGGAGAGGCTACTGTGCACAAAGTTGTATTGGTTAGATTATGGTGGCCTACTCTTTGTTGAGATGTTAAGGCATATGTTAGATAGTGTGACATATGTTAGAATGTAGGGAAACTAAATTGATGAGATGCCATGCCTTTATGACCAATTCCCTCTTAAGAACCATTTGAGAAATGGGACATTTATTTCATTGGCCCCATCACTCTAGCTAGTGGATAAATAGGTTCTTAGTATATAATCACAATAATTAACTACCTCACATGCTGGGTTGACGCTGTGCCTAAAAAAAATTGTACTATTTCCACTACTATGTGCTTCATTTGGGAACATAGCATAACTCACTTTAGATGCCCACTAGGTTTCACTAGTGATCACGGTACCCATTTCCTAAATTAAACAATTTGTGTCTTATTAAAAGAGTTCATGATTGTGCACCATAAAATGATGCCATACCACCCTTAAGCCAATATAACTACTGAGGCCTTTAACAAGATCCTAGGCACCCCCTTGATAAAGATTTATAATATTGGCCAAATTGATTGGGATAATTGAGTATCTATGGTACTGTAGGCTTACTGAGCCAATTACAAGCACTTGAACAAAAACACTAGTGCCATCTCTTCGCATTACATCCATAGGAAAAATGAATGAGGAGTTGTCTTTGAAATCACACCTAAATATTTGTATATAGTTTGATGAAGATCATTTCCTCACTCATTGGAGTTAGTATGTGGAAAAGTGCAAACAAAAATCATGGCATGATCACCACATAAACCAAAAAACATTTTCCTTGAGAATGAAGGTATTGATATATGACTCTATGTTTTCATGCCATTATAGAAAAATTTAGATTCACTAGGATGGTCTAATTGTTAGTGTTAGTTATAAAGGTTGGATGGCCATTTCCTTCCTGGACATTTTAATGGAATCTGGCTCTAGCTGTATTTCACTTCTGAGTAATTTAATTATTATAACACAATAAGGCCTATGCCATTAGTTTAGGATTTCTTATTTATCAATAAAAGCACTACCTTTATTTTGTACAAAATTTATTTAATGTAATTATCTTAAAGTTTTGATTTTTTCATGAAGGACCATGATTCAATTTTAGTGTGGGGTAAGAGATCTAAATTCATGATTAAAATTTAAGACCACAAGGTTACCTAGGAACACAAAGAACTAGGCACATAAGGTACCTAAGACTGCAATCGATTAGGGTAAACAAGTACTTAAAGCATGTAATACATTTAAGGTACATAAAATATATAGCCTAAAGATAGCGTGTTCCCACCATTAATTTGAATTTTGAAAGACACAACTATCCTCCACTTCAAAGGAAAATGCTAGATGGGATATGCCATTAATGTGGAAAATAATAGTAATGCCAAGAATTCTACCAATGGTGTGATGTGACAATACCATTAAATGCATTGATTTACAAATGTGATGATCTAAGTGCCCTGGTCATTAAAAACCACATTAATGACAAGAAGTGATGGGTGAAGGGAAAGGGATAGTAATTATGGTTAACCCCATCTCAATCCTATAAATAAATAGTTAACTTATTTTTATGCTTTACCTTTGAATTTATTTAATATTAATAGAGCCTAAAAATTGAGAATGAAGAGAATACTAGAAGTCAAGAGCAAAAAGAGAAAGAGTGAATCCATAGCCAGAATATGATAAATCATGAGTTTAGATAGGTATTGAGGTAAGTGTCAATCCACACTAGTGAAACACTAGAGAAGTCCAAAAAATGGCCATGATAGGGAAAGTTTATAGGTTACAAGATGTAGAAATCTACCATTAAAGGGAACTCAAGCTTGAAAAGTTGAGTCTTCAATCACAATCATGTATTTGTTTGGAAAAATTAGATGAACATGCATTAACCTTCAGCCTCCTTGAAGGGTGATGCAACCTAATAAAAAGGCCCTAAGAACTAACCCATTACCTATGATACTATAGGAAGAGGAGGTACTTGGTGGAGAGATGGTCTTCATTATAGAAGAGACACCAGAGGAGAAAACTTAGCATGCAGAAAGGGAATAATCAAATATGGTATAATAATCCAAGAAGACTCAATCATCTCCACCCACACCTATAATGATTGAGGAAATGCAGTATCTTGAGTCAGTGTTGCATGCAAAAAAATGGGTCTCTATACTGTCCTCTTACATGATATTTAACTGAAACCATCATCAACCTAGAAACAAGGTTGAAATACAAAATGACTATATATTTGAATGCCAAAACACCAAGAACCATTTGGTGTACGATCTAAAAATATTTGATGTGCTGGATGATATAAGATTGTTCCAACTTTTCAACTTACCCTATTTTCAAAAATTGATTGAGGTGATCAAGTTATTTCTTTCACACATCTATGAGGACTATATCTATTTTTCCAAGCATTGTATGAAGATCACACCCAAAATAATAAACAAGGTATCATGACTCTAGTGCTCAGGGTTGGATGTGGTCGATGACCCTCTAGACATCGAGGAGGTCCAAAAGACTACCATGGCACTGATGTACCAGAAGCAAGGCCATGTCATGTGTTGATACCTCAAAATGAACCACAAGAGATCTTATTGTTCAAAGAACACTTCTCATTTTAGAATTTTTAAAATTTAAGACATGAGTTGTAGGTTTTGGTAATCTAGTTGCATGTGGTGAAATAACAACAGAGCAAGATAAACTATTCCATAATATTTATATGATTTGGTGTTTGGGAGCCACCTTGGTACATTCTTCATGAATTACAAAGAATCTATGTTAATACTTAGTGAACTACGTTCTAGATTTAAGATAAAAATTAATCTAAGTGGATATTTATAATGAAGCTAAAACTAAAGTGATCTTGGTGTAAAAAAGAGAAAAGAGAAGGGTAGAGTAGAAGATAAATGAGTGATTGCCAATTTTAATTTTAAACATTATGACAAGGCATCAATCACAACTAAGTATACATTCAACTAGTATATAATACTACATATCCTTAGCTCAAATTGCACTATATACTAGGTAAGTATCAAAGGGTAATGTAAAGAATCACAAGAAAGAACCAAGTCCACTTTAAGGATTTATGACTATAATCAAATAACATTAACACATCTAACATCCTCCAACTAATCTAAAATGAAGAAAAACCTAATATCCTCCAACTAATCTAACATATGCACAAATTATAAACCCTGTGATTAGAAAATACAGCTTAGAATTCAAAGACACCATTCAAATTCAAGACCTCTACAAATAATTGAGAGAAAAGCTATATTAGCAATTGACATATCAAATATGGACAATCTTTGCAAACTTCCTTTATTATATAAATTATTCAAGTGTACAAAAGTCACTCCAAAATCTCTCACTTTACAAATGGTAATACATTCCTTTATAGAAAGATCATGCAACATACCGATCAGTTACAAAATACTGGTGTACAAAAGATAAGGACAACTATCCTTACAAGTTCTAAAATACATGTGCTTTTCACAATCATATTAACCTAGAGGAAAGTATGATAACAAACTAGCATATGTCTTTACAATGGAATATTCTATTTCAAAATGTTATAAAATTATTCAAAATAGAATATTGCTTAATTCATTGGTGGGGCCCTTGATTTTCATTACTAGAGAATGCTCATAGATTTAGCATGTTGCTCTTCAACTAGCACTAGATCCATAATAGGATTCATGATACACTCCTCTTGATCTACCAACTCATTAAGTTCCCTATCATTCCTATCCATGGATTATTTAATGTTCCTAGCTTCATTTATCCTTTCCCCTACATTGAATATCATGTCCAAGATTTTACTGTTATCAGCCCCAGTTTTGCCTTGGCTTTTTACTTTGATTTCTTGGTTACCAAAGTAGCCCTATGTTTAAATTCTTCATCACTTATGATTCCAAGGATAGTGGGCTGTGAAGGATCTATGAGCATAGTCCCAAGAAGTTTCTCAATTCTTGCAATTAGTTCCTTATCATATTTTAGGAGTCTTTCCACATCATTGTGCCAAGCACTCAAAATTTTAACCTTTTCAATCATAATTCCTAGAATTATACTCAAGTGTCCCAAAATAATGGTTTGAAAAGCTAGGATCTATTTCCTTGCTTGAACGTTGAGAAACTAGGAAATTTTATCCTCTGAGGCTTGCCATTGGGTGACTAAGACTTTGTCTAATGCATATTTCCCTTCTAATGCACTCTGTCTCAACTTCATTATTTTGAGTTCTTCAAGCATGTCATAAAATGACTCATCAATCATTTTGGTCATTGCTTCAAGCACTAAAAGAATTGCCTATGTCTACAAGTTTTCCTTTTTTCCTTCAAAATTTAAGATCTTCTGCTTCATCCTCTAGACTCCAACTTTGGCCTACGCTGATTGGGCCTCAATCAAGCTTTCTATGTCCTTTTCATGAATTAAAACATCACCAATTTGCTAAACTCCTATAAGGGTTAATACCATAAAGGGCTCTACCTTTTGAAAGGTGAATTCTTTTGTTCTAACCATGATAGTCTTTATTGTAATCCTTTCCAATCAAACTATTTTAGGGTTAAATTGGATGGTAGTGACTAGATTTTTAAATTTGCAATGTTCTAGGACCTCCATACCTGAGCTACTTGATGCCTCTAAGGCATCTGCCCCTTTACTTTCTAGTCCTTGGGTGACCACAATTCTTCTTTATTCTTGGTCTTTTACCATAGCTCCTATCCATGGATTTATGTCATCTTATATCTCAACATCAGTAACCCTTATCATGGCCCAAGAAAGAGAAGGGATATTTTGTAAGTTTCCATAAATGAATGAGTCAAGAATGATTGGCCCATGAATTGGGAATTCATCATTGAAGAGATTTATTTCATTGGTAGGGTGAGTGAAAGTCGATCTTGGTCTATTATGTGGTCTAATGGGGACCAATGCTAGCTCTGCCTTCCTCTTTTCTTGGGATTCCACATGGAAAAACTCTTTTCCTTTATCATCTCCAAGTTCCCCCTCTTGGACTTGGGATTATTCAGGATACTCTCCTTCCCTATCTATATCATATGCTTTTACAAGCTCCTTAAGAGCATCTTCAAATGTCTCTATGTATTGAATTGGGGAAGGTGGCATTTGGGGTAGTGTTGAAGCTGAGGGCCCCTCCCTAGGTATCTCTTGTAGCCTCACTTATCCTAATTTATCTTTACACTTGCCTTGTTCATCATGATTTTATTTAAGTTTCCCTTGAGGCTATGGATATGGTTGTTCTCGGGCTATCCCAGATGGACCAAGTAGTAAGTGATACTATAAAGGATGCATTTTTCATGTCTCTCTTAAGGGATTGTCATCCTTGGTTAGCCTATGCTCCAACTTAATGTTGTGGCATTGGATCCTGGCCAATACTTCTTCATAATTCTTAGCCTTAATATATATGGTGTCATGGAAATTGAGTTGATGTACCTATTCAAGATTTGGGAGCTTCTTGTCCTTCAAGTGGCTAGCCACTATACCTTTAGGATCCCACATCTTAAGTTCATCAAGTTGAAATCCAAATGAATCCTGGTGTCTGGCCGTAGTCTCAACTTATTTCTAATCCTGGAGTATGGTTCTTCCAATTATTAGAGGGAAGGGGTGGAGAAGTCCTTTCTTATTTTATTTACAAGTTCCATCAATGCCATATAAGAACTATGAAGTAATTTCTTGTTCAGCTAGCTTGCTAGTAATATATACTAGCAACTCTCAAGGCTTGGACATGATGCCCTCAATCTTGATGATTGTGCAATCAGGGTAGTACCATATATCACCTATCATCTCCACATACTTATTGATGAGGGGGTGGACCCTAGGCATAAAAACACTTATGATGGCCTCAAATATGGATGGATAAACATAGTCATAAATAAATTGCATGTGATTCCTATACTTAAAGATATGTAATTTAGAATAGTGATGTGAAATGATGGTTTTTCCATTTGGGGACTAGTTTCTAATACCTAAAAAGTTGATTGAGGCAAGAAGTGTGTCTAATAGGTATGACATCATATAAAACTACTTAGAGGTCTTCATTTTTATGGTAGTGAATTGCTTGGTGAGGAAGGCACTGATTAAATCTCTAGTTGGGGGGGTAAGCTTTTTTTCCACTATGAAATGGATAAAGGAGACCCAAATTTTATTTAAATAGGTGGTTGAGGGGGCTCCAAAGGCTCAATTCAATAGGGTCGTTATAACCCTAATGCCCTCCCTAAATTGGATTATTGGGATTTTTTCTTCAAATTCCTTTAAGATATGAGGGCCTTGATGTAACCAGGGTGTAAGGATAGAGTCCAGGTCATGGTTGCTTGTCCACTCCTTTATATTGGATACATCCACTTGGGGAAGAGGGAGATTATAATATTTCTCAAATGTTATAGGAGAAATATATTGCAACTTACATAGATTTTCCCTCCCTGATGATACATTCATTATAAATTCTATAGTCAACAAAGATGGGAGCAAGGATATCTATACAGTGTAGTACCTTGGGTTTTTCCACAGTGTGGTAAAGTTTAGCCATATGGACAATGACTAGGTCATAGTACCTCTAACTTACTATGGTAATTATTTGCTCCTCTTTTATGATGGGTTTCAATTCTTTGATCATGAAGAAGAGTTCAAACCAGTTCCTAATGTTTGGGACATTCAATGCTACAAGATCTAATTTAGTATCTTTGATGATCCATCCTTCACTATTAGTTAACAAGTAGAGTTTGGTTTCTTCCTTCAATTATTATCTATGAGCTACCATTGTATTTGTTCCTACAAATTGCTCACACAAAATTACAAATGATCTCTATGAAAGATTTCTCATGATTAGAAAAATAATAAAGTTCTCCTTGGATCAAATTGTAAACAATTGAGTCTGTTTGGGTCACTTTTATTTAGGGTTTAGAGTTTGTGAGCTTTAATGGCAAAATATATTCAAGCTTAGGCTTATATGTGCCTTGGATTTTATTTGGACCTTTGCCTTTATACGTTGGCATTTTTGAGCCCACAAGATCTTGTATTTTGTCCTTTTTTGCCTGTGTGGTACCTATGTGGCATTGGTCTAGGATTTTCATGACATTTTTCATAAATGCCTTTTGAGAACTAGCCATTGGCATTTAAAAATGCCTCTTTTATTTTTCTCTATTAGATTGAAATCTAGGATCAACATGAGCCATTGATCACAATTTGGGCCCGTTCCTATGATTAGCTCTTTCTATTCTAAGCCCTATGGTAGTGATACTTAGCATCTTTGGGTTCTTTTGTCATGTTTTGAATCCTATGTCAGTCCTTTACTGAATGAGCATTGACCATGCATCGAGCTCATAGGCATTTGAAAATTTATGAGTAACTTCACACTGTTGGATCAAAATATAGAGACAAAGCATGAACCATCAGATCATCTTATTAGATCTGCCTTAAATTTGCTTTTGCCACATGTCAAGTTTATGGGATTTTAGGGCCTCATTGAAGTCTTTAGGCTTTTCATGTTCTTAGATCAAAACCCAGTGACAAAGTGCATGCCATTGATCTACAGAGATGCCCAAACATTAAGTTAACATATTATTAAGATAATGACTTAGGCTTAAATCCCTTAGGCTAAAGTTTATTTCACTTTATTAAGCATGAAATAAACCTTAGGCTAAGGGATTTATGCCTAAGTTTTTTTGATTTATACACAATGGGGTCATGGACTAAATATTCTAGGCCAATGTTTATGCCATGTTTAATAAACATAATGTAAACATTGGTATAGAATATTTATGCCAAGGCTTATAAAATATATTCAAAAGGGTCAACATGACACAATGGTCTAATAAGGTGTAGGATGTTATTGTATTTGACAAAACACATAAAAACCTTTATCTAGATGTACTTGATCTAAATTTTATGATATAAGGACTCTCTTTTCAAAATAAGGCTTAGCATAAGTCTATAATTTAAGGTTCATGACATTTGAAAAAAATGTCGTAGGGACCTTAAAGTATAGACTTAGACTAGGTTTATTTTTCATACTTAGATTGTAAGACCATTTCCACATTTTGTAATTTGAAGACTTCTAGTGTTAGAGCATATTTTGAGCACTCCCTTTATATTGTACAACCATTTTAAATCCTTGTGGTAATATTTTGGAGTGCATTCTAACCTTGAGCATAATAATTCATTGGATTAAATTTTACGGTCTCATGGATGTCAAATACGTCCTCATAGATGTCAAATGATGGTTATGCAAACGTTAATTTTAGGCCAATGAAGTTTTTAATTTGATAGGCTTAAATTTGATGGTCGTGCAGATGTCAAATACATAATCACAAATGTCAAATAATGCTCATGTGAATGTCAATTTTAAGCTCATCAAATTATTATGATCTAATGTGAGCATTCCACTTGGCACATCCATAGGGCTTCCCAAGATCTTGGACTTAATTCACTTCATTAGATCTTAATTGGCAATGAAGCATCAGTCGTAAGATCATAATCCAAGAGTTTTCTTGTGATTGGTCACTTTATTGAGGGACCCATTTATTTTTGATCATTGAATGCAAGGGTGTCATGTGTTGATCCTTCAGGCCTTCTATAGTCTTTTGACTTTTCAACTATGCCTCACACCATCTGATTGAGTCTTTATGAGAGAGTGAAAAGGGTTGATTACGATCTAAGGGATTGAATGTGATTGGTCCAATGGGATATATGTGGGATTTTGTTAGTCCCCTTTCACCATCTAATCAAAAGGCTATGGAAATCATGAACCATTAGATCATCTGAGATGCACGATATTTAAGCCAAAGTTCATGCTTTTTTCACTCTATTAGATCGAAGGCCATGATAAAGTGAAGGCCATTGGATCCTATAAGATGAAAGACTTAGGATTAAAGTGTTAATACTAAGGGATGTATAGATATGAAAGACTTAGGATTAAAGTGTTAATACTAAGGTCTAACTCATATTAATAAATACATTGAGGCCTTAGGATTAAAACCTTAGGCTAAGTCGTAAATCAAAGGATCGAGCTAACATAAGATTGAACTCGAGGGAGCTAAGACTTAGGATAATGTGTTAAGACTAGGGTTTTGGTTATATTAATAAACATTTCAGGGCCTTAGGGTTAAAATCTTAGGCTAAGTTAGGAAATATTAAAAGGACCCTCTAAAACGAAGGTTAAGTATACAAAGGAAACTTTAAAGGGAAAAGTAATAAATAGGACCAAGGACTTTAGAATAAGTTTCAGTTATGTTAATAAACATGATTAAACTTAGAACATGAATTTTATGCTTAGGTCCAACATAATTTTAAAATATTCCCACTGGTTTGGTTCCTACCAACATTCAAATTTACTGAGGGCTTTGGCTAGGATTTTGAAACATGAAATTCTTGAGGACAAATGCCATGGAACCTGTAACTAGAGTAATAAAGATAATTTATTAGTGAAGTTAGTCTAAGTAAAATCCAAAACAAAACTAATAAATCCTACCTTTAATAGAGTGGATGATGTTCAAATTCAATAAATGATCCTATCATGCTAACTTTTCATGTTTAAACTTCAGGGTTTCTCTAGGGTCCCAATTTTCAAAAATGGGGGTATGTTGGTTCCAAAAAAGGGCAACTCAAGGGGAGATAGAAATATGTTAGAACTTAGAGACTCTAGTTTATAAAAATAATTAGGTCATCCATTCATTTGATCAATATAATCATCTAGATTAGATTATGGTTGAAACAAACCTTGCATTTGCAGAGTTAGAGGCAAACACCAAGATATAGCCATACTGTGTGTGCACTTTGATTCCACTAACTATTTACGATGGGGTTTAAGAAATAACTTTCAAGTTTTATGTCCTTATTTACTAATGCTAACTTACAACATGTTAAGATGCTTATTAAGAACCATGATTTGAGCTTAGGGAAGGCTTGGGCATTGCTTTGCAGCCAACCAGATGTCCATAGCCCTAACAGAGATGCCTCTGGCTCCACTCAAGGCCTTGATCCAATGCCAAATAGACATCCATAGCCTTAAAGGAGATTACCAGAATCACCTATGCTTATAAAGCTTATGGTTTTGCATTGAATTCCTTTTTGTTGTATTTTCTTGAGGATTTTATGCTTTTAATAAGGATGGGAACCAAAATAGCTAGGTTTTAGGATTTGGTCAGATGTTTGGTCTTTGGAAAAAAATTTATGGTTGAAACCTTTATCCCAAGCAAGGATGTTGATTAAGTGCTAGTATGAGTATACCATGATCATTTTATTTTTCACCCTATAAGTGCAAGTCTTCTTAAAACCAATTTGAGGTTAGAACAACGCTTAAGTTCCCATGAAACAATTGACTTATTTCATTGGCCTTTACTAGTTTCTATAAATTAGAACATTGTGATTTAAATTTTAGGGTCATGGTCATCATATACAAGGGGTTCACACCTACATTTCCAAAATTTGGTAATTTTCAAGAAAACTTCATAACTTTAAGTTCAGGATTATCCAAGAGAACTTATTGGAATCAAGGAATGAAGTAACAAGAAAGAAACACATAACACAAAGTAGGAAAGAAAGACAACAAAGGAAAATAAAATAATAAATATATACATGCCTATGCACAAACAACGGACATGAAGGAAAGAATTAAAAGGAAACTAGCTAGCCTACCTAATATAAATCTAACCATATTATAGCTTTACTCCATGAAGACCTCTTGTGGAGTAGCAAAAAAGTAGTGCTTGTGGTATTTCCTATTGGTGGGTAATGTAAACTCTACTCCTTGTAGATATTTGAGCTTGAAGGTGTTATTCCCCAATGTTTCTATAGTCTAGTATGGGCCAATCTAGAAGGGTGTGAATTTACAATGTTTGCCCTTAGTCTTAGATGCTTTGTCCCAAAGGAGAACCATGTATCCCTATCTAAAGACTTTGACCTTGGAAATTTTATCAAACCATATCTTGACTGTGGTTTGATGCCTACTAAAATTAGCAAAGGATTTCTCCCTTGCATCTTCCATCTAAATGATGTCCAACAATCTAGAGTTGGCAAGCTCTCAACTTTATTCCATATATTCTTGCATAAATTTATATGTAGGCAAATTGAGAATAATATGAAAGATGGGTTCTTATCCATACACCAATAGAAATGGTGAAGCTCTTAAGGATTGTTTTATTCTTATCCTATCAAACCATAGTGAAAACTTAAGGATCTTATGCCAAGTCCTGGGTTTATCTACAACAAACTTCTTGATTTCCTTCATTAGGTTCTTATTCATAGATTCAAAGACTCCATTCCCTTGAGGATAATGGTTGTATGAAAACTTGAGAGTGATACCATTATCTTAAGCTCATTCAGTCATCTTTATATAAATGAATGTAGATCCATTGTCACACACTAGAGAGACTAGAGTTCCAAACCTAGTATTAATATTTTCCTTCAAGAAGTTGATCACCTCTTTAGTCCTACATTATTTAGTGGTTGCATCTTCAATCCACCTTGTACAATAGTCAGTGGTAGTTAGAACATACTTATGACCTTTAGATGAGTTAGGGTTGATTACTACAATAAAGTCTAACCCCCATTGATCAAAGTGTTTGTCAATCATGACTGGTTGTAGTGATATTGCTACCTTTGGCTCCTTGGTGCTAAAAATCTGACATGAGTGATACTTCCTCACATGCTTGTGAGCATCTTTAAAAATAGTTGTCTAATAAAATCCAGTTCTAAGAATTTTTTGGGTCTTGGTTCTCCTAGATGGATGTCTATTGCCCAATTTTTCATGAAAGGTGATAATGATTTGGGTGGCTTCTTCTTGTGAGACACATCTAAAATAAACCCCTTCAAAATTTATTCTATACAAGACCCCATCATTGGTTAAGTAGTGGGCTGAATTTAATCTTACGGCCCTCTTCTACTCCCTAGATAATCCTATAGGGCAAGTGACATTAATTATTAAATATATGATTGAATCATACCACTCACTAGATTGAAAGTTTTGTTGATATACTTGCATAATACTTAGCCTAGGGTTACTATTAGCAATCATATAAATCAATCCTTGGCACCTTACCAATTTTTCTATTTTCATCTCTATGTCATACTCTTACAAAATTGACATCCACTTACCCCTACATTCTCTAAATTAATTCTGGCTCAACACGAGTTTGGTGGTAGGGTCAGGTAAAATAATATGCACCTTATTCCTAAGGATGTAATACTTAGATTTCTTTACTACCTTAACTAATGCATATGCCTGCTTATCAATCAATGATAATTTAACTCAACATTATTAAAATTAGTGCTCATTAAAGCTATTGGGTGATCACACCCCTCAATATTATAAGTCAATACTACAACTATAGTGTGGTTAGATGTAAAGGAATAGAGGTAGAAGTCCATTGAGAAATCAATACTTATAAGGACTAGAGCTTGGCCAATGACCTCCTTGATATCATTGAATGCTTTTCTAAAATCTTCATTCCATATGACCTTGGCATCCTTATTTAGCATGCCAATTAGTGGATTAAGAATTTATGCAAAACTAGAAATAAACTTTCTTATAAAATTTATCTTACCAAAGAATGACTTTAGCTCTTTCTTACTTTTTGGAGGTTCTATTCTAGATATAGCCTCCATTGTTTCAAGATCTATAGAGATCCCATCTTTGGTTATAACTTGACCCAATAATTTACCCTCAGTCACATAAAATATAATCTTCTTAGGGTTCAAGGAAATGCCATACCTTCTACATCTTTCAAAAACTTGCTGCAAATGCATGAAGTGATCTTCCTTATTTTAGAAAAACTATTAGATCATCCATATAAATAATAATGCATTTACCTATCAGACCTTGAAAGGCATGGTACACAACTATTTGAAAATTAGCTTCTACATTGATTAGCCCAAAGGACATCCTCTTTTATGTAAAGGTCCCCCACTTTATGGTGAAAGTTGTCTTCATCCTATCCTCTCTATCAATCAACACTTGGTTGTAACCTGAAAAACCATCCAAAAAAGACATCATAGCTAAACTTAAAACAACTTGGTCTAGGGAAGGAAGGGGATAGTTGTCCTTTTTTGATGCTTTGTTTAAGTTTTTAAAGTCAATACAAAGTATAATCTCACCATTCTTCTTTTTTAATGGCACCAAATTAGCCACCGAAGTAGAAAGTTTGATGGGGAAGACTATCCTAACATCTAATAATCTTTTGACTTCTTTGAAGATCATAGGTTCTAGGATAGGGTTTATAGGCCTCTATTTCTACCTGAATGGTTTACAACTTTCCTTAAGGGGTATAATATGGGTAATGACCCTTGGATCAAAGATATTTAAGTCATAGTAATAAGCTATGACATCCTTGTATTAGGTAAGGAGCTCTTTGACTTTCTCGCTCTTTATGTTTATGCAGGATTTTACAACATTTACCAATTGGGGTTGATCTTGGAGGCCTAAATTTGATAACATTATAATCTTTCCCACTCACCTTGGGAACCTTGAAATCATCAACCAGTTTGTCCTGATTAAATAATCTCTCCAAAGAAATCATCCCTTTGGGGATCTTGTTGTCATTTGGTTGAATGACTTTACCATCAAATTTATCCTCCTTAGATGGATTTTTGTTAGTCTCATCAATAATATGAGCATCAAAATCTTTGAAATTGGTCATGAAATTTAATATCTACTGATCATCATTAAAGAGTTGGAGATGGTTAATGTTATTAGGCACTGAAGGATGAAGGATCATCTCAATGCTAAAATTAGGGTAATCTTGGTTGGGCATGAGGTTGGTTGTACCAGATGCCAACTCATCAACAACTTGTTTTTCTCTTATTAGGATGGAAATGATGTCAAAGGAATCAAAGGATTGAATCAAATCCCAAAATCTAAACTTACACCTTTTCAGGTATGAGAGCTTACATTAGTATTTGTTTCTTACTTGGTTGACCACTAGTTTTAAATCTCCATAACTAGTAGTTCTTTGACCTTGTTATTTATAACAAATTATAAGCCTAGGATAAGGGCTTCATACTCAAAAAGATTATTAGTACAAGGGAATTGGAGCCTATAAGAAGCATGGTACTTTCTATTAGTAGGGTTAGTTAAAATAATACCAACACCTAATCCAACATTACACCTAGCACCATCAATATACAACTTTCATAATCCAAAAATAATATGAGTACCCTTGGGATCACATACCTTATCAGTCTCTAGGGTGAAAACCCCTAAGTCTGATTCTATTATGTTGACCCTCTCATTTACCACATTGTACCTAGTTATCATATGTTTCATCCTTGGTTCTCTCTCAACCTTAATCTAATTAGGAACTCCCTTCCAATGTAGCCACAAATGTAAGTAATCTATAGACATGTAACCATTTAAAGCCTTGGTCCATTCCCTACTCAATAAGATTCCATAAACATTAGGTATATCAATAACTTGAATATCAATGAATTGTTGTACCCTAGTCTCATAAGCTAGTTTCATGTGAACATTTAAAAGCTCCCTAATTATCCTAACTCTAGTTTTGTCTAATTGGGTAACAAACCTATCAGACTTAATGGGGGTCAGGCCAAGTTGTTTACATATACCTACAGGCATGATATTGGTTGATGATCCTAAATCTAATAATAAATTGTGTAAGTTTTTACCAAACATCTTGATAGTGAGCAATAAAAGAGGAGATTCAACCTTGGCCTTGTGCACAGTCACATTGGCATGATTTGTCTGTGGTGGATTATTGGAGTTCTTTAACAAAGATTCTAGCAAAAGGTCTCTTTAATCTATAATCTACATAAATTCATTCAAAGTGATATTATACTTTTTATTTTTCATGTCCTCAATTATGTTATAACCAGTCGTAGAAGAACCAAAAATTTCAAGGTTGGGTTTAGAAGTACTCCCTTTAGGTGGATCAGGATTGTTGCTTGAAGAAGTGTCTAGAGGAGTTTCAAAATTATTTGGAGATGTTGAGGTAGTCAAAGGCTGCCTCTATTCTCTATTCCTTAAGGGATAGGTTTTATTAAATAACTATTGAAAGGCTTGGATCTCGTTAGGGATTTCATTAGGTTCATTTTCCTCTTGAAAGGGGAAATCAAAGGTGTCCACCATAAAGGCCTGATCAGATAACTTAGGTCCAGAGGTACCTGCACTACTATCCTTATTAGGGACCACTTTAAATGTATCCAAATCCTCTTGGAAAGACTTAAATGATTTGTAAAATTTAGTAAAGTCAATTTATCCATGCTTGGATATGCAATGTACCCTACAATAATTAGGTAATGCAATATCAATGAGGTTAATGTCCATGGTGTTCTTTTTAGAAGATGGATCATTATTCCTATTATTATGAAAATTATCATTATAAAAATTATTATTTGGCCTATTATACATTTAAAATGAGAAGTTCCTACCTAAAATTTTAGCAGTATTTCCAACTTGTTTTAACAACTAAATAAAATTAGTGCTTAACTTTTGGACCATTTTAAAGATAGATTCATTCTCATTTTTAAGAGTTTCAAAATTATGTTCTTGGTTATTGTTAGCAAATGGTACTAGAGCCCTATGATCATTTGGATTGAATCCATTAGTAGGGTGATTTAAGAATCCTAAATTATGATTGGGAGTTGCATGACTCAATGGCAATTGAGTTAGGTTTGGGAACTAGTTTAATGTTGGTATATTTTGATTATTGTTTGGGAATAAATTCATCATATTAATTTGTGGGTTGATGTTTGTCATAGAATATGCCATTTTCCCTTGGGGTTGTATCTGATCATTGATGGTTATTGCTTCTACATAGGCTCTAGTTAATGAAGTTATGGCTAGCATAGATCTCTTCAAAAACATAGAGGTCATGGGATCTACTACATCTTTATAAATATCTAGAGCTAAGACATCATCAGGATTGTAAGGGTTAATAGTCCTCCTAAACATTTTTTGAAATCTAGCATTGAAGGACTTAATAGGATCACTTGAATCTCTTTTAATGGTGATGAATTGATGGTAGATAATGCAAGGACTAACAATCTTATGAAATTGATCTATGAACATATTATTGAAATCATCCCAACTTATGATGTTATTATTAGGCAACTTCAAAAACCATTCATAGGAAGCATATTTAAATGTAAATGAGAATAACCTATAAGCTACATCCTCATGCACAACATTTAGCAATCTTAAGGCTACTTTAAAAGACTTTATATGTTCTTCAATAGTTAATATACCCATTGGAATAAATGTAGGTAAGTACTTTTTAGGGTTGCATGGGAGGTCATGTACCACACTTGATACATTGATGGAAGACTCTCCCAACCAAGCCATAATTAGATGAAAATTGAAGGCACAAGTACCTTGAAGAGGCAAATTTGGTAAAGACCTAGATCTCCTACATCTACCTTTGTCACGTCTAGCCTTTCTATGGACCTCAAGCTCAAACGAAGGCTCCCTGGTCCTTGATTGTGATCTTGTTCTAATCATGGGCAATTCTAGCTTGAAATTTAAAGATCCTACCTGAAATATGATGTATCAAGTTAACTTTTGTAAAGAGCAAGAGTTAGACCTGCACATTGAGCTTATTTTGCAAAGGTGGTATGAAAAACTACAAAGGACATTGATCCTTGATTGAATTAGCTCAAAGATGCTTTCAAATACATAAATATGGTCTACCTTTATAAGTCTAAGCCTAAAGGAACTCATAAATATGAAATATATTCCCACCTTTGATCAAAACAAGCCATCATAACCTCAGAAACTATGGATTTTCAAAGTTAAGGATAAATTTACCAAAAAAGTATCACTACCCAAAGAAATTTAAAGGAAGCACAAAGATTCACTATAAACAACAAATATCAATGACATTTATACTTCTAATCAAATAATTTACTCAAAAACACAAATATTTACTGATCTTTAGATAAAACATACTAAGATTAACAAAGATTCAGAGAATTCAGGCCCTCCTTCTAGTGCCAGTGGGAGATTCTCCTACTGATACCTCAAACTGAACCATATGTTCTCTTAGTGTTTAAATAACACTTCTCATTTTAGAATTTAGAAAATTCAGGGCATGAGTTGCAGGTTTTGGCAATCTAGTTGCATGTGGTGAAATAATGATAGAGCAAGATAAACTGTTCCACAATATTTATATGATTTGGTGGTTGGGAGGCACCTTAGTCCATTCTTCATGAATTTTAGAGAATCTATGTTAACACTTAGTTAAATAAATTCCAAATTTAAGATACAAATTAATCTAAGTGGATATTTATAATGAAGCTAAAACTAAAGTGATCTTAGTGAAAAAAAGAGTAAAGAGAAGTGTAGAGCAGAAGAGAAATGAGTGATTACCAATTTTAGTCTCAAAAATTATGATAAGGCATAAATCACAATTGAGTATATGTTCAACCAATATATAATTCTTTATATCCTAAGATCAAATTCCACTATATACTAGGCAAGCATCAAAGGGTAATGTTAAGAATCACAAGTAAGAACTAGGTCTACTTTAAGGATTTACTACTATAATCAAATATCATTAACACATCTGAATACATAACAAAATGAAATGAAGCAAAACCTAATATCCTCCAACTAATATAGCATATGCACAAATTAGAAACCCTATGATTAGAAAATGCAACTTAGAATTCAAAGACATCATTCATATTCAAGACCTCTACCAAAAATTAAGAGAAAAGCTATATTAGAAATTGACATATCAAATATGGACAATATTTATAGAATTCCTTGATTATATTAATTTCTTCAAGTGTACAAAATTCACTCCAAAATCTCTCCCTTTATAAATGGTATTACATGCCTTTATAGAAAGATCAGGAAACATACCAATAAGTTACAAAATATAGGTGTATAAAAGATAACGATAGATGTCCTTACAAGTTCTAAAATACACATGATTTTGAAAATCATACCAACCTAGAGGCAAGTATGCTAATAAAATAGCGTATGCCTTTACAATGGGATATTCTGTTTTAAAATGTTACAAAATTCTTCAAAATAGAATATTGCTTAATTCACTGGTGGGGCCTCTAATTTTTATTACTGGAGGATGCTCATGGCTTTATCATGTTTCTATTTAACTAGCTCTAGATCCACAACAGGATTCATGATACACTCCTCTTCTTGATCTACCAAGTCATCAAGTTCCCTAACATTCCTATCCATGGCTTCTTTAATGATCCTAGCTTCATTTATCATTTCCCCTACATTGAATATCATGTCTAAGATTTTGCTATTATCAACCCCAATTTTGCCTTGGATTTTTCCTTTGATTTCTTGGGTTACCAAATTATCCCTATGTTTGAATTATTCATCAATTATGATTCCAAGGATAGTGGGCTATGCAGGATATGTGAACATAGTCCTAAGAAGTTTCTAAATTCTTATAATTAGTTCCTTATCATCTTCTAGGAGTATTTTCACATCATTGTGCCAAGCACTCAAACTTTAAAACTTTTCAATAACAATTCTTAGAATTGTGCTCAAGTGTCCCAAATTGATGGTTTTGAAACTTGGGATCTATTTCTTAAATAGAATGTTGAGAAGATGGGAATGTTTGTCTTTTGAGGCTTGCCATTGGGTGACTAGGCCTTTAGCCAATGCAAACTACCCTTCTAATGCACTCTATCTTAGATTCATTATTTTGAGTGCTTTAAACATGTCATAAAATGACTCATCAAACATTTTGGTCATTGCCTTAGGTATTGACATAATTGAATGTGTCTACAAGTTTTCATTTTTTTTCCAAATTTAAGATCCTCTACTTCATCCCCTAGACTCTAGCTTTGGCCTGTGCTGATTGGGCCTCAATCAAGATTTCCACATCCTCTTCATGAATTTTAACTTCACCAAGATGCTAACCTCCTACAAGGGTTAATCCCATAAAGGGATCCACCTTTTGAAAGGTGAATTCCTTTATTCCAATCATAACAATCGTTATTTTAATCCTTTCCAGTATAGTTGTTTCAGTGTTCAATTGGATGGTAGTGACTATATTTTTGAATTTTGGAGGTTCTAAGACCTCCATACCTAATATACTTGATTATTCTAGGGCATCCATCCTTTTACTTTCTAGTCCTTAGGTGACGACAATTCTTCTTTCTTCTTGCTATTTTAACATAGCTCTTATCCATGGCTTTATGTCATCTTGTATCTCAACATCAGTAACCCTTGTCATGGCTCATGAAAGAGAAGGGATTTTTCATAACTTTCCATAAATGACCTAGTTAGGGATGACTGGTCCATGAATTGGAAATTCAACATTGAAGAGATTGATTTCACTAGTAGGGTTAGTGAAAGTCAATCTTGGTCTCTTCCTTGGTCCAATAGGGACCAATTCCAGCTCTAACTTCCTCTTTTCTTGGGATGCCATAGGGAAAATATAATTTCCTTTATCATCTATAGGTTCTCCCTCTTGGATTTGGGATTCTTCAGGATACTCTCCTTCACTATCTATATCATATGCTTCTACAAGCTCCTTGAAAGCACCTTTAAGTGTCTCTTCTGGTTCTAAGGCAATCATTTCTATGTATTAAATTGGGTAAGGTGGACTTTGGGGTAGTGTTGAATCTGAGGGACCCTCCCTAGGTCTCTCTTTTAACCTCTCTTCTCCTAATTTCTCTTTACCCTTGCCTTGTTCATCATGATTTTATTTAGGCTACCCTTGAGGTTGTAGCTATGGTTGTTCTTGGGCTATCTCAGATGGACTAGGTAGCAAGTGATACTGAAAAGGATGCATTAGCCATGTCTCTCTTGAGGGCTTGTCATCCTTGGTTATTGTATGCTCCAACTTGATGTTGTAGCCTTGTAGCCTTGGATCTTGGCCAATACTTCTTCATAATTCTTAGCCTTAATATATATGGTGTCATGAACACCAAATTGATGTACATATTCAAGCTTTGGGAGCTTCTTGTCTTTCAATTAGCTAGCGACTATACCTTTAGGATCCCACATCTCAAGTTCATCAAGTTAAAAACCAAATGAATCCTAGTGTCTAGCCATAGTCTCAACCACTTTATAGTCTTGGAGTATGGTTCTTCCAATGATCAGAGGGAAGGGGTGGAAAAGTCCTTTATTTATAAGTGCCATCAATTACATGAAGGAACTGGGAAGCAATTTCTTGTTCAGCCAACTTGCTAAGAACATATACTAGAAAATTGTAAGGCTTAGACATGATGCCATCAATCTTGATGATTATGTAGTTAGGGTAGTACCATATATCACCTATAATATCCATGTAATTATTGATGAGGGGATGGACCCTAGGCATAAAAAAACCTATGATGGCCTCAACTATGGCTAGATAAATGCAATAATAAATAAAATACATATGATTCCTATACTTAAAGATATGCAATTTAGAATAGTGATGTGAAATGGTGGTTTTACCATTTGGGGACCAATTTCTAATACTCAAGAAGTTGATTGAGGCAATCATGGTGTCTAATAGGTATGACATCATATAAAACTACTTGGAGGTCTTCCTTTTTATGGCAGTGAATTTCTTGGTGAGGAAGACACTGATTAAATCTCTAATTGAGGGGGGTAAGATTTTGTTCCACCATGAAATGGACAAAGGAGACGTAGATTTTATTTACATAGGTGGTTGAGGGGGATCTAAAGGCTTGATTCAATAGGGTCATTATAACCCTAATTCCCTCCATAAATTGGATTATTAGGATTTTGCCTTCGAATTCCTTAAAGATATGAGGGCCTTGGTGCATCTAGTGTCTAGGGATAAAGTCCAAGTCATGGTTGCTTGTCCATTCCTTGATCTTGGATAAATCCACATGGGGAAGAGGGAGCTTATAATATTTCTCAAATGCTATAGGAAAAATATATGATATATCCTTGTAGTTTCCCTCTTTGATGATCCATTCATTATAAATTCTATAGTCAACAAAGATGGGAACAAGGATATCTATATAGTATAGTACCTTAAGTTTTTTCATAGTATGGTGAAATCTAGCCATCTGGACAATGACTAGATCATAGTACCTCTGGTTTACTATGACAATTCTTTACTCCTCTTTTGTGATGGGTTTCAATTATTCAATCATGAAGAAGAGTTCAGACCTATTCCTAATACTTGGGTATTTCAATGTTGCAAGATCTAATTTGGTATCTTTAAAGATATATCCTTCACTATCAATTGATAAGTAGAGGTTGGTTTCCTCCTTTAATTATTGTCTATGAGCTACCATTGTCTTTGTTCCTACAAATTGCTCACACTGGATTGTAAATGATCTTTATGAAAGCTTTCTCATGCTCAAAAATATAATTAATTTCTCCTTAGATCAAACTATAAACAATTGAATCCATTTGTGTCACTTTTATGTAGGGTTTAGGTTTTGTGAGATTTAATGGTGAAATTATCTAGGCTTAGGCTTATACATGCCTTCAATTTGATTTGAACCTTTACCTTTATACCTTTGCATTTTTGAGCCCATAGATCTTATATTTTTTCTTTTTTTATTTTCATGGCATCTATGTGGCATTGGTATAGGACTTTCATGGCATTTTTCATAAATGCCTTTTGAGAACTATTCATTTTCATTTAAAAATGCCTCTTTTGTTTCACTCCATTAGATCAAAATCTTGTATTGGCATGAGACAATGATCATAATATGGGCCCTTTCCTATTATTGGATATTTATATTCCAAGCCCTATGGTAGTGATACTTGGTGTCTTTGGGTGCCTTTTCCATGCTTCTAATCCTATGTCAGTCCTTTGTTGAATGAGTATTTCCCACACATCAAGCTCATGGCACTTTGAAAAGTCATGAGTGCCTTCATGTTGTTGGATCAAAATACAATGATAAAGTGTGAACCATCATATCATCTTGTCAACTTTGCCTCAAATGTGCTTTCAAAACACTTAAAGTTCATGAATTTTAGGGCATCATTGAAAAGTCTTTGGGATTTTCATATTGTTGGATCAAAACCCAGTGATAAAGCACATGCCATTGATCTATAAAGATTCCTAAACATTAAGTAAGTGTATTATTGAGACCATGACATAGGCTTAAGTCCCTTAGGCTAAGGTTTGTTTTGATTTATTAGGCACAAAATAAACCTTAGGCTCAGGGATTTATGCCTAAGTTTTTTGATTTATACGTAATAGGTCCATGGCTTAAATATTATAGGCCAATGTTTATGCCATGTTTAATAAACACAATGTAAACATTGGTCTATAATATTTATGCCAAGGCTTATAAAATATGTTCAAAAGGGTAAACATGATACAATGGTCCAATAATGCATAGGATGTTATTGTATTTGAGAAAACAAATTAAAACCTTTAGCTAGACACACTTGATCTAAATTTTATGCTATAAGGACTCTCTTCTCAAAATAAGGCTTAGCATAAGTCTATAATTTAAGGTTCATTATGTTTGAATAAAATTTCATGGGGACCTTAATGTATATACTTAGACTAGGTTTATTTTGTATACTTAGATTATAAGACCATTTCCACGTTTTGCAATTTGAAGACTTTTAGTGTTTGAGCATTTTTTGAGCACTTCCTTTAGCCTGTAAGGCCATTTTTGAGCCTTTTAGTAAGATTTTGGAGCGAATTTTGGCCTTGAGAATAATAATTCATTAGTTTAAATTTTATGGTCTCACAAACATCAAATACATCCTCACGAATGTCAAATGACGGTTACGCGAACATTAATTTTAGGCTAATGAAGTTTTTAATTTGATGGGATTAAAGTTGACAGTCACACAGATGTCAAATACATCATTGTGGATGTCAAATGATAGTCGTTCAAATGTAAATTTTAAGCTCATCAAATTATTATGATTCAATGTGAGAATTCCACTTGGAACATCTATCAGGATTCCTAAGATCTTGGACTTAATTAACTTTATTAGATCTTAATCGGTGATGAAGCATCAACCATAGGATCATAATATGAGAGTTTGATTTTGATTGGTTGCTTTTTAAGGGGAACCTATTTGTTTTTTATCATCAAATGCAAGGGTGCCATATGTCGATCCTTCAGGCCTTCTATAGTATTTTAACTTTTCAATTATGAGTCACACCATCTGATCGAGTCTTTGTGAGAGAGCGAGAAGGGTTGATCATGATATGAGGGCTTGAATATAATTGGTCCAATGGGATATATGCAAGATTATATTGGTATTATTCATTCCATCTGATCAAAGGGTCATGCAAAGTGTGAACCATTAGATCATTTAAGATGCACATTATTTAAGCCAAAGTTTGAGCTTTTCTTACTCCATTGGATTGAAGGCCATGATAAAGAAAAGGTCATTGGATCCTAAAAGATGCAAGGGAGTTAAGTTAGGGCCATATAAATATGAAAGACTTAGGCTTAAGGTGTTATTTATAAGATTTATCTCATATTAATAAATATGTTGAGGCCTTAGGATTAAAACCTTAGGCTAAGTTGTAAATCAAAGGACCGAGCTAACATAAGATTAAACTCGGGGGGGGGGGTTAGGACTTAGCATAAGGTGTTAAGACTAAGGTCTCAATTGTATTAATAAATATACCAGGGCCTTAGGCTTAAAATCTTAGGCTAAGTTAGGACATATTAAAAGGACCGTATATAATGAAGGTTAGGTATACAAAAGAACCTATAAAGGGAAAAGTAATAAACAATACCAAGGACTTCAGACTAAATTTTAGTTATGTTAATAAACATGATTAACTTAGAACATGAAATTTATGCTTAGGTCCAACATAATTTCAAAAGATTCCCACTTTTTTGGTTCTCATCAACATTCAAATTTACTAAGGACTTTGGCCAAGGTTTTGAAACATGAAATTATTGAGGACAAATGCCATAGAAACTGTAACTAGAGAAATAAAGACCATTTATTAGGGATGTTAGTCTGAATCAAAGCCAAAAAAAAATGAATTAAACTTACCTTTAATAGAGTGGATGATCTTCAAATTCTATAAATGATCTTATAATGCTAAATTTTCATGTTCAAACTTCAAGGTTTCTCTAGGGTCCCAATTTTCAAAAATGGGGGTATGTTGGTCCCAATACCGTGCATATAAAGAAACTATAGGATCCTAACCTTTGATTTGCATCATGGATCACCATGACCAAGATTGGTGGGACCAATCATTAGAAGGAGTTTGACATGGTGCACATCTACATTGCCCACCACATCACTTAGGGCTTACAAATATAATTGGGCTATGTATTTTAGCTACAATATTGTTGAAGACATCAAGAAGACCCATTAAATACTAAGCCATAGGTTTCAATGGGGTGTATTTCTTATTTTGATGGTTTTTGATGAGATTGGTGTACCAAACTACACCTCAAGAGTGCTAAAGTGGGCATACCTACTTGAGAATATATCCCCCACTGAGTACTATAAGGTGTTCACATGCCTAATGCACATCACACCCTCCTATAAGATAAAAATGAAGTATTGGTTTGATGGCATTAAGGAGACATTTGGGAAATAATGGTGCATCCTGAAGGATTTACCTTAGTTGGTTGATGAGCAAGCATTGTTTATAGTGAATCAACACTTGTCTCTTATGTGAATAAGGATGATCCCTTTTAGAGAGCTTTACGTATGGTTAAAGTTATCATATGCCTTCTCAGTGTGGTACTTTGTTGATTCCATAAAATAGATACATGATGCATAGCCTATTACCTTAGAGGTTAAGAAGATTGATTTAGAGATTCATACTCTCTAAAAATTATATGTCTATATAGGTAAGAAGGCATATAGAGAGAAGAAGGAGATGGACCTAATACATATAAATGTTAAGTAAATAATGGTGGAATAATAAGTACACAACTTGTTCTATATTTTTCCACCCATAAAGGATATAAAGGGTAGAAAACCTAAAGAAAATCTCCCATTAGTGCCTCCATTAAAGAAAAAGAAGTAGGCTAAGCATGATACCAACACAAGTGGTCAATATGCACCACAAAAGTGGTAGAAGACTACCCAATCCCCAAGACGAAGCCCCTTACCTCCCTGATGATCTCCACTACACCGATCTCAACCTCACCCTTCTCCACCCAAATCTTTACCACCACAAGTCCCTCCACTCCCACCTTCTCCTCCACACATTTTTATTACTCTCCCTTCACCCCCTAAAACATCTCCATAACCATATCCTCCGAAGGTTTCTTCATTAGGAGCTACACATCAGTGGGATGTAGAGCAAACACCTGATCATGAAGTCCTTGTATTCTAGATGGTAGCATCAAAATATGATTTTGAGAAGACACCCTCCCGAATGTAGGAAGAAGAGGCCACTTTTTATGACTCACCACTTGATGTTGAACAACTTTATGGCAAAGAAGGGGATGGTGAGGAAGAAGAAATGAGAAAGATGGTCATTGGTAGCATCGATGTGGAGGTTGAGGTCCTATAATACAACCCAAATAAAGGAAAAGAGATAGTCAGGTCTATAGTATAGCTTGATATTGATGCATCTATAAATCTATGCAACTATTATCAAGTAGGCATCCTTGATAGGATGCTTTATCTATGTCTTCACTTCATCCCTTGTGTTGTAACCTTAGACACATGGAATCATGTGTCCTTTCTTTTAGACATATATAATGAGGAGTGTGATTTTGATCTCCCCTAAGATAGCCTTTATTTATGACTTGATGCTCCTATGCTGCCAAAACCACTGTGGGTAGATCCCCAAAAGTGTTGATAATTTTTGACCCCACAAGTCAAAAAATCATCACCCTTATCATTCAAAGCTCTACATACCATGCTAGTTTACTTCGAAAGAGAATATGTCGATCAAAATAGTCAAAAGGAGAAAATATTAAAGAAGTAATTTGGGTTTTACAACAAAAAAGGTTCTTCTCAAAAGGGTAAAGTCATTTTACAAAAAATCGAGGGCCATTTCAACTTTTAGAGAAGTTCATTTTTCAAAAAGCCTGAAGGCCATTTCAAAAGTTTCAAGGGCACTTTCAACAATATCGAAGGTCATTTTCAAGATTTACAAATGGTTGATCCTCAAGGAAATGATCCACTTCAAGTTTGTTGAAAGGTCACTTCTCAGGAAAAGGGTCCTTTTATAGGTTTCCCAAAGGGTTCTTTCCCTTCAAGTGGGTCCTTCATAAAAAACCTGAAGGGCTTGATAGTTTTTTTGAAGGGTTTTGACAGTGGACCAAGAGAAAGTCCAAAGGGAATATTTAAGAATGCCGAAGTGCCATTGTTTAATTCTAAAAGGGCATTACAAAAAGGCCAAGGGGACACTTACAAAAAATCTAAAGGGTATGTGCCCTTTAGAAGAAGGCAATTTTAAAATTCTGAGTAAACCGTTTCATTTTTTTGAAGGGTATGTGCCCTTTGGGAAAGTCATTTTGAAAGGAATTTTGAAGGGTATAATCCCTTCAAAAAATGATCAATTAGAGGAATATCAAAGGGTATGTGCCCTTCAGGAAAGTTTAAAATAGAAAAATCTGAAGGGTTTGTGCCCTTCAAAAAAGGACTTAACAGAAAGGCTGAAGGACCATTTAGAAAAGTCAAAAGCATTAGAGTCCCTATGAAAAGGTCCACTTAGGAAATATGAAGGGTTTTTTCCCCTTGAGAAAGGATAATTTTAAAATCTCAAAGGGCAATTCAAAAAGAGGAATTCCTTCAAACTTTTTGTTTGAAATAAGTTTACAAAGAAATGGAGCATTCCCAAAAAGATGAAAGGAATTTTCAAAAAGTTTGAAGGAATTCCTTCAAATAAATTGTCTGAAAGAATTCCTTAAGAATTTTTACCAAGAGGAAAGTCTGAGCACAAGTAGAGAAGGAGAGACAATTCCTGCAGATAATTTATCTGTAGGAAAGTGAAAAAACAAAAACCTAAAGACATATAATTCCTTCAGAATTTTTGTTCAAAGGAAATAAACTGAAGGAAAGTGCATAGAGAAAGAAGTCTTGGAATTTTTTTTTGAGAGACAAAAGTCTAAGAGAAATAGAAAAACAAATATCTAAAGATGAAAACCATAAGTAAATGGCCTGAATCAATACATGCATAAGAACAAGAGACAGAGTCAACATAGAATTTCATGTAAGTGGAAGTTCATTTGGAGTTGGTTGGTCTAAATTTAAGCTGACTATTTGTTGTATTCATGATTATCTCTTAATCAATCTCATGCATCAAAAGGTCTAACTCAACTTCAAGTGGAGTTCTTAGTTCAAGGTATGGCATGGATTTCCATGCAAGAGTTTGACTTATCAAACTTGGATCCACCTCATCCCTTCAAATGCCAACATGGCATTGATTTCATACATGTGATTTTGTTTATATTGTTAAGCTTCAACATAAAAATATTTAAAATAAAATTATAAGTTCAAAATTAGTGTTGATTTCATGCAAAGGAGATTGTTCTCTTATTTCTAGTAGCTCAAGAGGAGTTCCATATTTGGAGATTGGCGTAGCATCATGCATGTTAGAAGTTTTGACTCAAGCTTGAGCCCACCATATATTTTCAATGACAAAGAGATTTCATGCAAGGCATAAGACAAAAATATATTTTACTTGAAGGCTATGATAACACAAGTTTGACTTAGTTGATCTCCTCTTTTATTTTTAGTGCCAACCTCTTGGCTATTGTATGTTTTCTATATAAATTGGCTTTTTAGCCTTGAATTGTATCCCTCTTTTAGAAAGATAAAATTCTACCAAGGACTGAGTTTGTAATATTTTATAAGATTAATAAGAATATTTTTATTTTATAGAATGTTGGTATAGTGTATTCATGTTAGTGATTTGCATAAGTGATAGAATTTCTCTTCCTTGTCAAGTCTTGATTCTTACCTAGCAGCATAGTTGATCAGTTTATGCAGGTCATGTTCTATGTTTGATGTCTCTTGGCTAAGTTTATAGTGGATATAGTGGCTGGTTAGTACTTTAAATTAGGCCTATTCTTTCATTTACCTCAAGCTTGGATCACCAGATAAAAACTTTTCATGAAATACTTATGCATATTGGTCAATTGGAGTTATAAGTTTATCCCTTTTTTTATCCAAATCATTGTTCTTAGGAGATAAAATTGAGTGGATAAATAAAAAATATAGGTGTATCACCATCATTAGATATGATTTCTTTTAAATTTTCTCTCTCTTTTCTTTGTAGTTTATAGCATAGAGCAAGGATCCTAATTAATACACCAAATGGGGCTAGCCCTTAAAATCTAGAGATTCAATCCAATGATTAGGTCACCCACATCCTAGGATTGTTTCCATGTTTCAACATACTGTGAAGGTGTGAAACTACCTTCATAGGGGTGCAAGTTTGATTGATAACAAAAATATCACCCCTCTATAAGCAAGTGCAACATTTTTGAAGATGGCCCTAGAAGTCACATGCTAGAATATTTTGTCAAATTCTAATACACAAAGTGTAGAGAAGAAACATACTTAGGTGGTGGGTATGTATAGTAAGGAAGTTGCCACCAAGAAGGTGGTTGCTGAGAATATGGATGATCTAAAGAAATATGTCAAAAAGGCCATAGAATAAAATTTAGAACATTAAATATGTGTAAGATAATTTTAGAATAGGAGATAGTTCTAGAATATGGCATACTTCTCGATGGGGATGCCATATGTAAACTAAAAACCTTGGTGAACCTCTTATTGAAGTACTGTAAGGAGTAAATTGTGCCAAAAGATGAGGGTTTAGAGCTAGTAGATCAATTCATTGAAGTAGTTAAAGTTTATTTGCATACCCTGGAGAGAATTGGGGAAGGCATCCCCATTTTGGATGGAAATTTTGAATGGTTGGCACAACTAAATAATATCTTGTAGGATTGAATCCAAGTAGAAGAAGCCAAAGGAAGTAGATGGTTGATGCTTTAGTTTTAATAAGGGATCATTCCAAGCACATTGAAGCATTCAAAGATGTGGAGATGATAGAATAAAATATCAATACACATTATCAATAACTAAATGCCAATCTTGTAGCCCTCCAAGGATGGGATGTCAAAGAAATATCAACACTTGAAAATGTCTAGAAGGATGCCACTACTTCCCTAGATGAATTGGTAAATAAGACCAATGCAATATCTAGACAACCCAAGGATATGAATAAATATAATGAGGCCATAGAGTTAATAACTAATAAGTTACTTGACACATTGTCATATTGGGACAAAGTCAAGAAGTAGATTGAGTAGACAGGGCCTGAATTTTTGGTAGAGGCCACCAATGAGACTTAGTCTAGGATGGACTAAGAGCATAGTGTGGGGTGATGTTGGCCCCCAAATATTGGATAAGTGTTTTAACATTTTGGTGTGGAACTGAGACAATATGGAAGGAGCCTAAAATGAAAGACTATGGCACATAAGAAATATGGTGCATAACCTCTAGGGTGCAAAATCACTAAGGCACATAAACACCAACATAAGAGGAACCAGTTAAAGGAGAATTAGTCATAAGAAAAATGAGATCATAGGACTCATAATGATAGTGGAAGACTTGGGGAACACATGGGAAGTGAGATCAGTTAAGGAGAAATTACGAAGGGCCACCTAGACCTTATCCATCAAAAGTTTTGCACCAATCTACAAGGAGAGAAACACATGGAAGTAAGAATCCAACATAACATGAGTATATAAGGGGCACAAAGGCCCAAGTCCTTAGGAGAAGTTAGTTGATAGAGATCCATGACTATCAATCTATGGAGAGTTCATTGGTCATTTACTCTAATCATTAATATTGTAAATGCTTGGTCAGGGATAAACAAGTATAATACCCCTATTGTAAAACATTATGATGATGGATTTTTTGGATTAATGATACTCATGCTTAATATATGAGTTACGGATTTATAATCATTTTTTTGTTCATGTTAATTGAATAGATTGATTGTGTATCTATTTTAGGTTGAGTTAAGAAATTTCTTAGTTGAGACTTAATATGTAATCTAATCAATTATTTTCTTTTTATAAGTAACAAACTTTGAATTAAAATGACATTAGTCTGCATAGTCATGGTAGCCAAGCTTAGTAATCCTAGAATCAAATTAATCTATCTATTATTTTATGTAGTATCTATTTAATTACATAATAAAAGGAAGAATATGACTAAATTAATGTTACTATGCAATAAAACCTATGGGAACTGGTCCCTAGTTGTGAACTTTGGATGAGCATGCAAGACCATAGTCTTATGTGAAAGGGCCAACATGCTAGCTTATTGGTCTAGACTTTAGCATTGAAGCTATATTAATAATAAAAACCCAACATCGTACTACCATTTACATCAACCCTAAGCCTAGATTTCAAATATTTTTAATCTCAAACACACTTAAGGCATTCAGGATGATTCTCATTCTATCACCCACTAACACTTACATCAAACACTAAGTGGGAGAAATACATCAGGCTTGAGCCCTCATTGAAGTATTGGTATGTAGGCAACTCTCTTAAAAATAGAGTGTTGAAGATGTCCAACCTTTATTATTAATGAACACACATTTTCACCTCATGCCATACTTACAAGGAGGATTAGGGTTTTCACATTAAATCAGATATTCTAAGCATAATATAGATTTCTAGATTTTATGCATGCAAGAACAAAATCTAAAAACATAGGGACAAGTGCTCTCATAAAATAAGAACAATCCTATAAAAAGGACACTAGTGCTATTTTGAGGATACTAGAGCAACATGGTGCTACTATCTACGTGGGGCACTACTATTTAGTGAAGAATCAGATCTAGGGACCCTATTGATGACACTCAGCCCTATCTAAGCTTGAACCCACACTATATTTGTAGAAGATAATGATAACTCACACAATCTCATAATCTAGCTGACTACATAAGTATTTCATGGACTAGGTTTAGGTAGAATACTAATTTAGACCTACAATATCTTGAAAACACCCTAAAGGAGGTCAGAATGGAATAAAATTTATGAGGAAGATTCTCCTTTATAATGCCATCATGAACAACTCATTCAACATAGATTCAAGGCAAGAGATAGGTAAATAAAGTCTATTAGTACATCAAGAGGTAATTCTTACAAATGCTTGATAGGGTTTAGCCTAATCAAGATGACCATATTTTGTAATATCTCAGAGAGTCTTTGTGAGAATCTAAAATTTGAGAGAGAGCTATAATGTGGAATAGGATGGAAGATAAAGATAAAAGGTGAAGAGAGAGTGAGCACACCATCTAAGATCATTAAATGATCTACCACCTTTTGATGAATGCTCCACCATCTTTTGATTAAGTTAGAGATAATACATCATACACAATATAGCCTTCATTTTTCCCAATATCCTCCAAATCATTTCATTGATTTAGAAATGCACTAGAGTATAAGAGCTTTTTGAAGGTGATGAGTCATGATCTTGTTATAAATGAAAACCCTTAGAGACCATAAAAATCTATTAAATTCTACAACTACTTTCTCTTATTACCAAATATCCATTTTTGGATTTTACACCATTTCCCACTTGACTTGATTTTGAAGATAAAATCTTCAAAATTTTGGACCTAATAGAGCCATGACCATATCTGCTTTTGGTGACTGTTTGTTGGAGTGATGTCTGTGTCAAAGGATGAGATACTCCACCATATCTCATTTATGTTTTCATCTAATCCAACCTAAAATTGGATCTTTACTATATATTTAAAACCAATCCAACTCATTGGTTTTCATAAAGTCATTATATCAATGAAGATCCATAGATTTTATAACTTTATTCTAGACTATATTAGGTTTAAATAAACCTATCATGGATCTAAGTTTTAATGGTAATAGAGATTGAACATTAACATTCTTGATTGTATGGCAATATTTCCTTGATGGTGTTTGATAGATCTCTGATGGTGGTACATGCCTTTTGAGATGTTTTCTCTAGTTCAACCTTGACTGTGTTCGACCTCCACTTAAAAACTCTTGTCTTCAACTTTTAGTATCAACCATTGATCTTGATTTGGGCTTCTTGACTTTTTAAACTCACTCACACTATTGATCTCATCTATTTGATGAATGCATGCCATCTATCTTTATTTTACTTAATAAAATGTTCTTCATTAATCATATCTACATGACTCAATGTGTGTCATTGATCTTTACTAGTAAGATCAAACATGTATCATTGATCACCCTATTCACCATGATCATGATAGTTGGCACCATTACATTTAATCTTAAGATCCTATAACTCTTTGACCCTCATTCACATCATTAAATATTCATGGCATGATTAAATGTATGCCATTAGATCTACCTAGACCACTAATTTGAGCTATTACCCACATGCTATTGATCTTTTGATACATAATTTAACGTGCTCTACTGGATCTTTGAGACCCACTAACATGTTAGATTGCTGCTCACCATTGGATCTTGACTCGAGATTCTATGAATTAGACACTTGTCAGCCCCACACTCACTCTTTTGAATCTAAATGGCTATTTCATAAGGCTTAAACATAACATCCCTATGCACATCTTACTTGTTAAGTATTTTTAAATCCAAATGGTTAATTGCTACAACTTTAACCTGATGTCCCTACACATATTTCATTCTACTTGTTTAATTTTGAGGACTTAGATCTTGAGATAGAAAACTCATCAAGACATGAAATTTGTAGATTCAATGCATGAAAAACACCATGCCCATGCAACTCTTTGACCCTAGTTAAATTTTTAAGTGAATCTATCATATGTGTAACTAGACTAATCTATCCATTTCTGCATGATGTTTGATGGTGGTCTAGTCCATCTTATTCACTTGCTCAATTCATTTAATCATTTGGTCAATATATAACTCTACTCAATTAGTCTATCTAGGAATAAGATTTATATGTGGGCCAAATTTGTCCAACATCTTTGGTGACTCAGAGGGAAACATGCTTGCTATGCTTGAGAACCCATACTTATTAGCTTGTCTAATCCATTGGGCATGGAGTCATAAGCTAATATGAATTGAGTAAGGCTATCACTTTCTTGAAAACCCTATCTTGAATCAATAAGGACCAAAAGAAATAAAAAAAATAAAGTGCCCAAAGCACTTTGGAAATGAAACACACAACATGAAAGGAAATTAACCTAAACAAAGTAAGGGAAACTAACCTATTAAACAAATGTGCATAGAGAAATGCATGAAATTTAATCTAATATATATAATATTATACAAAAATTTATAAGAACATCCTTCCTAGGTCAAATGGGAAACTTTTATTATCATCCACTTGTAATAGACCAAAATAAAAAAATACCTTGCTTTGGAGGTACTAGAATTGGTAAACCAAACAACTTGATGGCCAATCCTTTTGATGTGCTCTCCAATGGATGAAATGGAGAAAATATGTCTCCAATGTAGACATACTAGTCCAAGTCTTCCAATCTTGGTTCATGTTGGGTTGTAGGAGTACTTAATTGATGTTTCTCATCACTCTTGAGAAAGCCTTACATAAATAATTCATTTAGGATCTTGGGAACAACTGCACTTGGTTCACTTGGTGGTTAAAAAATACTATGTTCTTTCACCTTGTCCTTATACAAATTAGGATTGATCATACTTAGAGCAATATACTCATTTTATTTGGAAGGACATGTCTCTGAGCCTCCTCAAACTCTTTGATTATGGTATTGAACTGCTACCACAAATATTCAAATTCTTTATTGGTATGTTCATCAAATTACATCACTTGAGCACTTGAGATGTCTCCTTCATCAAACTCACTAAATTTTTCATCTTGTTATTCAACTAAAAATGAGAGTTGATTTGACCATTCAAGGTCCAAAATATCACACGTATCTTGCTCAAGATCTAATCTACTTTCTTCTAGATCCAAAATATCAGGGCTATCCTCAACTGACACCTCATCTTAAAGTGGACCAACCTCAGGTACTTGGTTCTGATCCTCTTCTTCATCTATGTAGAATGGACCTTCATTAGTCCATCTAAGGTCTACCCTATGTTTAGCTTGAGTATTGTCTTCTTTAGGTAAGTTTGTAACATTAACTTACTCCATTTCACTCAAGAAATCCAAGAATAAATGCTAAAATTTATCTTTTAAATCACTTGAGCTACCCTTGACCTCCATAATAGGTTCATGAAGGTTTTACTCTTGCTTCTCATCAAGCTCCTACAACTTTAAAGATGAAACATATTGCTCCCTATGAAGTGGGCTGACTATCATGATCGCCTCTTTATAGACACTTGCATTGTCCTCCTATGGCTCACTTATGACTGCAAGCTCCTCCTCTATCTTTTGTAAAATAGGTTATTTCTCTAAGAGGGAGATGGTGAGAGGGTGAAGAAGTTCACTTTGATTGTAGCTTAAGAGACTTTCCTTCCAGCTAGGTACCTAAAAGGGTCTCTTTGGTGGCTCTTAAGGAAAGGAGAGAGAGTCTCAAAACTCTTGTACACCAAGCTCATCAAGCTGAGCTATGGTTGCTTGATTCATTTCTTGAACAACTAACTCCTATACCAGAACTAGTTCTTGGACTACCTCAACTAACACCTCCTCCTTCTTTATTCCTTTTTGAATTGATTTCCATGATGGAAATGAGTATGGAACAAACACTATTTCTTCCTTTTGAATTTTGATAGGAGAAGTTGGTCTCATAATTGAGGGAATGACATAGCTAGGGTCAAATGTGTTGGAGAAGATCCATGGTGGAATGGCTTCATACTCTTGAGTGGGAATGGGCATAGGGGTAGGAGAGGGAAAATTGATTGGCTCGAGTTTGACAAACTCTTTCTCCCACTACTTAAACACTTTTTTAATGGATATCACCCACCCTTCAATTCTTGCTTCTCAACCTGTGGATAGTTAGCTTCTTCAATGGATGCCCACATGTTCCAAAACTCTTAAAAGAAGATATTTATCCTCTCCATGTCATTAATGGGTAATTCTTTTCCAAGATTAAACCACTCATTGATTTTTATGATTTTTCTCACTTGGTCTAATATTTCCTCTCTAACTTTTGACAAGGATACACTTTGTCAAGGTTGACTAGGGGGATGATTAGGAACTCTTGAAGGCTAAGATTGAGGCTCTTAGAGGGGAGAGGACATATAAGACTGATCCAAATGATCCTATTGATCTTCATAAGATATCAACACACTATCTATATTCTGGATCATGCTTCTTATCATTACTATGTCCTCATTCTTACAAGATAATCTTTGTTCACCCTCAAAAATTGACCATCTATTCTTGACCAAATAAATATCACTCCTTACCTCTTGTAGAACATGGATAGGGATGACTGTAGAAAACTCCAAACTCCTACTAATATCCCTTAACAACTAAATACAACTTGATAATGCGTACTTGACTTTTGACAAGGATGTAATAGGATAAGCGTAGTCTTGACAAGGGGAATTAGAAGATTGATTTGATTGCAAAGGAGCCTGACCTTGGTCATATGAAAGGGTGGGAGGAGGACAAAGGCCATGATAGGTTGTTTGAGGGCCATTTGGGGGGAACTCATAAACATTATTTGCCTACTAAGTGTGATGTTGAGGTAGATAATAATCATACTAATCAAAAGATGGTTGATTGTACATACCAAATTATGATTATTAGGCACTTAGGATACTTAAAGTAGATAATTAGTACTTAGAGTTACCATTGATGTTTGCATACATGCCTTCAAAGGCTGATTGGATGAATAGAACACCAAAACTCTTCACTAGTAAGTCCCATCAGGCATGACAAAAATTGTTATGACATTAATCTGCACCCTTGGAGAGAGTTCTTTAGGCTCCCTCTAACTAAGCCATAATATGGGAATAGTTATAGGTTGTGGGTATCCTATAATAGGGTTAAACATCCAAAAAAGGCTAAATTCCTTTTGATGGATCACCTAAAATAATGCTACTATAGGAAAAAGGGTTATAAAAGGGAAAGGGATTCTAAGAAGGCTAAAAGGTGATGCACCAAATAAAAATGGGAAACTACCATAATCTTAAACCCACACTAGATATGTAGAAGATAATACTAGCTCACATAATCTCATAATCTAGCTAACTGCATAAATATTTCATGGACTAGGTTCAGGCATAATACTAACCCAGACCTATAATAGCTTGAAAACAACCTAAAGGAGGTCAAAAATGAGGATAATATATGTGGAAAATTATCCTTCATAATTCCATCATGCACAACTCACTCAACACAAATCCAAAGCAAGAGATAGGTAAATAAATTCTATTATTACATGAAGAGGTAGTTTTTATAAATACTTGATAGGGTTTAGCCTAATAAAGATGAGCATATTTTTTAATATTTCAGAGAGTCCCTTGATCTTTAAAATTAAAGAGTCCTTATGAGAATATAAATTATAAGAGAGAGCTACAATGTGGAAGAAGATAGAAGATAAAGAGAAAGGGTGAAAAGAGAGTGAACATGCCATTTGAGATCATTAAATGAGATACCACCTTTTGATGAATGCTCTACCAAATTTTAATCAAGTTATAGCTAATACATCATAGACAAGATAGCCTTTATTTGTCCCAATAGCCTCTTAATCATTTCATCGATTGAGAAACACACTAGAGGATAAGAGTTTTCTGAAGGTGATGAGTCAAGATCCTATTATGAAGAAAAACCCTTAGAGACCCTAAAAATATATTAAATTCTCTAGCTAATTTCTCTAATCACCAAATCTCCATTTTGGGATTTTATGCCATCTCCCACTTGACTTGGTTGTGAAAACAAAATCTTCATATCTTTGGACCTGATAGAGCCATGACCATATCAAGTTTGGGTGGCTGTTTGTTAGAGCTATGACTATGTTGAAGGATAAGACACTCCACCATATCTCATTTATGTCTACATCTACTCCAACCTAAAATTAGATCTTTACTATAGATTAAAAACCAATCAAATTTATTGGTTCTCATATAGTCATTATATCGATGAAGATCCATATATTGCATAACTTTATTCTAACTATATTAGCTTTAAACAAACCTATCCTACATCTAAGCTTTAATGGTGATAGAGCTTTAGCATTAACATTCTTGACTGTATGGTTGCATTTTCTTGATGGTGTTCAACTAAGCTCTAATGCTAGTACATGTATTTTGAGATATTTATTCTAGTTTGACCTTGACTGTGTTCAATCTCCACTTGAAAACTCCTATCTTTGACTTTTAGTATCAACCATTGATCTTGATTTAGGCTCCTTAACTTTTTAACCTCACTCACACCATTGATCTCAGATACTTAGTGAATGCATGTTGTTGATCTTTATTCTACTTAATTAAATGTGCACTATTGATCCTATTTGCATGACTCAACACATGTGCTTGATCTTTATCAATAAGATCAAATGTGCATTGTTGATCACCCTATTAACCATGATTATGAAACTTGGCACTATTGTATTTAATATTAAGATCCTATGACTCTTTGACCCTTGCTCATACCATTAGATCTTCATGACATGAATGAATGCATGCTATTATATCTACTTAGATCCATTGGATTGAGTTATTACCCATGTGTCATTGATATTTTGACACATGATTTAATGTGCTCCATTGGATATTCGAGACCCATTGACATCACTTGATTACTGCTCAATATTGGATCTTGATTCAAGCTTCCATGATTTGAACACTTGTTAGCCCCATGTTCATTATTTTGAATCTAAACAACCATTTCATGAGGCTTGAACTTGATGTCCCTATGCATGTATTAATTGTTAAGGGTTTTTAAATCTAAATGGTTAATTATTATAGCTTTAACTTGATGTCCCCATGCATGTTTCATTCTACTTGTTTAACTTTGAGGACTTAGATCTTGAGATAGACAACTCATTAAGACATGAAATTTGTAGAGAATGTTCAAGGCATGAAAAAAACCATGTCCATGAAATTATTTGACCCTAGTTGAATTTTCAAGTACATTTATTAAAAGTGTAACCAAATTGATCTATCCATTTCTTCATGATGTTTTATGATGGTCTAGTCCATCTTCTTCACTTGCTCAAGTCATTTGATCATTTTGTCAATCAAGAACTCTACTCAACATATTTATCTAGAAAGAAGATTTGTATGTGGGCCAAATTTGGCCAACAACAATTATTTTTGATAAGTTATGCAAAATAAGAAAAAGGATTATAATATTTTGGAAGAGTTTAGAAACAAATTTTCATGTGCATTTAAACCCAAAATGAAAAATAAAAGTCATTATTGGGATCTTCAAAGGTATTAGGGTTTTATTGATTTCATTTTGTTTGGTTGCTATGATTTTTAATTATCATGGGAGTTGACTTCACTTGGAGAGTTAAAGGGTTTTCTGTAGCTACCATGCCTGGATAGGGATCCTTTAACTATGAGTTGAACAAAAAAGAAGGATTAGTTCATTGATTAAGGTGAGCTACATTATGAGAAACTCATAGATATTTAAGGGAGTGATCTGATCATGTAGAATATGCATGGATAATGGAAAAAGAATAAGAAAGAAGGTGATAAATAAAAGTAGGAACATAATTTAGAGGGAGGAATTCTTGAGGTTGTTTCCTCATCTATTTAAATAATATTTCTGCTAAACATCATTTACATTTACATTTCTATTGAATATTATTTTTATTTACAGAACTATTTCTTGAAATAAATGTCACCAGGATAATGACCTATTTTATTGGGGAAGGATGTCACATCCAATTCCACTATATAAATTATTTAAGCATGAAATAATGGATTATGACATTTATGATTTGCAGTTCTGATTTATGATGTTTGGATAGCTATTTCATATGTCAAACTATGCTTTATGATTATGATGACTGAATCCATTTGCATATTAGTTACATTCAATAGTTTATTTATGCTTATATATTAATGATTATTATAATTTCAAACTAAATACCCATTTATTTGATTAAGGTGGTTGTAGGACTATCCCTCCCTCATAGATAATACAAAGGGAGAGTATCATCATAGAGGGGGGAAGCAGATGCCAGTATTGGGGTTGAAACAACTCCACCAAACCCATGCACACACCACATTTGTGATTTATTAATGAAACTAACATTGTTAGTGATTTAAAAATGATGAATGCTTACTTCACATTTGTTGTCTATTTGGTTTATATGAGTGTTTGCATTGATTATGAGATGTTATTGTGTTATATGTTGATTGTTTGACATGATATGTTATTTGGTGTATGGAATGTTTACTTCATAAAATCATTATTTGGGCTGATTCATGGTGGGTTGTGTTAGTGATAAACTTTATGCATTTTTAACTTAATGTGAATTTTAGGTGTTGAATAATCTTGTGTGGGTCATTACACTTATTACCTCTTTGGTGGCCTAAGAGGTGAAAAGGGGTAATAATTATTTTTTATGAGTTATGAAATAAAGGGAAAAGGGTTATAATGTTTTGGAGGAATCTAGAAACCATTTTCCATGTGCATTTGAACCCAAAAGGGAAAATCAAAGTCATTATAGGGATCTTCGAAGGTGTTAGGGTTTTATTTGTTTTGTTTCATTTGGTTACTATGATTTGAAATTATCATTAGAGTTGAATTTACTTAGAGGGTTAGAGGGTTTTCTCCAGATGCCATGCCTGAATATGGAACTTTTGACTATGAATTGAACAAAAAATAAAGATAGTAGTGCATTGATTAAGGTGAGTTACATGATAAGGAACTCATAAGATTTTAAGGGAGTGGTCCAGTCATGTAGAATGTGTATGGATGAGGAGAAAATAATAAGAAAGAAGGTGAGAAATAATTATAGGAACACAACAAAGAGGAGAAAGAGATTTGATCTTGGTAAGAAGGAGAAAGAAACTATCATTTTTCTCATTTAGATGACACCCATTTTAGGATCGGGGTGATTATATCTTGATTTTATCATTTTATTTATTGATTAAAAATTTATATTTGTAAAAGAAAAATAATTATTTGATATGGATTTTTGTATGTTCTGTCTAAATAAGAAAAATGGTAGCTTTGACAAAATAAAACTAGGTTTTATGTATATCAACATGGGGATGGAACCCAATTCCATCCACAAGATGATACATATATTATTTGTGTAAATATTATACTAAAAACCCTCATACCCATGCAGAGTCAAGGTATGAGATAAATTTGATAAGGAATTGACTTGAGTTTGATTTAAACCTTGTTATTTAGCTATAATTAGTTGATAGAGTTGACCCTATATTATTACCTTGTTTAAAATCATGTATTGGATTAAATGCTATTGAATTACTTCTCCTTTGAGATGTAAGAACTGCTATAGGGTTTGAAGGATTAGTTTAATTCATTACAATCCCTGTATATATTTTTTACATAACTTATTGAGGGATTTTGATGTATAGTCTTATGGACATCAAAAGGAGTAAAATTGGATAAAGATATAAATGCTTTTTGCCAAATTTTATAATATAGAACTTATGTTGAGATATACATATTTATATGTGAATATATATATATATATATATATATATATATATATGTATGTATGTATGCATGTATGTGTATATTTATGTATGTATGTATATATACATATATGTATACATATACATATATGTATACATATGTCTATACATATATGTATACATATGTATATATATATATATATACACACACACACACATACATACATACATATACATACATACAAATACATATATACATATACATACACACATATATGCATGTATATATATGTATGTGTGTGTGTGTGTGTGTGTGTGTGTGTGTGCACGTGCGCAAGCACATACATATATGTTTATATGTATATACATGTATGTATATACATGTATGTGTATGTATGTGTGTATGTATGTATGTATGTATGTGTGTATGTATATGTATATATATGAATATGTATACACACACACATACATACATATGTTCATATATACATGTGTCTGTGTATGACTCAACTAGGTAATGTTCATTGATTCATTTAAGAAGTTGCATAATGTTTGGTGGAGTCAATACCTTTGACCTACGTTGAAGAGATTACATCTAATTTTGGATAGAAAACAACTATAGGTTATAGAAATGTTCTAGACCTATTTATTAACTTTATAGATGATGAAATATATGTTAATATGAATTTTAATAAAACCTTTTTGTTATCAATAATTTCACACACACACACATGTGAACCTTTTTGTTATCAATAATTTCACACACACACACACACAGTCTAGAACACTTTTATAACCTATAGTTGTATTGTATCCAAAATTATATGTAATATCTTCCATGTAGGTCAAAGGTATTGACTCTGCCAAACATTATGAAACTTCTTACAAGTATCAATGAACATTACCTAGTTATTAAGCTGTACATTTATATACTAATACAAATATGAAGTCTCTTGAAGTCTTAGAACATGGTAGATTTTTATGAAGGATATAGAAGTATTAGGAAATTGTTTTAGGTCATAAAATATATTGAGGGAGTCTAGTCCATATAAAATGATCCCTGCATAAATAGTGATTGACCACATGATAGATCTGGTAAATAAAATTTATATAGACTGGGCATGCATACTAATTTAGATATGAGTATTTCTTGAGTTTAAATTTTGTGATAACAAGGTTAAAATAAATAAGTGTCCAATAAATGCAAAACAAATTTAGGACACATTGTATATGATTCATGAGCAATTTTGAGTTTTCCTAAATTAAAATATTAGTTGTGTGTTATCATCATATATATATATATATATATATATATATATATATATATATATATATATATATATATATAAATTTAATTATGTTCAAATGGGCCTAAAATAATTTGATTCTTATTTTACTCTCCTATAGATATTTTACGTGAATACAATTCATTTATAGATTTATATAAACACTTTTGTGGTCATGTAAATATCATTAATGAGGTTCATGATTTATGATTTTTTATCTTAGATAATGTTGTTTTGGATGTGTATGCTGTAGTCTATATTATTATACTTTGAATCTTATGTAATAGTTATTAGATTGTATTATTAGATAACATGTGATAGTTAATGAGGATTCTATCATGAAACTCATATACCTATCGCATGATATCATTTGATAGTCATGATTAAATGGTAGATAGTTTTGTGTGAGTGGAATTGACTCTGATTTTTAGATATGATTTCTATAATGAAAATTTTGGCCAAAGTAATGTTATAGCTAAGACATTGTCATTCCACTATAATTTCTATTTTACATGTGTATGATGATGTCATTTTATATATAGGATTGGATTCCATGGTGTATTTGACTGTTGAATGTATTTATGATTGTAGACACATGTGTTTTGGTTGATTTCTTGATATCTGAACTATTCTTATCTAACCCTTTGTGAAGGGTAGGGACACTCCTAGTGGGGAGGTGTGCAAAAAACTATTGGTATGTGGTTGTAGGTAATTCACTTTGATGATGCTCTCCCTTTGTTAGTTATTTTTAAAGATTTGGGATCATACTCAGGCTATATTTATGGATCATTGAGCTACTTGTGAAGCTCCTTTGTAAAATTATACCTATTGTATTATATATTTGACTTTATAGTAAAATGTATCTTGTACATTATTATTTTTAGATATTTAGCATAATAGTGGTTGTGAAATTTGTAATAAATTCTAAATATTATGATATCAGTGGTTATATGCTTGTTTATAACTGAAATGTGGATTATATTAGTTGTATGTTTTAGTTGATTAATTATGCTATTCATTTTGTGAGAAATATTTATTTGAAATATGTTTAGACTGTTTAGAAACTATATGGATCAATTTATTAGCTAGTGGGTTAATATGTTAATGCATTTATTGCTTCATATGCATTTTGTAGTCAAACAATGGTTAATTTAGATAGTTATAGATAGTTTCATAAGTAAACTATGTGAACAAAAAATAAATAGTTTAACTTATGGTTAACCCAGTTAACAAAATATCATTGGTTCCAATAGATATTCATATATGTTTCCTATAATTTTGACCACTTGATTACCATTAAAATATTTGAGACATTTATGCACTATAAAAGGTACTTCTCCAATATTTTATATCCAAGTGCATCTCAGTACTATATAAAAGACCCATCTGCTTGGTAGAACTAAGGAAGAAGTGGGCACTATGAGAGGCCTCACTTGTAAAGGTTACACTATATTCCCAAGAGTATCATGTGGATGACCATCAAATGTTTTGAAAACTCTATAGGTGTCATGTCAATCTTAATATATATAATTAAGATAGTAGATAAGTGTTATGGTGTAGGCATTTTCACTTGATCCATTATCTATCATAACGATATGTATGAATTACTTATCAACATATATTCAAATAAAGAGTGTATGTCTATATGAATCATCATCAAAAAATTCACTATACCAATGATGTTATCAAGTGGATGTCCATATATAGAAGGAGGAGGATGAAAATTAAATGTATAATGCACTTTAGGATTATCCTTGTTACTTATTGCTTCATGATTTAAAAAAGATCTTTGTATATTTTGAGCTTTGAATTGTCATTTTATTTTCATTTAACCTCTTCAGTAGGTGCACCAATATCAATAATGTTCTCATCAATGAGATCTTGAATCTTATGTTTGAGATTGAAACATCTATTTGTATGGATTCTAAAATCTAATTATCTATAACATCTCAGTCTTGTATAGTTGACAAATACCAATTAGGGTTCTACCCTTGAGTTCAAAACATTCTTATTATCGAAAGGATTGCATTTTCCATCTCACTATGTCTAAATTATTATCTTATGGTTTAGACCTATCATTATAATGACCTAGATCACATATACACTATAATAAGCTTGAAATATGATTTATATTATTCATTGTTAGTTATAGACCTATAATAATTTTCTATCTTGTAGGACACTACCATTCATATAGGGACACTAGCATCGAATTTATTATTTTGTCTAATATATCATTTTACAAATTACACCTATTGAATAAGGTGTAATAGGTAAGCTCAAGGAATAATTAGGGGATTTTCATCCTCTAAATTTAGGATTATTGCTAGGACAATCTAAGATGCGAGTTAGATGTATTGATATCTATTAAATACCTTGATTGGAATAGATTTCTAAGATATGCAATGCTACCATTGAATATTTGATACAAAACCTCTTCACACTAGTTAATATAATTCATGAGTTTATCCCCTTACATTTCACTTCACTTTTTATAAAATAAGGGAAAGATCACTTGACAAAAAATGAACATAAAAGGGAAATATGGTAAGGCAAAAAAGGGAGCTCTCTCGATTAAACAAAAACATCAAATCTTGAGGATTGAGGATGTCAGTATATGCCAAGTTTCACTGGAGCTCAGACTAAAACCAAACTAGGAGGGAGTCAATGGTAAGTGGTAAATTATTAATTCCTAGAATCCTTTATATGATTAAACACATGAGAGATTTGTTTTTAGTCACACACATAACTATAAGGGTTTATAAAGAGCAAAAATAATTCAAGAAACAAGCTAAAATAGGTCAAAACTCATTTTAATTCATGCATAAACCTATATAAAACACATGATTTAGTTCTTTAACACTAACATTTTTCATTAAACCAGAGAAGTTTTGGAAGACATTCATGAAATAAAAGCCCTATAAGTAGAAAGACAAAACTTGCATTAATCTTTAGAGTGTTCAATTACAAATATGTCAACCACCATAAAGTGAAAAAAAACAACATATATATAAGAGAGATGGGACCCACCTCCTAGTAACATGAGATCCCACTCCTAACCATCATGGCCTGAGATATTTATAATAAATCATTCATGTGAGACAACCAAGAAATGACAAAGTAGAGAAAAGAATTGATGATGACACACTAGCACAAAGTATGTTTAGGTCCATAAAGGTAATTAACTCTAGCCTAGTGGTGGTCCACTTCCCTATTACCTCTAAGTACCAAATTGGCCTCTCAATCAAGATTTTTTAGGTTGATAGGTGGCTCTTAGAAGATCACTTCTATCAAGTCAGTAGCTTATTATACATCCTAAGAGGTGATTCCAATGAGACTTTTACCTCGTTAACATGGATAATGCTAGTTGTAGATTGATTGAAAAGTTCCAAGATAACCTGAACTTTGGCCTTGTTATATTTTTCCACCTTTTTCCTCATGGGTATGTTAAAATGTGCCAAGTGGATTCAAAATTTATCTTTCCCAAGAAAAGTACCATTTAAGTGAAAGAGAATCATGATACTTACTTCCTTAAAGTAAGCAAGGATTTGGAAACTTCTCTTCTCTCAGGGCCCAGTGATGGCTTGGGTATTGATCAACCAATATTCAATGGAGGTTATAATGATTCTTGTGAAGGTATGATATAAATTTAGGTCCATGAGGGGAATTAACTTCAATTTTAGAAACATCCATTTTTTCATGATGGTAGATACCTTATTTCACTTTCTATCCATGCAAATGATCCCATATGGGTAGGCTTATGCTCATTAGAGAATCTATGTGGTCTTGGAGAGAACTTTACTCACTTTCCCAAGGGCATCAAACAACTATATAAGTGTCACCTATACTTTTCTAATCAGACCTATGGGGAAGGTACTCCTTACTTAGGACTCAAGAGTTATACTTGCTCTTTAATATTTTCCATTAACCTCTTAGAGATATCATTAGTGGCTTGGATCACTAAAACTGGGTCTTCTACTACCTTCTCTTCTCCACTCACAATCCTCACTTTGGTGAGGGAAAAAATATCATGTTTAGTCCTCCACACCATAGGGTTCCCTTCTTGAGTGAAGTCTATATGAGTACCCTTTTCATCCATCCTAACTCTTGATCAAAATATAATTAGACACCTAGGTCCCCATGGTAGCCCATCTCTAGTCTCTGTACACTTGAATTTCCAATACATAGCTACCCAATTATAGTTCCTAGGGTGGTAGAAGATGACATAGGAGGGGTTGTGGTAACTAAAGTGAAAGGTGAAGGCATGGTCGGAAGATGAAAAAATGGAGGGGGAATATGAAATGGGATGGAAGATGGAGGGGGAAGTGTACATAAGGATGGAGGAGGCACAATGGGAGTAAAGGGAAGAACCAAAAAAGAGGAATACAAAGGGAATACATGAGACTGCTATTGGTCTAGGGTCATAGATGCTTGAGGCCAAATGGTGCCCATGAGTTGAGTATTTAGGGTAAATGAGGAAATTAGTTAAATAAATACAAATCCTTAGGGACCTAAGGTGATGGATAAAGGGGTCTAGTTATGAGTTTCAGACATTATAGGGGGTTACATAATATTATTAGGAGAAATCACTCTTTGTTTATTCTTTAGCCTCTTGCTCAAATCCATCTATCATGTGGATACTAAAGTAGGAATAGTGGAGGCAAACCCTAATGAAGTTTATAGGGGTTGAGTGACTATTGTTAGGCCTAGTCACATGGTAGAGCAGTGGGAGATATGAAAATATGATCACTATAAGTCATGAGAGCCACTATAGTGGTTGAAATACTTAGATGGACCAATGTTATAGTGGTAATTTTAGTTGTTGAGGCCATCAATAAAGTGGGATCACTTAGAAGTTAAGATCTATAAAAGAGTGAGTTAACCTATGGGGAAGAGCTAAAGGTCAAGGAGGGCACAAAACATGCCAATGGGGTCAATAAGGGCCATAATTGGGTTGTGGACCAAATTGGGGGAACTTAGGCATTGACGATGCCAGTCATGGCTAAGGTTAAAATAATATAAGGGAATGGAACACTTGTCATTACATGAGTTCGGGAAGGCATAATAGGGGTTGGTTGGGATGGAATGGAGAAACCTAAGGGAGTTATGAAGAGTTTCCAAGGAGCACCAATAGTTGGGGCAAATGCCTCTAGGAAAGCTATAGATTGGTCCCTACTTGGGCTAGACTCGAGATTGCTATCAAAGTGAAGAGCATGAATGACCTAGGGAGGTGGTAAAGGTATAATAAATGAAAAGGGTGGTGGAGTATTATAAATTAGGACTCCCTAAAGATCTGATTAGAGAGTCTATGCATAGTCATCAGGGCCTCCATAGTTGACTTAATGGGCACTTGTAGCAGAATAACTTGTCTTTCCTCAAGAATGAGTTAAGGATCTTGAGTATTTATATGGAAATGTTCTTCAATATTGTTGACTAGATTTATGTCATTATCAGGGTTGGGGTGGTATGCATAATCAAGGTGGCTCTTATGGTGATAAGTAATGTTGAGGTTTGCTTGATGTTTCTCCACATGGGCTCATACTACACCACTAAGATCCCACTAACTATTATTTATTTTTCCTAAGTTATGAGAGTCCATATATTGATCCATAATTTGTAGTGATAAAATATTTATGTATTGGTGGTTTCCTATGACCATAAGGAATGGTGGGTATGCCTTTTGATTTTAGGTAAGGTAGTTTCTGACTAAGCCATGAGCAAGATGGTAGGTGATCTTCTACTCTACGAGGTAGTCTGAGATAATGTATAGTAATAAGAGAGGAACCCCTTAAATACTTTACACTTTGATTATGTTATTATATCTATAGTACCAGTAAGCACCAATGGGATGTAATGAATTTAGAATATCATCTAAGATCCTTGCATAAGCCTTTCATTGATTACATGACATACCATAGGGTAGAAATACTCACATATATCCCAGATCTAGTTTCGATAATGGTGGATGTAGAATTTGTAGAATACTAAATTCACTATGGATCCCACTAACATCTACTAAGGAAACATTTAGATCTAAAAGCCCAAGGTGGTGTAAACAATGTCCACTATGTATGACATCATGTAAAAAATTTGCCTGTGTGAACTCCATTCATCTACTTGGTGAGGTTGAATATGATGAGGCTCCTAAAATATAGGACCTCCTCTCCTTTCATGATGATGCTAAGAAGGGGGAACCAAAATTTGATGATGTACACCACATTGCTTACCCCATACAAATGATTGAACAAAATCATACCTATGCATATACCTTATCTAAAGGTTTTGATTGTGTATGCATCAATGTCTTCCTTGATGATCTAGTTATCTTGGTCCTCAGCCTTGTACTTGAGGACCTCATGGAAGTTATGATTTTTGTCTAGGTGGCCACAAGCTCCTTATCATAGGTGATGTTATATGCTAATAGGTTGTAATACTATCTGACATTGACCTAGAGATGTCTATAATTGTGAATCCATCACTTGGCTATCTCATGATATCTTGGATGCATCTAGAAGAAAGTAACATGTTCTAAATAAGTTAATACATAGTAATATTTTAGGTTTGGCTAAAAATTTATGTAGTGTTGAAGCTCTAATGGTGATGAGATCACATGTGTTTTTAATATCATCATCCTTGACGTTGTCATCAGATTTCAACTTATAAATATCATCAATTATTTTAAATATCTCATTGAAGTGCTTGAATTTGGTGATGCCTTGTAGAAAAGTAATGTCTCATAACTCTAGTTTTGGTATGGGGTTTAAGGATGAGGCAACCATTGCTAGACTATGTAAACTCAAAGCACATAATTCTTTAGCATAGGGGATTATTTAGTATTTGGAATGAATTTAAGGTAAGGGGATTTGAATGATTTAGATGTGTATATGACAAATTATGGTGTTCAATTTGAACAAGACCTTATAGAGTTCTGAATGTTTTAGTAGTAATGTTATGGTAGGATCATATTATGTGAATTAAACTCTAAGTTGATGGCATGAGCCCCAAATTAGTTATTTCCATATCTAGTGTTAATTTGAAAATTTTAACATATGCCCATTTATATTTGATCAATGGAAATTGGACTCCTCTAGTTGTCAGATTACAATCTCCCCTAGTTGAGGTAATAAATTCACAGAACATGGTAGGGATGCATCTATACTTATCCCTTGTGGAACTATGAAATCTCCTTTGATTGGCCATGTATCACTCTTATATTAGTGGGCTCATTGATTATCATGTTGATTAGGTGAAATGGGGAAATCTATGTGTTGACAACTTTGTGTACTAGAGTTGGTAGCCTAGATATACTATGTACACATGTCATTTATTATTTTATCATGAATCCTAATTTTTAATATGTTCTAATTATTTTTGGGAATTATAGGATCTTCCTACCACTTGAGTGTATGAAAGTTTATGTGGCATTTACTTGTTGGGATTCCCAAGGCTATGATAGTTCTAACACCTCTGGGAGTTAGAGACACATGAAACTTACTCATTAGGTCTCTCAAGGATTTGATAGCTATAATACCTCTAGGAATATTAGGTACACATGGTGCTTCTTCACTTGTTGGCTTCCAAAGGATCTAATAGCTCTGAATCCTTTGAGATCACTAGGTACACATGATACTTCCTCATTCATTTGGCCTCCCAAAGCTCTAATGATTTTGATGCTTTTGGGACCTCTGGGTACACATGGTGCTACCTCATTTGTTAGGCCTCTTGGGGATTTGATAGTTTTGAGAGATATGGAACTTACTCATTAATTAGGTATCTCAAGGATTTGATAGCTATAACACCTCTAGGACTATTGGGTACACATGGTGCTTCTTCACTTATTGGCCTATCAAGGCTCTAATAAATTTTAATCCTCTAAGATTACGAGGTACACATGATGCTTCCTCATTAATTGAGACTCCTAAAGATCTAATAGTTTTGATGCCTTTGAGACCTCTGGGTACACATGGTGCTACCTAATTTGTCAAGCCTCTTGGGGATTTGATAGTTTTGAAAACTGTAGGAGTCAAGACACATGTGACACTTCCTCATTCATCAAGCCTCCTAGGTATTTGACAGCTTTGATTCCTCTATGACTTAAAAAATGTAAAAAAGAAGATAAGTCATTTAAAAGAGCCATGTAATCATATGGGTGATTACCTATCCATCATAAGGTCTCTAATAAAATGCTAAGTTAGACTTTAGGACTACAATTTTGGGAATAAGACTCTAGGACTAAGATTTTGGGAGATGCCTATGCATAAATTTTCTATAAGAAATAATTAACATAAAAAAATAAACCAAGTAAGAAAACACTTGAGGAATGAAATGGGAATAAATTTGTTAAGTAATAATAGATATGGAATATAATTAGACATGAATAAATGAGCTATTATCATAACTATATAAAATCTTAAAGATTAGACTAGGCCCAATAGGGAGGCCAAGAATTTCTGAATTAGAGTATTGTAGAGGTCCCATTTCCTTTTACAAAAAGGGATGTGTTGGTCACAAAAAATGGTGAATATGTGGGGAAAACACAACCAAGTGTTTAGAACCCAAAATATGGACTTCCTTTATTAAACAAGTAGATAAGCAGTCAAACCTTATTTAAAAAAACTAGAAGAGGAAGAAGCTCTTAAGTATGCTTTAACATATAACATAATGGGCTCTAAATCCTTGAAGAGATCATCTTGTGTGAAGAGTGATTTATTTAATTTATCTTATCTTTCTTTGAATCCATTATCAAACTTAAAGGTGGCTTAAGTGTGTAGAAATCTTGAAGGGTATCTGCTCTTTTACAAAAATTGGTTAAAGAAGGCAAGGCTTAGGAATTGCTCTACTACTAGCCAAAAATTTATATCCATGATAAATATACCATTAGTTCCACTTTGGGCCTTGCTCCATTGCTTATTAGGATGGAAATATTGTGATGGAGGTTGCCTAAGTTACCTTGTCAAAGGAAGAGACCTTGAGGTTTTATTAAAGTTCAAACTTCCTTCAGTGTTGATGTTTCCTTTATTTCTAATTTACAAGGGTTGGGAACTATTGGCCAATTTTCACTCCCAAGATTTGCATCTTTTCTTTCATTTTGGCTAAGTGCAACATTTAGAATTTGCCTATCAGAGGAAGTTTTTGTTTGATATTTTTTCACAGGTGTTTTTTCCTTTAAAAGTTTTGTTTCAAGTTTTTTGCACAAGTTTCAGGAATTATTTTGAATATTTTGTTTGAAATAATTTCCCTAAAGAAGCTTTTGCTCAGTCTTTTGGCCAAGTGTTATTTCCTTTGGCAAATTTATGTTTCAGACATTATGTCTGAAATAATTTTTTTGAAGGAATTGTTTTGGATGTTTTTTTTGAAACAATCTTTTTGAAGGAATTGTTTTATAAGTAAAGGCACTTGTAAAAAGTCCAAAGGAATTGGTCCTTACAAAATTTTTGAAGGGACATTTCAAAAAGTCTGAAGGAATTAGTCCTTACAAAAAGTGTGAAGGGACATTTCAAAAAAATTGAAGGGATATTTCAAAAATTCTAAAAGAATATTTCTCATGAAAGTGCCCTAAACACTTTCTCAAAGGTAATTTTCTTGGGAAAGTGTCCTTTTTAGGTTTTTTGAAGAGGCATTTTCAAGATTTTTGAAGGGACATTTCAAAAATCTGAAGGGCATGTTCAGGGTTTCCAAAGAGGCATTTTCAATAAATTGAACAGGTACTTTTTGGAGGAATGGAAAAAATAATTATCCATGGGAAAATTATCCAAGAAAGATGCCCAAGCAATAGGTCTAAGGAAAATACCCTGAAAGAATGGTTCAAGTAGAGTGACAGTTGCACAGATGTTAACTTTAGGGTCATGGGCTAGCCGTTGTCATTTAAATAGTGATGGGCTAGCCATTGGTGTTTAAATAGTGGGTCATAGGCAGATCGATGGTCCTCACTCAAATGCTCAAAGATCTGAGGGCTCATGTTCTTTATCCATTAGAGATTAGATGGAGTGAAATAAAGCAAATTAGAGGGCTCACATCACCTTGATCAGATCAAGATTTGAGTTATTTTTGATAGCCAATCAAAAGAAGAAAGGTTGAGGGGATATATAGGGATTGAACATTTGACTAAGGTCAAGCTAGGATGAGATTTCAAGGGATGTTTGTGACTATACACATGGATCTAACATTTTGATAAATGCCATGAAGGTATACATATAGGCTTCAAGTGCTTTCATCTCCAAGGCCAATAGAATGAAAATGACTCTCCCCTACACTATTACATACCTCAACAAGCAAGTGAGAAGCTATTAGTATTAAGATAAATATATAATAGGTGGACTAATTTGCAATAACCACATTGATGCCATTATTTAGATTAGAATATCTTGATTCTATTGGTGTAACCATTGGGGAAGAATATTTGAGAGAGAGAGCTAATTGTGTAACCACTTAAGGTGACATGGATCAATTGAATGGCTTGAATGAGAATCATTTGTAGAGATAGATGCAATAGTGGTTAGAGGATTCTAATAAATTTATTCATATTTTTAGCACCAAAAAAGCCTCCCCTCTCACTTCCTTTCTGCTATAATTATAGCCCTTAGACTAGTAAAAAGAAGTTTCACACAATTTATGGCAAAGCCCTACTAGATTGATGTCATATTTGCCTTTAAGGATTAGTAAAAGTATTTTTTTATTTCAAAATTTGAACAATTATATGAGCATGTAAGTGCATATAGTGACAACAAGTGATGATTTTCCATCCTTCCATCCTTTATCCTTCATGCCTGAGCAAAATTTCTTAGTCTAACAAGTAATATAGAGTGTGTTTAAGTGCATTAAATTTCTGTAAGTGTATAACTATTCTTGGAATGTGCAACTTGCCTTTCAGTTCATTTTCCTTGTGTTATTTTACATAATTCACCTATATACTAAAATACTTGTGTCAAAATCCTTAGAGATTGAATATGGTTTGTACATTTTAGTGTATTATGCACTAGAATATGATATTCACATGGAAGATAATCTTGGTGCATCACCACTCTTAGAGTAGGTTTCATTTTATGAAATTTCTAACTCTTTTCCCTTTAAGCAAATTGGTTTAGATAGAAGTTGTTTTATAGAGATACAATTAGGGAGCTAGCCCTTAAATCGAGAGTTTCATTTCCTCTATAGGTATACCCACATTCTTGTAAATGTTCTAACATTGCCAAAATTTGGAAGAGACTTGAAAACTCTCTTCTAGGGTGTAATATTTGGTGACAATAGTTTTAGCATGCCTAGTGGGACTGCTAGTCTTAATTTTTTACATGTCAAGGTGAATGCTCATCTTGAAAAGCCTAAAGTTGAAAAAATATTCTTTATCTAGCATTTAGACACTCCAAAAGGTGAGAATATTTGGTTGTAGATCAAGTTTAATATATTATACTTCATGGTCCTCACTAGGTCATCTAGAATATTTGATCAAGCCCCTCTAGCTGAAGCTCTTCTTGAATAACAACACCCTAAACCATTCCTAACACTTAGAGATCTTGGGCAAGGAGGTTTTGAAGAAGAAGAAGTTGAGGAGATTTAAGAGATAGGAGATCAAGAGGAAAGAGGAGAAATGAATAGGTAGCAACCTTTCCTAGCCTTCAACACCCAAAATCCAATTGACCTTCCTGCATATGACCCTATTCCTCCTAATGCTACTAAGAATCTCCCTAGTTTCAATGAAGAGGGTCATATTACCCCATCTAAGCATATTAGGGACATTTCAAATTTTTGTAACTTATATAATGTCACCTGAGCCAACATAGCCATTATATTGCTTATTATGTCCCTAAAAAGTAAGGCACTTGACTGGTATATGACTTTGGAAGGTGGTTGCATTATAAGTTTGGATGGCTTTGGGGAATTGTTGGTAACTAGATTTGAGAATAATAGTGACCATACTTCGCTATTCCATCAGTTGAATGTGATAAAGAGAGGTCCTAATGAATCCATGGGAGATTTTAATGAAATATTTCAAAGGACATGGCATAGGTTGCCACCTATCATGAGACCTACTCTAATATTTGTGTTTCCCACTTATCTCAAGGCTATTGGTACTAATGTGGTGGTAATGTTATAGTAAATGGGAGGATTTACTTTACTAGATGCATATGAGATAGCTATTAAAGCTAATAATAGCTTGATATAGGATGGAAAGCTACCTCTAAGAGTTTTTATGCCTTTTCTATCTCAGAGTTTGGTTGAAGCTCCAAGCATATCATAAGTTCCTATTGCCAATGCAAAGTTTAGAACTATTCCCAAGAAGATGGATAATGCTATGGAGAAAGATGAAGAGATCAGGTCATTATGAGCTTAGCTCAAGCAAGCTCAATTACATATAAGTATTCCACCTAACCCTCAATACTATCCTCAACAAAGCTATAGAGCTCCACCCTAATACAACTACCAAGGAAGAGGACAAGGTCAACAAGGTTTCAATGGGCAGTCCAATGCCTATAATCCTAATTCCACTCCTTCCATGAAGGCTATTGTTCTAGTAAATGCTAATCTAGTCCAAGGAGAGGATCATTTGGACCAATAGGGATAACCTAAAGGTTAGTTTATGTATGATGATGGAGAAGACAACCAATATTTGGTGGCATAAGAAGAATCTGCTCCTTATGTGATATCAGAAGAAGTGAATCTCATGTAAAGGGATATTCATGGAGAAGGTAGCAGTCAAAGTGTAGGTATGATGAAATTTTAAGTGAAGGATGATTATATGTTAAATCAATGCACACCCATTATAGCCAACAAAAGAGCCAAAAAGAGAGCTATATGAGATTTTCTAGGAGTGCATGTGATTGCAAGCAATGCCTCTCCAAGGCCACAAAGTGTGAATCCTAGTGCAATACCTACTACCAATCATGCTCCTCAACAAAGTTAGAATGTGAGTAGGGTTGTCAAGCCTACAATGTAATAAGTTAAAGCTCCCTCCCTTCCTTCAAGAATAAATGAAAAGGTGAATACTTTTCCTCCAAACATTGTTGATTCTTTAAATAATACCAAGACAAGCATATCTCTTTGGGAAGTCTTGCATATGCCTGGTCAAAAGGAGCTCTTACAATAACAACTCGTGAGAATTTATGTAGCCCCTCAAACTTAAAAAAAAAAATAGTTTATCCCTTACCAATACTCTGAATTGTGTCTTATATACCTCCACTAAATCTGAAAACCCTCCACCCTTCTACCTCACACTCATTATGGGAGATAGGTTGGTTCACAATTGTATTATAGATAGTGGAGTTAGTACCACTGTTATGCCTAAGGTGATGGATAATAAGTTGGGATTGAAGTATGAACCACATAATAAAGGTGTGTTGTAGCTTGATGGGACTCCAACCAAGATAGTGGGATTGGTTGGAGGTTTGAAAGTCTTTCTACATGATTGCCCAAGTTTCCCCATTATATAAGACATTGTGGTGGTAGACCTTCCAGCTCATTTTGCTATCTGCATGTCAAGGGACTTCATGGATAAGATAGGAGGGTACCTTTATAATGATTTTTATTTTATATCTTTTAAAACAATATATGGAACCAAGGTGAATACATGGACACAACCCTTAACAAGGTTTCATATTGAGCCATACATGGAGATAAATTCAAATCAAAATTGTCTAATTAGTTAAAAAGAAGGTGTCATGGATGGTGAAGCATCTTCCCCCTTGAAGGTATTTCTAATATTTTACTTGATAAGTACAACACTAAAATTCATGGACTTTATCCATGTACATTCATACAAGAGACTTATTTGGGATTTTATTGTATGCATGAAAAATATGCTTCCATTCCTTCAGTCACTAATGAAGACCATGAACTTGAAGGGATATGGGAAATGTTTTTTGATGGATAAAAAATAAAATCAGGTGTAAGAGCTGGTGTTATGTTATTTTCTCCATAAAATAATCAATACTACTCATATAGATTCAATTTTAGCTGCACCTGCAATGTGGCAGAATATGAAGGCCTAGTTCATGGCCTCCGATAGGCAAAGAAGAGAGGGATCAAGAATATGAAGGTTTATGGGGATAGTGAATTGGTCATCCATCAAGTGAAAAATATCACTAAAACCAAGAATACCTTAATTAAATCCTATAAACATAGGGTATGGGAGCTACTTGAATACTTTGATGCCTTCAACATAAAACCCATATCAAGGGATTCAAAAAAACATGTTGATAGATTAGCTACAATAGGAGCATAGTTTGAAGTAGTTGTTGATATAGGGAAGGAGAAAGATCAGTCTTATATCAAGGTAATTGTGAGGCCTTATATTATAGATAATGAACTATCATGTAAAGTATTTGAAAGTGATGAACACATTGCACACTTCTTACAAAATGAGGCAGAATTCTCCTCAAGGAACCAAAAGAGACTACATGATCAATATGAAGAACAAGTTATTTAGCTGAAGACAAATAAGACACCTAAAGGGATGATTACTTTGGAGAGTGTTTTCAATGAAGATGATCAAAATAAGAAAGAGTGATCATGTCCATGAAAGAAGAAAACTATGAGAGAGTCATGATTTATAAGGACGAGCTTTTGAAAATTGGTAATATATGTTCCCTGTCTAAGAGGTAGGCCTTTATTGAATTATGCAAAGTTTCATGACATTTTTTCTTGGGAATATAAGGATTTGAAAGGGTTTTATCCAAGTCTATCTCATCACACCATTGATTTAGAACCTAGGGCTAAACCAGTTAGCTAGAAATAAAGGCCTATCAATCCCAAGATAAAGGAACTCATGAAGAAAGAGCTAACCAAGTTGATTGAGTCTAGGATCATCTTTCTTATCAAACACTCAAATTAGGTGGCTGATATTTTACCTATCTAAAAGAAAATGGAAATATCAGACTTTGTGTGGATTTTTAAGACTTTAATAGAGTGTCTCTCAAGGATCATTATGCACTACCTTCCATGGAACAAATTTTGCAAGTTGTTTCAGGTTCTCAATGTTTTTCACTTCTTGATGGTTATTCAAGTTACAATCAAATACTAGTGAATGGAGAGGATCAGTTCAAGACATATTTCACTACAAAATTAGGGACCTTTGCCTATAGGAAGATGCCATTTGGTTTTTCCAATGCTAGAGCTACATTTCAAAGGGCGATGGACATGGATTTTAAAGGTTTGATCATTGAGTTTTTGCTTGTGTACCTTAATGATATAACTATTTTTTTGAAAGATGCTGATGCTCATATGGAACATCTAAGGCAAGTGTTTGAAAAGTGTAGGGAGTATGGAATATCCCTTAATCCAAAAAAGTGCGTCTTTATTGTCCATAAAGGTAAGTTATTGGGTCATATTATTTCAAAAGAAGGCTTGGCTATTGACCTCGAAAGGATTGAGGCTATTCTAGGCTTGTCTTTGCCTCAACACAAGAAAGGACTTCAAATATTCTTGGGGAAAATAAAATTTGTAAGAAGGTTTATTCTAAGCTTTGCAACTTTGGTAAAGCCTATCACAACCATGCTCAAGAAGAACCAAGATTTTACTTAGACAAAGGAAGGTAATAGTAGCTTTGAGGTAATAAAATAAGAAATTTCAGAATATCCTACTCTCTTGAACCCAAACTTTGCCAAAGATTTCATACTCTATACCTTTGCTAACCTTGATATAATCTTAGCTATGCTTATGCAAAACAATGATGAAGAGGTAGAGCAACCAATTACATTCTTTAGCCAAGGATTGGAATATTATGAGGTCAAGTATACATTTGTTGAGAAACAAGATCTGGATGTGATAAGAGGATTGAAAAAAATTAGATACATGGTTTTAAACAACAAGATACATGTCATAGTTTCTCATCCTAGAACCAAGGAGTTTTTCCTAAGTAGAGACCTCAATGAAAAGAGAGTTGGGTGGATTACAAAGGTAATGGTGTATGATGTGGATATTAAGGTGATAAACTTGGTAAGAGGAAAAGGGTTATATAAGCATTTAACTTCAGATTTTTAAGAGATAAAAGAGGAAGTCTTGATCAACCAAGTTCACCCCCAACCAATTGATCACATACAAGTTTAAAGTTGGATATAAGACATCATTAGTTTTCTTCAAAATGGTGGGTGGTCCAATGGCTTGAACAAGTCTCAAAGGAGGTATTTTAGATTTTAGACCATTCCTTACTATCTTGTAGATGGTTTTCTCTTTAGGAAAGATGTGAATGGTGTGCTATTGAGGTGTGTTAACAATGATTAGTTTGATATGCTATTGGAAAAGTTTCACAATGGTGCAGATAGAGGTCATTTCTCTCCTAAGATGATGGCTACAAAGATAATGAGGGATGATTACTATTGGCCCAGTCTTTTTAAGGACTACTACCATTTGGCTAAGATGTGTCCTCAATGTGCCTTCTTTTTAGATAAACAAAAACTTGTAGACCTTTTGTTGAATCTTGTCTAAGTAGACTAGCCTTTCATACAATGGGGCCTTGATTTCATTGCTGTGATCAACCCTCCATCAAGTGCTGGAAACAAATGGATATTAATTTCTACTGACTACTTCACAAGGTGGGTAGAGGATGATATGATCTTTATACCATATACATTAATATATCATATCCATAGGTACATATCAGAGGATATTGTATTGAAGGAGGTAAGTGAAAATACTATCTTGGTGTTCTATGAGAACATTATAACAAGGTTTGGAGTTCCCCATGTTATCATTTATGATAATGCACTTGTTTTCATAAGTGCTAAAACTTTTGATTAGGCAAATAGGAATGTAGTTTACTTGATTACCTCATCCAACTATTACCCTCAAGATAATGGATTAGCTGAGTCTACTAAGAAAAATCTCATTAAGATCATCAAGAGGACATTGGATAATAATCAAAGAGTAGGGCACACCCAGTTGAAGACATCATTATGGGCTGATAAGATTACACCTAAGATATCAATTGGTAACTCTCCCTTTATGCTTGTTTATGGGAGAGAGGCTAGGTTATCCATATTTGAAGAACTCCCTACTCTAGAACTTGCACATCAGCTGGAACTACTTGAAAATACTCTAATAGAAGTCAGATTTGTAGAATTAATGTAGCTGAAAGAAACAAGAGACAATGCACATAAGGCCATGGAACACCACCAAGTACTCATGAAGAAGTCCTTTGATAAAAGAGCAAGTACAAGAGTGTTCAAGAAAGGTGACTTGGTTCTAAAATGGGATGAGGATGGATAAAAAATAGATAGATAGATAGAGTTTGATGCTTTATAGGGTGGCCCTTAAATCATTAGCAAGTGCAAGCAAAGCAAATCCTTTCAGTTAACCAAGGTGAATGGAGAAGAATTGCCTATCCCTGTGAATGGGATACATCTAAATTTTTTCTATTAGTCATTGCAAGTCATGTTTTATAAATAGTAGCATTGGTGTGTGTGTTTAGTCTAGTTTTGTTTTAGCTCGGTTGTGTTCCCTAAGTGTTCTAGTTGAACATAGGTGTATTTCCTTCCTTTTTTTTGGTGTGTGTCTTTGAATTTATGCATGTGAATCAACTAGCTTATGTTTTTTTGAGCCAAAAGTCTATTCAAGTCATTTTGGGTGCTTATATGCATTCTTTCATACCCAATGGAAGGATTTAGGCAATTGGTCTTAGGCATATCAAGCATGCCACCCCTAGGAATCACCATGAATGTTGGCTAATTTTCACTCCCAAGTTTTGCATCTTTTCTTTCATTTTGACTAAGTGCAGCATTCAAAATTTATCTATCAAAGGAAGTTTTTATTCAGTCTTTTTGCACAAATGTTTTTTCCTTTGAAAGTTTTATTTTAGGTTTTTTGCACAAGTGTCAGGAATTGTTTTAGACATTTTGTCTAAAATAATTTCCTTGAAGAATCTCTTATTTAGTTTTTTGGCTAAGTGTTATTTCCTTCAACAAAGTTATGTTTCAGAAATTTTGTTTGAAATAATTTTTCTAAAGGAATAATTTTAGACATTTTTTCTGAAACAATCTTTCTAAAGGAATTGTTCTATAGGTAAAGGCACTTGCAAGAAGTCTAAGGGAATTGGACCTTGTAAAATTTATAAAGGGACATTTCAAAAAGTCTGAAGGAATTGGTCCTTGCAAAAAGTCTGAAGGGACATTTCAAAAAGTCTGAAGGGACATTTCAAAATGTCTAAAAGATCATTTCTCATGCAAGTGCCCTACACAATTTTTTGAAGGGAATTTTCTTAGGAAAGTGTCCTTTTTAGGCTTTTTGAAGAAACATTTTCAATATTTTTGAAGGGACATTTCAAAAAGCAAGGGCATGTTGAGGGTTTTCAAAGAGGCATTTTCAAGAAATCCAAAGGGTACTTTTCAAAAGAATGGCTGAAAGAATTATCCATGGGAAAATTGTCTGAGAAAGATGCCAAAGCAATAGGTTTAAGGAAAAAACCTCAAAATAATGGTTCTAGTAGAGTGATAGTTACATAGATGCCAAATTTAGGCTCATAGGCTAGCCATTAGCTTTTAAATAGTGATAGGCTAGCTATTGGTGTTTAAATAGTGGGTCCTAGGTAGATCTATGGTCCTTGCTCAAATGCTCAAAGATCTAAGGGATCAAATTATTCATCCATTAAAGATTAGATGGAGTGAAATAGAGTAGATTAGAGGGCTCACATCACTTTGATCAAATCAAGATCTGAGTCATTTTTGATGGCTAATTAAAATAAGAAAGGTTGAGGGGATCTATAGGGATTAAACATTTGACTAAGGTCAAGCTGGGATGAGATTTCAATGGATGTTTGTAGATATACACATGTAACCAACATTTTTATAAATGCCATGAAGGCATACACATATGCTTCAGGCAGTTTCATCTCCAAGGCCAATAGAATGAAAAGAACTCTCGCCTATGTCATTACACACCTTAATGAGCTAGTGAGAAGCTTTTAGCATCAAGATAAATCTACACTAGGTGGACTCATTTGAAATAAACACATTAATGCCATTATTCAGCTCATAATATCTTGATTCTATATTTTCAACCATTAGTGAAGCATATTTGAGAGAGCAAGCTAACTATGTAACCACTTGAGGTGACATGGATCAATTGAATGGCCCAAATGAGAATTATTTATAGAGAGAGTTGTAGCCATGGTTGGAGGCTTCTAATAGATTAATTCCTCTTTTAAATACCAAAAAAACCTCACCTCTCACTTCCTTTCTACTAAAAATACAACCCTTAGTCTAGTAAAAAGAAGTTCCACACAATGTATGGTGAAGACATGCTAGATCAATGTCATGTTTTGACATTAAGCATTAGTATAAGTCTTTTTTTTTTCAAGTTTTGAATAATTGTCTGAGCATGTAAGTGATGTATAGTGATAGCAAGTGATGATTTCACATCCTTTATCCTTCACACTTGATGAAAAGTTCTTAGTCTAACAGGTCATATAGAGTGCATTCAAGTATGTTAAATTGTTGTAAGTGTATAACTATTCTTGGAATGTGTAACTTGCCTTTCAGTTCATTTTCCTTGTGTTATTTTATACATCTCACCTCTATAATTAAATACTTATGTTATAATCCTTAGAGCTTGATCATGGTCTATGTGTTTTGATTTATTTTAAACTAGAATATGATATTCATGTGGAAGATAATCTCGGTGCATCACCACTCTTAGAGTAGGTTTCCTTGTATGAAAATTTCTAACTCTTTTCCCTTTAAGCAAACTGGTTTAAACAAAAAATATTTTACAGAGATACATTCATGGAGCTAGCCCTTTAAATCTAGAGGTTCTTTTCCTCTATAGGTATACCCACATACCTAGAAATGTTCCAATGTTTCCCAAATCTGGAAGAGACTTGAACACTCTCTTCCAGGGTACAAGATTTGGTGATAATAGAAACCAATGTAGCCTAGGTAAATGGTTTATTCAGTGAGTTATTCAACACTAAGGGGGCTTATTTGTTTATTTAATGAATGCATATTAACCTTTTAATATTATTTAATTATGATGATGACCTCTTTTATAAATATAACTTTTTCTCTTGTTATAAATAAAACTTTTCTCAATTCATATGTCCATTTTGAATCGATAGCCTCTTTTTTACTAGCTATTGTGAAAGAAGTTTGCTCTATCTATCATATTTTTCAATAGTGGAAGCCCATTTTATGTGTTCCAAATCCCTAAACTATATTTTCAAAGCCTTTCCTACCTTTGAAAGGACTAAATCTCAAAATATAGGGACTTGTGCTTGGCACTGATCGTTGTTCTTAATTTCATTATGGGAACATGTTTCCACTTCTAGGGTATAGATATATACTGTTTCAAGGATTGATAAAAAATGGAAAACAAAAGGGAGAAAGGGAACATAAACAAATAAAAAAATGAGAAATAACAATAAGGAAACATAAAATAAAAACAAACACATAATAGAAGCAAACACACAACAAAATAAAACTAAACCAAACCAAACTAACTTTACATTGAGAACCCTAGGAACTTAATAACACTAATCTCAAAAGGAAAGGTGTATAGGGAGGCCTTATATAATTTGTAACATATTTATAATGTAGGGGTATCTCTAATAATGGTCTCCATAGGAGAGTATGTGTATGTGGTAACACTATAGGAGTAGACCTCACTTGCACTAGTGGCTCCACTGAACTTTATGGTGTACTAATGGGAAATGTGTTCAGAACTATAACTAGTAATTATAATGTGACTTATTATAGGATAGGTAAAAGATACTCATATTAAATAACCTCAACTATGATCACCTGATTAACATGTATATACTTGAGGTATATATGCAGGGTGGATGGAATCTATTCTAGTTTTTGTATCCATGGTCTACCCAATAACATGTTAAATGTGCTTGCACTAGGTAATACTAAGAATATAGTGGACACATGTGCTGGTATAACATATAATTTAAGTATAGTCTCCCTAATAGATCTCTAAAAATGGCCAATAAAATCCTAAATAATTATGTCAATAAGATAAATGACATGCTCTGAATAACCTAAATACTATATAAGTGTGATAGTGCGCATCTTAATACTTCACCCATTATCAACCATAACATTCTATCTAATATGATGATCAATGTAGGATCATATAAAGCATGCATATAAATTTTAAACATCATAAAAAATATCCTACACTAAGAAATTGATGAGTGGTATAGCTAGTACTATAGTATGATACACACCAATGATATTATGTAGCGGGTGTGTATCTTATGTAGTAGTGCGATATGACACAAGTGGTTGATACACCTGATATATATAATGAACACTTGAAGTGACCCCTACCTAATTAACTATATGCTTTGGAATCAAATTTGAAAATATTTTCAAAGACTTAGCTTCCATTTTTTTAACTTTAGGTGCCTTTATGAGTGTGCCCGCATTAATGATGTTGGCCTCTATCAAATCTTGTATCTTATGTTTCAAGTTAATACATCAGTTTATAGTATGGCCTGGAGCCATGTGATATTTTTAGAATGTATTAGAATCATATCTCTTTAAAATAGGCCATATTGACCTCTTTGATGGGAGGAAGAGATATGACATTACATTCTAGGAGCTACTATAAAACACATGTAGATGATTCTATAAGGTTGGTGAAAACTCTCCATGGAGGAGATGATAAAATGAGGTGGCTCTGAAGCTATACCAAATGTCGCATTTTGATCACTCTTATTTTTAGTGGTCTTTAATTTGTATGGAGGATTATTATAACTCTTAGTAGTTTATTCTAATCCACTTGTATATTTTAATTTTCGCATTGAGAGAAGCTTGAATTCCCTTTCTTTCACTCTATGGCTTAAATATGTGAAGGTTAAACACTTATTGAACAAGATAGATTCATGTAATGTTGATATTAAAATCTATTTGAATATGTCATGGAGCTCATGATCTACCATGGGGCTAGTCATATTTTCTAATATAGTTTTATATTGCAAGACATATTCCATAATAGGATCATTGGATTTTTGTTTCAGTTGTGCCACTTGAGCATATGAGATCTTATCACCAATGTTATTTTAAAAGTGTCATAAGAACATACTTTCCAATGGATTGAATGTGATGATAGATTGATTTGGAATATCAAAAACCATTGTAAGCTATAGTCCTTTAGACTACATGGGAACAAATTAGTAAGGATCTAATCATTGAACATATAGTCCAAACATACTGCATGTGAATCTCATAGATGGTGTTCTATGTCACCCTTACAATCATACAAAGTAAGCTCAAGTGCCATGAATCTAGATGGAAAAAGAGTGTCCATTATGTGATGTGCCAAAGGTGTATTTAGAAGAACATGATAATACAAGGCATGTGATGGAATATTATCTCTTTACTCAAGATGTAATGCCTTAGCATGCAAATAATGAATCTCATGCATAAGGGATTGTACATATGAAGAGGATGAACTAGCCATAAGAGGTGTGACTATTGTTGAAGGTTATAGAGTTAAAATAGGTTGTTACACAAGTTGAGTTACCCCCAAAGAAGGTGTAACAATATTATTATCTAGGGGAGTATAAGAGTGACCATTATTTGATTTTTTCTTTATTTCCATTATGGTTTGTAGAATATGTGCATGATCATAGGGATATTCCCAAAGTCTATCTCTGAAACTCTATAAAATCTCATCCTTATTGACAATAAGATTTTCATTGTTAAGTGGGAGGAGAGTGTCCTAATTCCCATCTTGTGTATTATTTTGATCTTGATTGTATTGCTCATCTTGTACTTTATGATTTGGATATGAAAGAGTGTTAGGCACACATTTGATAGGTGTCGATGCATATACATGATGAACACTGGCATATTCTGAAGACTTTGTAAATGTAATTTTATTTTCCAATAATGTGACCTTTTCACTTAATAACTGATTTTGATTTTATAATTTTTATATTAGCTTGCTCATATGATAATTTGATCTCTTAAAGTCTCATAAGTGTAGACCTTAGTTGCTTTTGATTGAACATGTAGGCACACACCTTGTCAGGGAGAGGTGGAGGCATGGATAGGTTGAATATGGGCATTAGTAATAATAATATAGGCTACATCATCTCTTAGAGAAGTGATAACGTGAACCTAGTTATATGGAAAGTATCTATCACCCTCATGGAGATGAGGAGGAGAAATATATTATTTCTTGTGCATAGGATATGACATTGAGACTTGAAACATGGCTATTAGGGTATTAAATTTATTGATTAAGTCTAATAAACTATATTATAATTGATACTTTATGTATGTAAGGATTTGTTTCTTAATTAAATTCCACATAAGATAAAAATAACATGCTAGAGATAAAACAAAATATGACATACATTATAACTAATGTATAAAATCATGTACATATGTGTTTATGTCATCTATGAATTCATTCCAAATGAAAGGAAACAAGCATGTAAAGGAAGCTAGAAAACTTTGTACTAAAAAGCGATAAACTTCAAATGTCATTATTATCATAATTATATGAAATACAAATAAAAAAATATAGGGATATGAAATTTCAGTGTGGGTCTTAGAAGGCTAGAAAACATAAACCCTAGGATTATCTAGGGTTAGTGTTTGTGAAATATTTGAAGTAAGTCCAGTTCACCAAATGATTTAACTTCTTAGGGTTATGAAGTTTAATCCCTAAGTTGTTAAAGGTCTGAGTATAATAAATCAAGTTAGAAATATGTAATAAATATAACCATTGATTTATAATAGAGTTTACTTAGTTTGACCTTTCTAAAAATATTAATAAAAAATGTAAACAAATACTTATCTATAAATTGACTGAGATGGGAGATCTAGAGGGTAAAATCTGGGATAAGAGTTGTTCTAAAAGTCATGAACATGATTCAAGTGTCAGAACCCTTATATATAGTAGTGCCCTAATTTGAAAATAGTGATATGTGGCATTAGTGTCCTTATTTTGGTGCTAGTGTCTTTTATGCATAACTATTCTGAGTTTCCAGGTACACCTATGTCTAAGTCTGCTAAGCTTGTTCCTATGTGCACAAGTTTTGATTCCCTATAGGTGACCTATTTTGACTAATTTGTATGTAAACCCTAAATATCCATGTTGCTAGGACATCCATATGGCACAAGTAGCAAAGTGTGATGTTATTGAGGTAGGTTGGACATCCTCAACACCTGACTATGATGAGAGTTTCCTACATACCAATACTCTAATGAGGGATCAAGTTTGATGTAGTTATCCCCACTTAAGTTCTAGTGTAATTTCAAGTGAATCTAGTATGAATATTGGTTTGAGTGTTTTGAATGTTATTAAGACTATAAATATGACTAATCTTAGTTTAATAATGTTGTAGATGGTTATATGTAGAAGTAAGGAAGAATAGGGATTGATAACCTTGATTTGTCATAACTTGTTCTAAGTTTGTTTGTTTAATTTGCATTTGATTTCCATCTAGTGGCTAAAGGGATAAAAGTCATGTAAATATTGTTCTAGTGATTGTGTGGGTCTTAAAAGAGGTCTAGGTCAACCCTAAGTGGTTGCTCATTTTAAAAGTTATCCATTGGTAATAAAATTTAGGAAAAGGACAATATCACCTAAACTAGGTCATTAGCACCATAGGGCACTACTATCAAAATTATGGTGCTAGTGTATAAGTGGTAGAACCTAAGGCACTAGGGGATATAATGTTAAAGTGAGGTTCTAAGACTATTTTAGGGATGTTTAGGGATGTGTGTGGCCTGCCTAAAGGCTAGATAAGTATCTAAATAGGCCTTAAGATAGGTCTAGGGCTAAGATAGGGATGGATGGTCTCAAGTAATACTCTTATCACTCAAGTTTCATTTTTAGATGATTACACTTTGTTTATTATTTGGCCTCTTGATTGGGTTTGTCTGTGATGTAGATAATAAAGTAGGAGTAGTGGAGGCAACCCTAGGTGAAGCTTGTGGGGGTTGAATGACTACTATTAGGACTAGTGACATGGTTGGAATAGTGAGATCTATGAAAATAGGAGTAATAAAAGTCATAAGATCCACTATATTGGTTGGAATACCTAGAGGGATCGATGTTGTAGTGTTAATTATACTTGTTGGGGCCATTGAGAATACAAGAGCACTTGGAATTTGAGCTTTTTCAAGGGATGATCTAACCTATGGCACAGAACCAAGGGTCATTGAGGGCACAAACCATGATAGTGGGGTCGATAAGGGAAATATTTAGGATGTGAAATAAATTGGGGGAACTAGGGCACTATGGATGCTAATCATGGATAAGTCTAAAGGAACAAAAGGGAATGGAACACATGTTATTACATGAGTAGTGGAAGCATAATAGAGTTAGCTTAAGAAAAATGGAGAAACCTAGGGGAGATCTAAATATTTTATAATGAGTATTAGTAATTGGGGTAGATGCCTTTAGGAAAGCTATAGACTAGTTCTTAATTAGACTAGGATTGGGAGTGCTATCAAAGTGAAGAGCATGAGTGGCCTAGAGTTGGCTTATCCATGGAGGTGGTGTAGGTGTAATCGATGTAAACACTAGTGGAGTGGTAGTAGTTGGGATTCCATATAATATATGTTTGGATATTCTATATGTATTCATCAAAGCCTCTATGATTAAATGGATAGGCACTTGTAATGAAATAACTAGTCTCTCTTTAAGAATGGGTTAAGTCAAAGCTTGAGCCTTTGGATGAAAATCTACCTCAATATTTATGACTACCTATACATCATTAGTAGGGTTGAGGTGGATTGCATCATTAGGGTGGCCTTCATAGTGATAAGGAATGATGAACTTACCCAATATTTCTCCACATGGACTCATACTATGCCATTAAGATCTCATTACCTATTATACACTTTGATTAATTTGTGAGAGTTCTTATCTTGATCCATAACTTGTATTTATTTCATATTTATGTATTCATGATGAATTATGACCATAAAAAATGGTGGGTATGCCTTCTAATTTTTGGCAAGGTAATGGTTATCTACACCATGGGTAAGCTCATAGGTGATCTCCTACTCTGGGAGGTGGTTTGGGACCATGTGTGGTAATAAGAGGGGATCCCCCCAAATACCTTACACTATGATTATGGTATTGTCTCTATATTACCAATAAGCACCAATGAGATGTGATGAAGCCCATATCTCATCTAAGAGACTTGGCATGGGCCTCTCATTTATTATATGATATAACATAGGGTATAAATACTCACATATATCTCAGATGTGATTCCAGTAATGGTGGATGTAGATTTTTTATAATACTACATCCACTATAGATCTCACTGGCACCCACTAAGAAATCACTAAGCTCCATAAGTCCAAGGTAGTGTAGATGGAATCCACTGTGTATGATATCATGTAAAAATTACTGAATACTTGAAATAAATTCATCTACTTATGAGGTTGAATGTGACAAGGCTAACCAAATCTAGGATCTCCTCTCTTTTCATGATGATGCTAAGAAGGGACCTAAAATTTGTTGACATGCACCACATCACTTGACCCATACAAGTTATTTAGCAAAAGCATACCCACATACACACCTTAGATGAAGGTTTTGATTATGTATCCATTGGTGTCTATCTTGTTGATTTAGTTGTATTGGTCCTTGGACTAGTCCTTGAGGACCTTATAAATGTTATTACTTTTTTATAATTAGCCACATTCTCTTTGTCATAGGTGATAATATACTTTAGGATGTTATAATACTACTTGAACTTCAATCTAGAGATGTTTACAATTTTGAATCTAATGCCTGACAATCTCACAATATCTTAGCTACAATTGGAAGAGAATAACATGTTGCTAAAGAGGTTAAAAAAGGTAAGATTTAATGTTTGGACATGACTTTATGAAATCCTAAAGCTTTGATGGTGATGAGATCATCTACGTAATCAATATCATTATCTCATACCTCATCATCTGAGCATGACTTCTAAATATACTTGATTATTTTAAAGATATCATGTAAGTAATTGAAGTAAGTGATGCCTTATAGAAAACTAGTGTCCCAAAACTCTAGTTATAGTATATGATTTAAAGAGCATGACTTCTAAATATCCTTGATTATTTTAAAGATATCACTTAAGTGATTGAAGTAAGTGATGCCTTATAGAAAATTAGTGTCTTAAAACTCTAGTTATGGTCTATGATTTAAGGATGAAGTGGTCATTATTAGACTATGTGAACTTTAAGTGCATAATTATTTAGCACAATGGATTATCTAGGCTTTAGAGTGAATTTGAGGCAAGGGGATATAAATGATTTAGATGCACATAAGACAACTGATGATGTTTAATCCAAACAAGACCTTATAAGGTTTTGAATATTTTCATAGAAATGACTATAGTAGGATCACGTTATGTGAGTTAAGATTTTAGTTGATGGCATGAACCCCAAATTAGTCATTTCCCAATCTGACATTAATTTAAAAATTTGAACATGGGTCGATTTAGATTTGATCAATGACAATGTGACTCCTCTAGCTGTTGGATCTCAATATCCATAGTCAAGTTAATAAATGCAAAGAACATGGTAGGCACACATTTATTTTTATCCCCTATGACACTATGAATTCTCCCAATGTTAGCCATGTGTCACTCTTAGATTAGTGGGATCATTAAATATTATGATGATTAGGTGTGGTGGGGAACTCTTTGTGCTGATAAATTAATGTACTAGGTTTGGTGGCCAAAGTTTAGTATGTACACATGTAATTTTATTATTGTATGATGGATCCCAATTAGTACTCTATTCTAACTCTTTTAGGGAATTTTGGGACCTTCATAGTACCTGAATATATGAAAGTATACTTACCACTTTTCTACTCATTAGGCTTCCTAGGGTTTTGACAATTTTAATGCCTCTAAGAGTTAGGAGACATGTGGTGCTTTTTCATTCATTAAGGATATAATAACTATGATGCCTTTAGGATTAATGAGAACATATGTTATTTCCTCATTTTTTAGGTCTCCTAAGGCTTTGATAATTATTATGCCTTTAGGACAATTGGGTACATGTGGTACTTCTTATTTTTTTGGACCTCTTAGGTCTTTGAAAGTTTTAATGCCTATAGGACCACTAGGTATATGTGACATTTCCTCATTCATCAAGCCTCCTAGGGATCTAATAGTTTGGACACATCCAAGAATTAAGAGACATGTGGTGATTCGTTATTCATCATTCCTTTTGGGGATATGACAACTCTAACACCTATTAAACCTACCAAAAATGCAAAAAAAGTAGATAAGTCATTTAAAATAGCCACATAAGAAGATGGGTGATTACTTGTCTACTAGATGGGCTCTAGGGAAATGTTAGCTTAGATTTTGGGACTATGGTTTATAGACTAAGGCTTTAGGACTGAGACTCTGGGAGATGCTTGTGCATGGATTTTCTACAAGAAACAATTAGCATCCAAAAATAGACCAAGTAAGAAAAATCTTAAAAAATGCAATGGGAATCATTTTATTAAGTGTAAATAACTATGAATGATCATTAGACATCAATAAATTAACTATTATAAGAGCTATAGAAAATATAAAAAATTGGATTAGGTCTTATATGGGGTTAATAATGTCTAAATTAGAGTATTTTACTTCACAAAAAGGGATGTGTTGGTCACACTAGACTCTAGTGTCTAGATTTCTTATCTAGTGTTTGTACCTTAAAATTCATTCAAATTAAATTTTTTTCAAAACATATGGGTTGACCTATTTGTCTTATCTAACACTTTTATGAGATATTTTCAAAAGGCGTGGTATAAGTACAAACAAAGCCTACTCATTATCTATCTAGGAAATACCAAGGAAATACCAATTCAATCTCACTCAATAAATTACACATTTGAATTATACTATCCTATTCTTCCCTATTAATATATTGGTCATAGGGGTAGTAATATTATAGGTTTGAAGTATTCAAAGAATAACCTATGAGAAATATTTGTCAAGTTACAAGCTAGATCATTGCATGCCCTTACATATAAAATATTGTAATCTTGTGCACACATAAGCCCACACTTAGGGAAGAACTAAATATGTCTGAGGCCCTATTTAGATTAGTGGCTATGTAAGCAACACTCATAGACAAAGGGGTCCTTAAGTTTAGTTTGATTTCATGAGCCCACAACTTCATTTTTATTAAGGTGACATGACCTAAGGTGAAACAACTAGGGTTTGAGATATATATAGTCATACAAAGCCTATGCACATGATATAAATATATCAATAGAAAGGTGATATAAAACCCTAACATACATAGGTGATCACTTCTTAATACAACACATATTACCTATAGGACAAAAGCATCGATCTATGGATAGAAACATCAATGGTAGTGTTTAAGCCTATAAAAATAATATTTCCATACTTTTATAATGAGTCTTGAGAATCAATCTACCTATTTATACACCTGTACATCTCATATATGCTTATGCATCTATAAACAAGCTAAGTATTAACTCTTCTTTTTATTGTAATTATTAGATTATCAATTAGAATTTTAATTTTCACATTTAGTAATTTCCTAGATTTGGTATATTGTGTTATTTGAATTAATTTAATTGGCCTACTTTAGAATAGTTTTATTCATTCACTTGATTAGGATACTCTAACCCCTTAACCCTTATCTATCCAAAAACACTTAAAAAGGGTTAAACATTTTGTGAACATGATCTTTGAGTCTTCTCATGCATATCCTATCTTGATTTAGGGTTTTCCAACCTTCTAAGGTTTATGCTTGTATTTATTTATATTTGTTTTATCATCTGTATGCAACCTAGGCATAGTCCTATATTATGTGGTGTTCCTATTGAACATCTTGAGCTACCCCTTGGGAAATCTAAAATGTCTCAAGCTAATACCATGCCAGATTTTGCTAATAATGAGAGTGCCCATAATGATAATGAGCAAAAAAATGAAAAAAATATTATAGAAAATGAATCTGATCATGAGGATAATGAAACACATGAAAAAAATGAGCATGAATAGGTAGATTTAAATCAAGTTAAAATTAATTACATTATTTCAAGATCACATTCATGAAAATCTTGAAGATATCCTCAAGATCCTTAATATTATATAAGAATCTAAAAAAATAAAAGGTGTTAATGAATAACCATTGCTCTCTATTAATACAAATAATGGGGCTACTGGATATGCCTATCACACATCGATTATAATCTCCTTCTGCATGAGCACATCATTGGTTCATACATCTAGTGGGGGCATGATATATTTTTTCAAGCCATTGTTCCACAAGGATCAAATAACTATTGATACATCCTCAATGGGAAAAATTTAAACTTCAACTCAATTACCACTTTCAATTCTTACATCAACACAAGTTGTGTTTTCATCCCCTTTAGTGGCTTCTCAAATCTAAAATATAAACCTCAATGGGTCTACTATGCAAATTTTTTGAATGTTATTCAATCTTTGGAAGCTGAGGTTACCAACATTGAACAAAATGCTTTGAAATAAACTCATGCTATTGATTCATAAGATGTATTATTTAATCCTCTAGCACCTAAGATATATTTTCACCCTTCACCAATTGGTTTTGTTTCACCAAATTTCACATTTTATGATGGTAGGGGTGATTCTAAACAACATCTTCAATATTTCTATGCATCATGCCTTGATAATACTTAAAATGATAAACCTTTGACCAAATTATTTCCAAGGAGCCTAAAAGACTATAATTTAAGATGGTTATATGATTTACAAATCCAATCATTAAAAGCATTCAAACCTTTAGTGTATCAGTTTATAACACATTTATCTATCAACATCACTAAAAATATATCATATGCATAAATTTCTAAGATCAAACAAGGAACCGATGAACCTACTAATGAATATGTTTTGAGGTATAAAACAATGTTGGCCAAAATGGTAAATCTAATGGCAGATAAAGATTTTCAAGACATATTTAATAATTTTTTTTATTAAACAAGCTTAATTATGTAGCAAACACACTGATTACATATACTTCTAAGTTTCATATCAAACCAAACTATAAGGTTAAACCCATAGAACTTAAGAATGAAGTAACCAAAATCGTTAATGTAGTGTCATAGAAACATAATCGACTTATATTATCCAATGCACCTAAGAGAAAATTTACATGATTACATGAGTCTCCAACTTCATTACTTAATAATCTTATGGAGTGCCATCTCATATCTCTCCCTCTTCCTTTAGAGGTTGATATGAGTTGACCTCTACCAAAAGGATATGATGTTAATGCACATTATGACTATCACCAAGGAATTATGCATTATATAAATAAATGTTATACCTTGAAACACAAGATACAATACCTTATTTATAATCAAGAACTTACCTTTGATGATCCTTCAAAGGATTTAGGGTCACAACCTAGTGACCATTAAAACCAAAAGATGTTTAATGATCCATTGCAAGATTATTATAAGAAAAATACGGAAGTACAAATGGAATATAATGCACATCCACCTCCACCTTATTATAGGCATACATTATATGGGATTATTGGCATAATTACATGCAATATACCTCCTATGGTTTAGATACCTTCTATTACATTTGATGATAGTGAAATTATGGATTATGATTTAGATATTCATTCATTATTTATTAGAACATAATTCAATCATTAGCCTATACAATGTTATGGTCAATAATGGTTCTAGTGAGAATGTAGGTATCATGTCATTACTCACACATTTGGGATATACATATGATGATTTATATCCTTTGAATAAAATGGTCAAAACATTTGATGGGACATCACATCAGGTTATTGGTGGGATTGATTTACCTGTACAAGTTGGTCCAACACATGTGGTCACTAAATTTTCCATTATCCCATACACAAAGTCTTAGATATTTTATTGGGATAACATTAGATATATAAAATCTATGAAATACCTTCCATAGTGCATGGGTGTATTAAATCCATTCATATCAATAATGTAATTATAGTTTTTAGAAGTCTATATAAACATCTACATGAACAAGATAAGTTTATTCCAAGACAAATAATTAAAAAACCTAATAAGGTTTATTATGTGTGAAACGTTAAGCAACAAGAAATCCCCTTTCCTAGGTGGTTGATACTTGAGAAACCATTACATCAAAGATACACAGTGGAGTTCAAGGAGTCCTTATCTACACATACATGGTCCACCTAGTTTTTAAGAGCAAATAAACATGTTACAATTATAGATACACCAAATAAACCACAAAACACTTAAAAATGTGTTCCAAGAACCATTATTCCTTCTATTGCCTCTTCAAAATCATAAAGTACTATGAGGCATACATAGAGTATTACAAATCCTATAATTTATATATGACACCTATATATGCCCCTTGGTATTATCAAATAGTGTAATTACATTTTCTAGAAGTCCATATTAACATTGACATGAACAAGAGAAGTTTATTCTAAGACAACTAATTACAAAACCTACTAAGGTTAATTATGTGTGAAAGGATAAGAAATAAGCAATACCCTTTCCTAGGTGGTCGATACTTGAGAGACCATTGCATCAAATATACATAGTGAACTTCATGGAGTCCTCATCAACACCTACATGGTCCACCCAGTTTCTAAGAGAAAATAAACATGTTCCAATTACCACTACACCAAAGAAACCACAAAACACTAAAAAAAGTGTTTCAAGAACCATTATTCTTTCTATTACCTCTTCACAAGTATAGTCCTATGAGACATACATAGAGTATTATAGATTCTATATTTATAGATATGACACCTATATATGCCCCTTGGTAGTATCATTGGTTTAATGTACCATAGTTTGAGTTCAGAATTTTCTATGAGCATCCCTTAGATGGGATCATAGGCTAGATTTTACAAATATTATAATATTAAAAAAAATTACAAAAAAATTCCAAAAAATTGTAAGGAAATTACTTAGATGATTCAAAACAATAGAATTATATAAGGTAGAATTAATAACAAAATAAGTAGATCCACAACAATAATTGGTAAAAGAGGAGAATACTTGAATATCATGACTGAGCCACTTTGATGGGGAAACATCAAAAATAATGAATTAATAACATAATTCAAAATATGATGATAAAAGACTAACCACTACCTCCTATATACACTCTACTTATCCATGGTTATCCCATAGCTGACCATACTAAGAGCATTGAGAAATGTAACAAGATAATATGAAGTTGTGTAAGCCATAAGTCAGCCACACATATCCCTCTATGCACTATAGGTTAATGGAATAACATGCCCCTCCAATTCAAAATGACATTGTACTTAATGTTGAATCAAACCAAGATTTTATTTTAGGAATGTTTCATCCTCCCATGTTGCATCTTCAAAATACATGTTCTTCTATTTGATCAAATAATACTTAATGGCTCTGGTTTGTAGTTTTTTAGTGTATATGTGAAGGATATCCTCAAGATATAGAATGAATCAAACTTATTCATCTAATTTAGGTAACTTAGTCTGAGTAGAAAATCTATGTCCAATTACTTTATTTAGGCAAAATACATGGAATATCGAATATATGTGAGTGGTTGGGGGTAATTCTAGCTTGTAAGCCACACTACCAAATTTATACAAGATATGGTAAGGGCCATAATACTTAAGTGATAGATTTTTATATTTTTTACTTTAGAGACACCTAATTATATGGATTCAAATTCACAAATACCTAATCACCTATTTCAAAATACCACTTGCTATGGTGTTGATCTACTTGCTACTTCATTTGATTTTGTGCCATTGTTAAATTCTCCCATAAATTGATTAACACCTCCTATTGGTGGTGAATGTGTTTATCAATAGATCTAGCCTTAGTATGTAATGGAAAAATTGAAGTGATGGATGGGGGGTGTACCCATATAATACCACAAAGGGAGACATCTTGGAAGAAGTGTGAAAAGAAGTGTTCTACCATTATTCATCAAGTGGTAGCCAATGAACCCATTTATCCTATTTATCAGAAACAATATAATGAAGATACCCTTTGAGACATTTGTTGACTCTATTTATCCATTAGATTGAGGATGATAGGATCTGCTATGATCCAACTAGGTACCTAAACATGTAAATAATTTATTTTAAAAATTACTAGTAAATATGGGATCTTAGTCACTTATAATGATCTTTGGGGTGCCATGCAATTTTTGAACTATATTGAGAAAAGTAGAAGGTATTGTACTAAAAAAATATGGCTATGATAATGAGTAAAAATGAGCATAATTAGTGAGTCAATCCACAACTATGATGATAACATTTTTACCCTCAAATTATGGTAACTCCATAATGAAATCCATGGAAACCTCTTCCCAATGCTAGCTAGGGATGGATAAAGGATGTAAAAGATCTGGGGTCTTAATGGTTTTACCTTTATTTTGTTGGCATACCATGCATTCAGCCACATATTTATGAACATCCCCTTTTATTCCTTCTTAAAAGAAATATTTAATGATTCTATAATATGTTTTCATAAATCCTAAGTGACCTCCAAGTGGAGAGACATGAAGTTCCTAAAGAATTTTATGTTTGAGGAGATAATTCTTACAAAGGTATAATATATATTTATACCAGAATGTGTTCCCCTTCCATGTAATTTTTTCATATTCATTATAACCCTACTGAAGATTTGAATCAAATCCTTGGTAGCACTGTTATTTTCCCATTTTGATCTTGCTTCTTCTAGCCAATCTGCCTACCACATGGTCATGACATATAACAATGCCTCAACTGATTCATCCCACTGAGAGAGGGCATATTCTACCAACTTATCTTTTAATTTATAATAAACTATTTAAAAATCATAACCTAACCTTTTAGTCACCAATTTTTTTCATTCTTCAAATGACAAGCATTGTTTCAAAACATATTTGAGGCTATCATGATCAATCTTTACCTAAAAATGATGACCCATTAGATAAGTTTTCCATTACTTCACTACATGAAAAATAGTCATCTCTTTCTCATATACTATTTTTAGCCTATTTTTTCCCTTCAATTGGCAAATTTAAAATTCCAGTGATCTACCTTCTTGCATGAGTATAGCCCCCATGCCATATTTTAATGTGTCATACTCCACAACAATTTTTTTTGAAAAATCAAGAGTAGCCAAAATTGGAGTTGTGCACATAACCATTTTAAACTATTCAAATGCCTTAGTAGCTAAATCTATCCATTGGAAGGAATATTTCTTTAGAAAAGAGGTGAGTGGGGCTATAATTCTACCATAATTTTTGATAAACCTATGATAGTAACCAGTTAGCCCCAGAAATTCATAGAGGTTCTTAAGGGTCTTGGGAACCTACCAATCCATCATCACTTGGATTTTCGGAGGATCAACTTTCACTCCATGTGAAATAATATGACCCAAGTTCTCTACCTATTGGAAACCAAAAATGTATTTGGAAGGTTTGGCATAAGGTTGATGTTGTTCCAAAACTAAAATCACCTATTTCACATGCTTTAAATGGTATTCCCAATTTTTATATATATATGAGGGTATCATAAAAAAACTAATACAAATTTTTTTAAAAATGGCCTAAAAATAGTAATAATCAAACTTTGAAATGTAGATGTTGCATTTGTGAGGCCAAAAGGCATGACCATATATTTATAATGGCCTTCATGAGTTCTAAAAGCTATTTTAGGTATGTCCTCATTGTGAATGTGAATCTGATGATATTTAGAGCAAAGGTATAACTTGATAAAATAAATAAAACCATATAATTCATCTAGAAAATCATCAATTACTAAAATAGGAAACTTATCTTTGATGGTGTATTTTTTGAGTTATCTATAGTCTAAGCACATCCTCTAACTATCATCATTATTCTAGACCATGATCACTAGGGAATAATATTCACTTTGACTGTGTTGGATGATTCCTACCTCTAACATCTCTTGTACCATATTTTCAATTTCACTCTTTTAGGTATAGGGAACTTGTACGGTTTGATATTAGGTGGTTTACTTCCTAGAATGAGTCTAATGGCATGATCATGTGCATGAATTGGAGGAAGTCCTTTTATCATGTCACCAAAAACAACAAAATGGTCATCTAACACCTTTTACAAATTAGGATGTGTATACTCCTTGGTTGGTTGAACCTCTATGGAAAATAAGTGTGCCACAAAACCTTTAGAACCTCTTTTGAGAATCTTAGTCATTTGGTGGGAACTAATAAGTTATGGAGATTTAGCCCATAATATATGTAGTTTAAAAGTCCTTCCTTCTACATGGAACCTCATTAATAATTCCTAGAAATTCATCTCAATAGTGGCCAAAGTGGTGAGCCACTGCACTCCCAAAATAATGTTATCTCCTTCCATGGGAATAAAAACATAGGGTAATCTAAAAAATATTCTCCCATAGTATGTTTAATACTATGGCATTTTATAGAATAGTTAACCATACCACCATCTATAGTCATGACCTAAAAGTCTAGATCTGGGTAAACAAAATAATTCAAATGAGAAACCAACTTACTAATGATAAAGTTATGTGTACTCCTAGAATAAATTAACATAGTCACCTTCTATTTATTCAAGAACCCCACCACCTTAAGAGTTTGAGGAGTACTAATACCTAAAAGTGCATGAAAAGAAATAGTAGGCTGAGAATCTTCAAATTCATCCTCAGGTTATTCTAACCCTTCCCCTAAAGCCTCATCATCTTCTTCCTCCTCATTGGAATCATCAATGCAAAACAACTTGTTGTTAGCAAATCAATGCCATTTCTTCCATTTTATATCATAGCCAAAAAAAAACCTTTTTCATGATTTTATTTCACTTTCTGAGGTGTCAATATGATAGGCTAATAAAATGATGGTGCTGAGAAGGTGCGTTCACAAACATTGGTGAAAGGTTTTTGTCTGATCAAGTCTTTTTCCTCAACCATGAGTGCCCTTTGTATGACCTTAAATATAGTAATAGAATGAAATATGCTAACCTATAATTAGATTCTATATTTAAGGCCACCCAAAAATAGGTTAGTCAAATTTTCTTTAGTGATTTTTGCTACATGTAAGGAGAGATTCTAAAATTAATGACTATAGTCCTTGATAGTTCTTGTCTAGTGCAACATAAATAGCTAACTGAAGTAGTTTTTAGATACATTATTATGATAGTGGAACTATAAATCCTTATATAATACCAACCATGAAACTTAGACACTCTTCTTTTTCTTTTGAGCACATAACCAATGATACCAAATGAATTGCTCAGGTGCTAGATATAGAGAGGCCATAACCACTTTTTGAGAACATGGAGTCTAATGTAGATCAAATAAATTTATAATTTTAGTGATCTAAGTGAGTGGATCATTACCATCAAACTTTCATAGGTCAACTTTTGGCAACATCAACTTAAGGTTAGAATTGGTGTTGGTATTGTTTGGAGAAGGAGAACAAAACTGAAGTGGTAGAGGATTATTTTGTAGTGGCTGAGTTGACAAGTTGGCTAATTACATAGATATTTGTCATAATTGATAATTCATGCTATATAAGTTCCCTCTCAAACCTATAATGTCCCCTTAAACCATATCAGAATCATATTTTTCACCATGCCTTGCAACTCTAACTAGGTTTTTAAACTACCCCTACAATAGATGGATAAGAAGTTTTAGATTCCATGTCATCTTTGTGAGGAGTTTTTAGATTTTATTTCACTTTATCACATTTATGAATATTTGGACCATCCATGTACAAACCCTAAGAGGTTTTTATTATAAAAAAAGTTTACCATAGAATACACCATTGTGATCATCTTGTTGAGATGAATCCAACTACTGCTATTATGCACAAGGGTGAAAAATTTTGACACAAAAAGTGTACTAATATAATATACCATTATGATCATATCATAAAGATGAATCCAATGACTACTAATTTTCACAAGCTAAATTTTTTTTCTAGACTTTTTAAACCCAAAAAAAAGGTTTATTCTTTTTTTTGTAAATAAACCTCATAAACAAAATTATAGTGATGAAAAAAATCAATTCCTTCCAGATCATAAGTTATGTTTTTTTAGCCTTCTAGTACTCAGGATGATAGATCTAAAAAAAAATTGGCTCGTAAAAACTTTCCCAAATTGAAGCTCTGATACCATTTATAAGGAAATTATTTAGAAGATTTGCAATAATAGAATTATATATGATATAATTAAGAGCATAATAAGTAGATCCATAACAATAATTAGTGAAAGAGTAGAATACTCAAATATTATGATTGGGCCACTTCAAGGGGGAGAATTTCAAAATGATGTAATGAAAATAGAATTCATAATATGATGATAAAATACTAACCACTATCTCCTATATATACTCTACTTAGCCATGGTTATTTCATAGGTTGACCATACTAAGAACATTGAGAAATGTAACAAGATAATATGAAGGTGTGTAAGACAAAATTCATCCAGACATATCCCTTAATTTACTATAGGTTAAAGGCATAAAAAAAATTAAATATTCCTAGAAAATATAAAAACATTTAAATAAATCAAAAATATAAAAATTATTCAACATACACATGTTTACTAGCTCCTTGGCATCTATGTTTTTTATATTATTTTAGTAGATAGCATATTATTTATTTTATATAAAAACATATGTTTCATGAATATTTGAGTTTAATATAGGAATATATTATATCCATGATACATGAGCATTCAAATGTGGGGTCTTTCCTCTTCCCGCATGACACACTTCATTGGGGGCATATTGATTCTATTTGATCATGGTCAATACAAGTCATATTGTTTAATGATCACTTTTACATTATCATGTTGAGATTATTTATATTAATACTTACATGTATATAATAATACTTACATCTTACACTATGCACTTGATATTCTATGTTACATGGCATTTTTTTCTAGAACATATATACAAGGACTAGTATGATATGCTTATGTTGGTAGCTTATACTTCATTCATGCACATTGTCACTTCCTTGAGTGTACTTCTTATTTGATATTATCTTTCTTGTGGAACATTTGAATAGCTTACTTGATTTTAGGACCATGTGCCACTAAATGTTATTTATTTGTATTTGGATATTTGAATATGTCCTCCCTTTGAATATACGACATTTAAACATGTCCCTTGTTTATGGTCTCTTTAGACCCTATTTCGTGTGACATTGAGTGTTCTTATGTGTGTGATTGATTGTTTTTTGATATTTTATTATTCATTTTTAGATATTTCCATGTTACATATCATGCATCTTAGGGATTATTATGATCACAAACCTATGAGCCTCATTGGTATATATATATATATATAGACACACACACACATATTACTCCTATTGCTACATGATTCATACATAACTAATATAAATCATAGATTGACTTATTAAAATTTCCACATACAATAAATCATGACACATTCAAATGTCAAAATAGGTAAGCATAGGCATGAGGGTGACAATCAATAAAGCATATTCAAATCTCAAAATAGGCAATATAAGGCAAGATAATAGTAAGAAAGGAGAATAGGAAACTAACATGAACACAACATACTAGTTCCTAAACATATGTGTTTGCAAATAATGTTAAGTACATATCATATCAAGTACACTATGAAAGGCATAAACATGGATATAAACATGTGTAAGTAGATAATCTCAACCATGATAGTGGAAATTGATCATAAAATAATGCAATATGGGTGTATCATGATCAAATAAGTAGATTCTTCAAACATACTTAGGATGTGAGTGGAGGGTAATCCCAACATCTATATGTTCATATATCATGTACTTGGGTATGCCTGTATTACACTCAAATGAAGCATGAAATAGATAGACATAAAAAAATGAAATGCTATCTAATCACATGGAGGAAACAACATATGTATAGGAAATAGTATAACTAAGAACATGTTTAAATTTTTTGGTATTTTTGTATTATTTATTTTTTTGGTTATATTTACGAAGGCAAATTCTAACCAATTATCCCATTTAAGAGATGTTTATCTAGAAATGCCATGAACTCTAGATATGGTGAATCAAACTAGTGGTATTGATGAAGAACATGCATATGTATAATATATGGTGTTATAAGATCTATAATACTCTATGTATGTGTCATAATACTCTATGGTCTTAAAGAGGTAATATAAGGAGTAAGGATTAATAGAACACATCATTTCATGCTCTATAATGTATATGAAGTAGTAATAATAGGAACATGTTTAGTTATTCTGGATAGCTAAGTATGTTGTGTAGTAGTAGGTGAGGATTTTATGGAATCCACTATGTGTCTCTAATGTGATGGTATGTCAATTATGGGCTATTTAGGAAAGGGGATTTCTTATTTCTTACCCTTTCATAGATAATTTACATTAGTAGGTTTGATAATAAGCTGTCTTGAGATAAATTTATTTGTTTAAGTGGATGTTCATATGGAATTATATGAAATGTGACTACTCTATTGGTATGAATGTATTTAATGCACCCATGCTTTGTGGAAGGTTTTGTGTAGATTTTATGTATCCAAGGTCATCCAAATAACATATCAAATATTTCCATGTATGGTATAAATGAGAAGGTAATGATCACATGTGCTTTGCTAAGCTATAAAGGTAGGTCAATCTCACCAAGAACCTACTATGAGATCCCATCGAATGCTCTAACCACTTTGGTCAAAGGGTGTACACCATCATTTATGTACCTCAAATGTGTAAGTAATGTCATGATGCAAACATTTTTATTAGCACCATTATCAATCATAACATTGTGAATATGTTGGTGATCAATGTATGCTCAAATGAATAATGAATGAAGAGATGATTCATCATCCATAATCTAATTATCATCAAAAGTAATAAAAGGGCATATGAACAATAAGAGGTGTATGTCATGTATAAGTATCAATAATTCCATCTAATGGGTGTCCATAATGTAGCGGAGGAGGATGTACTTTATATGCAATTTTCACTCCCATATTATTTTGAGTGTGATCATGTAATGGGTCACTAAACATAGTTTAGTTCTAATGTTTACCAAGTTTTGACCCTAAATCTTTGGGAGGGTCATCAAATTTAAGCTACTAGTTATCAATAAGTTATATGATTTTATACTTCAAGGTATAACATCGGTTAATAGAATGCCCTGGTGATAGTCACAATAATCATTGGCATCATATCCATGAGGTATAGGTATACTCATATCAACCTCTATGGGATGAGGGAGAGATATAAGATGACAATCCACAAGCTTCTTAAATAAATAAGCTGGAGACTTGGGTAATTGTGTAAATTATCTCCTTGGTACATTGGATAAGACAAGCTGATTGGGTTGTTGTGACATGACATTAATATTTCTAGTTATGTCTTTTTTAGGTTATGTAGGTTTAACCTTTTATCTTGGTTTAATATGAAACTTGGTATTAGATGTAGTTAGTGTGTTTTCTACATACTTAAGCTTGTTCAATGAGATAAGTTTCATTTCATGATCTTGCATAATATGGATTTAGTCATAAAAGGATTTAAACTTTTTTAAAATAATAGACTCATGTAATGGGGAAATTAAAATTTGTTTGAAAATGTATTAAAGCACTTTATCTACCATTTGGTTTGTCATTTTGACCAACATTGTCTTGTATCTCACAACGTATTCATTGATAAGTTCATTGGTTCTTTATTTGATTTTTTCGATTGGTAAATAAGGTACTTTTTTGGTAATGTTGATAGATAAGTGTGCCAAAAACTAATCCACAAAAGGACTGAATGATTTTATAGATGGATCCTTGGACATAGTTTAATCAAAATTTTATCATTAGAGACATAATCAAGGCATGATGCATAGAAAGATCAAAGATGCTATTCAGGGTCACCATTACCACCATAAAATGTGAATTTAGGTGAAATAAAACCAATTGGTAAGGGGTGCAAATATATTTTTGGTTTAAGATGGTTATGCAACACCTTTTGTGAATCAACACCATAGGGATAATTAATATAATTTTGTTCAATATTTATAACCCTAGCTTGTAAAGTTTTTATAGTTTGAAAAAGATCTTGCATAATTTGATCACTAAGGTTTGAAGTTTGACAAGTCACTAAAAGAGGTGTACCCATTGTTTTAATTGATATAGGCATTAAAATTGGTAACTGGGTTGAAGTACTAATGTTTCCCATGGAGGATGTATTATTAGTAGGATTTATCTTGGGAAACAAAGGTGTAAATAGAACTTGTGCACCCATTAGAAGTATGAAGCAATGATGTGATCAAGAGGAGGGTGATTGGAATATGGGGATGTCCCATAGCTCTAATAGTATGATAAATAAATACACCTAGTTATTCATCTATACTTCTTGATTTTTTATCTTTTAAAATGTTTTTGAGGATCTCATTTATATCTTCATGATTTTAATAGATGTGCTCTTGAAACATAGTAAGTGTTTACATTTAGTCTGGATCTATTTTATCATTTTCAATATTTACATTAGATTGATTATTTTCATGATCATAATCATGTTCTATGATAACATTTTTAATATTTTGTTTAGTTTCCTTAGTGGTATTTTCATTATGAATAGGATTTAATACATCATTATTTTGATCCATCTTAGGTAGAAAATGAAGAAGTTTTAAGTGTTTGATAGAAACATTAACTAATCTAGGGCTACGCCTAGGTTATATACAAATAATATAATAAATATGGAAAAATAAAACAATAAAAGACCTCATATTAATGAATACCCTAGGGTAAGTTAGGGTTTGCATAAAGAGGTGGGTTCACCAAATATTTAACCCTAAATCTTGATAAAGGGGTTATCTAGGGTTAAGGGCTATTAGATTAGCTTTTACTTAAGGATGGTGAACTTGCCTAATGAGAAAATAATTAAAATAAACTCAGATAAATAATATTATGAAGTTATACAACTAAGATTACTAAAATAGTAAAGTAAAACTATTAATAGATATTGTAATAAAAGGCAACAATTGATACTTAGTTTATTGTGCTCATGTAGGTCTGATCTAAAACATGCTAGAAGTAAACTAGAAGATGATCATGAAATAGTTTTAAAATTATAGGAATATTATTTCTATGTCCTTGAATACTTGCATCAGATTTGGATAATTATATTGACACATGTTTTTAGTTATGATGTAGGAGTTTGATACAAAATATTAATTATATTTAGATGTGACCAACTAGAACAGTCTAGGTTTTCTATCACCTTTCTTTTAATGTATACAGGTCACATGCATAGGTTGTCACTCTTTATCAAATGATCAAACCCTAGCTTCCTCACCCTTGGAGTTATTATGATAAAAAGGGGTCAGTGGGATCATAGTGTTGAGAATGCCCCAAAGAACCCTCTATCAATGGGTGCTACCTACATATCTAATACTCCAAATAAGGCTTTATACTTATGTAGTTCTCCCCCACATATTGGCTTGTGTATGTATCAAGATGAAACATGTGATAAGTAATGACATGTAGTAAACTAACATGTAACTTATAAAATATGGATCATGAATTATTATTTAAATGATTAGGAACTATGGGAATACTAATCCTATGATTGATATGGAAATAGGGATAAATACGATATGTTTACTCACTCAAATACTTGATTGAATGCTTCTTGATAAGTTGCCTTGTGAGTTCTAGGTATTTTATAGGTGATAAATGAATGAGGTTTGATCTTGTATATATACCAATCTCTTTTATAAATATATCACACTAAAGCAATTAGGATGACCTTTATAATACATTTCATTTTCAAATTATATCAATTTTTGGCATTGGAAACTTTTTAGGAAAGATAGACACTTGTGTCGATGTAGGTGTCCACTTAGGATGCAAGTGTCTAAGAAGCTAGAATTTAGGTATAAGTCCATAATTTCTAGTGAAGGATAATAATTAGGTTTAGATATTTTTGCATAGTATAGAAATCCTAGTCATCTAAATAATAATGTTTAAACCAAGACATAAGCAATTTAGCAACAACGAGATAGTGAATGCAAGCCTTTTGATATTGGACAAGTCTATAAATTAAAGGTATAATCATGATCAATATTTTCCAAGAGTATAAGATTATACTACTAAATTGATCATATTTTAGTATTTTTTACTCATTATTTGGTCTCTTACATTTTAATTATTTCCATTATTCAATTTTAGATTACATGGACTAATTTATACTATAACATTCTCTTAGTTATAGGACATACACTAACATCAAATTCATTGGGCTTAAACACAGGCAAGGTGTGTTGTACACACTTAGGTACCCATTTATTTTAGTTAACCTAATAATTCCATCTTAATGCATTAATAAAGGGGGGAAACATAGATACTAAAATCTAATTATATATATCATATTAGTATTATACACTTGAAAAATAACAATCATGGATCTACCCTTTAGTTCTATACCTTACCATTGTAGAAAGGCTCACATTCACCATCTTAATATGCCTAAATGTTAATATTATAGACTAGAATTATGATAATATAGATCACATTTACCCTTAAATAATCTAAAATATGATTTATATTCTTCACTATTAGTGAAAGACCTTGAATACCATTCATATAAGGACACTAGTATCGATGCTAGTCTCTAGATTCCTTATATAGTGTCCATAACTCAAAATTCATTCAAAATTACAAATATTGCAAAATACATCAGTTGAAATATTTGTATTATCTAAACATTTCATGAGATATTTTCAAAAGGTGTGGTATAAATACAAATCAAAGTCTACTCATTACCCATCTAGCAAATACCAAGCAAACACCTATTCACACTCATTCAATAAATTGTACAACTGAGCTATACTACCCTATTTTTCTCTATTTATATATTATTCATAGGATCAATAATATTATAGGTTTAAAGCATTTAAATAAAAACCCATGAGTAGTATTTTTCAAGTTACAAGCTATATAATTACATGCCCTTACATATAGCATATTTCACCCTTATGCACACATAAGACCACATTTAGGGGATAACTACATATTTTTGAGGCACTCTTTAGTGTAATGGCTATGTAGGAAACACTTATTAACAAAGGGGTCCTTGAGATCAGCTCAACTTCTTGATCCCACTAACCCATTTTTAGCAAGTTGATATGACCTAAGGTGAAGAAACTAGGGTTTGAGCTATATACAATCATACAAAGCCCATGCACATGATCTAAATATATCAAAAAAAAGGTGACATAAAACCTAAGAGGCACAATTGGTCACTTATAAATACATCAAATATTTAATACTAGATACAATCATCAATCCATGAACATAATCATCGATGGCAGTGTCCATAGGTCAATGGAAGTGTTTAAGCCTCCAAAAATAATATTTCTAAAATCTGACGATAGGATCCTGAGAACCAATCTAACTATTTCAACACTTGTACATCTCATATATACCTATGCATATATAAATAATCTAATTATTATCTCATATTTATGTTGTAATTATCAATTGACATTATACTTTCGATATTTGTTAATTTTCCAAATTTAGTAAATTATGTTATTTGAATCAATTTAATTGGCCTACTTTAGAATAATTTTATTCCTATATTTGGTTAGGATATTTTTGTAGCATATAATTTCACCCTTATGGGAGAGTTTTTCAGGATCTCTCACTCCTAGCTATAATATTGGAGCAACCTTAGGCTGTGGGTATCTTGTAGTGAGGTTGAATCTCCAGAGAAGGTTAGTTTCCTCTTGGTAGATCACCTAAACTAATACTTATACTTGGAAAAGGGATAGAAAGGGGGTATAGGATGACTAAAAACACTAAAATGGTGATAAAAAAATTAATTGACACTCACATAATCTTGAAATAAACACTAACTCTACATAAGGCAATTTTTTCTCACATAACCTCATAAACTAGCTAATTTGCATAAGTATTTCTTAAACTAGGCTCACCAAACAATACATGAAGAAAAGAAGAATTATAAAATTCACACAAAATATTGATTAATTTATAAATATCTCAAGTTTATACCTAAAATTAGCTTGAAAACACCTAAAAAGAGGTAATAAAGAAGGACAATGAACATGGAAGAATACTTCTTCATAAGGCCATCATAAACAAGCTTGCTAAACACAAGTTAGAGGTAAAAGATAGGTGAAAAATGATATTTATTAAATAAAAAGGTATTTATTACAAATTTTTATAGGGTTTCACCTTGTCAAATGAGAATATATTTCCAAAATGGGGGAAAAATGGGAGATATAGGAGAAAAGGGGAAGAGAGAAAGAAGAAGCAAGTAAACAAAATTTGATAAATGAAACAAAATTTGATAAATGAGACACAACTACCTTCCAAGGAGTCTCACCCACATTTGGATCAATTATAACTAATAGTTCCTAAAAGAAATAACCCTTATTAGTCTAAATAACCTTCAAGCTCTCTCATTGGCCTAGAAACACACTAGAAGATATAAACTTTTAAGGATGATGATGTCATGATCCACTCAAAAGGGAAAAATATCCAAAGACTTTGAAAACTCATTAAATGATCCACTTGATTCTCAAACTCAAAAATTATCTCCCATGGACTTATATGCCCCCCTCTACTTGCACTTCTATAAGCTTATGACAAATGGTTAGTAAACTTGGCATAAGGTGCTTAACTGACCATGGAGGTTAAGTTTTGTGTTTGATTTTTTAGTCTATCTTCTATTTTAAACTTTATTTTTTTCCTCCAACCTGTAATAAACTCCATGAAACCTGAAACTCTCATAGACCTGATTGATGGAGGTCACAAGCTTGAGCCACCTTGAACTAACTACCCTGAAACCTGCTCCCAAGGCTATTTAGCACTCTAAAGACTACTTATAAACCTATTAAGACCTATATACATCTCTAAAATTCATATTAGGAATAAAATTAATATTTGGACAACTTTAAATACCTATAAAAATGGTGGAAACCACCATTAAATATGCAATAATGCATTAAATGTAAAAAAACTAGGTTTTTGACCTTTAGCTTAGCAAGACACCATATAAAATATTGTGAAGAGATATAAGTTCCATGGAAAGATTATTTAGGTCCCATTAGGTCTATTTCATGGCTTTAGACTATTTCTCTCTTTGACGACCTATAAATTAAGTAATTTTGATCAATTTTGGGCCTCTTAGGCACCTAAACGTGCCAAAATATTTTATAAAATAGGGTTTTCAGGAGATATAGGGAGTAATATACACATTAGAAGTGATTTAAAAGTTATTATAGACCATTTGATGGATTTATGAGTCCAAAAATCCAAAACTAGTCAAAAATCTCCTTTGGCAGCCTGGACAAGCTCACCTTCAAGATGATTGTTCATACAACGTGGAACTATATTATGATACTTATTTAAATTTATATTTATTAAATAGACCCATCAAACACCCCTTAAAATATTGGGCTCCAATGCAGAAGGTATGAAAAGATACACATATAAAGATGATTGCTTGTAGGGTTTATAAACATTCTAGACATGATTTCACTCTTAACAATTGTTCATAAAACTTAGGACCTTAAAAAAACTAAATAAATAATTAATTTAAATTACATAGGGGTAATAAAAACATACTATAATCACTTAGACTAACTCTTCATGGTATGAAAGATACGAGCATCTAAAAAAGGGCTAAAACTAGGTGTCTTAGGCCTAAAAAGCTCAAACTCCCTGAAAGGACAAAATTGACATTTAAACTGATATTATTTTCTTGAAATAATATTCATGTCACCTAAAACATAACATAACACCTTTTTAAATGATCAAAACCCAACTTTGCCTTTTGTGCCTTTATGACTACCTATGAGGATTTGAGCTTGCCTGTGGGGTTTTCATGGAGTTTAGAGACTATTTAAATGTGTTTAATAGGATTAAAAACATAAAATTATTGTTTTAAAATAATTAAATAAGCTTGGAATCCTCAAACACACCTTAAAACTCGAAAAGTGTGTCTGCACCAATAGTGACCATTATGAGACATAAAGGGGACTGTGTCTAAACAACAGGTACTTCCACTTGTTATGTGACATTATAGATATTATTTATAGGTATATTAGGTCATGAAGACCAATAATACAAAATTTTAAGTCTTTTTTATGTGTACTTTTTCTTGTAGACCTTTTTTACCAAAATTTACCTTGAGCTACCTGCATGCTTCTTCCATGCCTAAACTTGTCTTTCTTCAAAATTTTGATTGAAAAACCTGAATTTTATCACTTATATCAGATAGGGTAGGTTTTAAAAATAATATTATTTGGTTTTTAGACCTCTCCAAGGCTAAAAATTCTCATCATTACCCATAACTGACAAAACTTCAACTAGCCTCTAATGGCTACCTTCTTGACTGGAAGAGGTCTATGTAAGAAAAGTGGGTATTTAATCACTTTATAAGAAATATATTATTGAATGGGATGTTTTTTTTGGTCATTTAGACCATTTTTACCAATTTTTTTGCTTTGAATCGACCTGTAGATGCCCCAAAATGGCCAATTCCTCCAAGGCAGGCCCTAATGTTGATCATGATTAGACATAGGGTTGACTGTACTAAAATAGTGAATAGTTACCATTTAAAAAAAACATAAACAATATTTTTAATAGATATATTATCTCATAATTATCCTCTCCAACAAATTTTGTGATTAGATATTGCATATTTTATCCTGTAGGCCCATTTTGACAAACACTTGTGATATGTGCCTACTTGGTCAAATTTCAAAATTGAGTTTTCTTCTTCCTTGTCCTGATTTGTGACTTATAAATGTGAATATGATTTTAAATTCTCATTAAAATTCTCCTTTCATGATTCCACTCTTCATTGGTTTTCCTTTACCCTCATGCAACTCATGTATGACTTAAGCTCCTTAAGGCAAATCCATGGATGCCTGTGTGCTTAGTGATGTAGGTGATGGTAATGATGAGCAAAAAATATATATTTCATTTACCCCATCCCATATCCACATGTTCTCAAAAAACCTTCATACCTTGAGACTCCATCATGGAGTACCTTGCTTGACTTGCCTTTTGCCCTGTAGGGTTTTGTTGGATTATTGACATTGACTATGTTATTTTAGTACTTGGGATCCATCATGTAATTTAATTTATATATATCATCATTTTATTCATAAATATTATCCTCTTGAACATAGCTTCCTTACAAATTACTGAGTTTGTCATCCTTCTTCATGTCTTGAACATGGCTGTTAGTTCTAATAACCCTTTAGCTTTAATGAATATAGGTGCTTTCCTTGATGCAGGACTGTGGGATGGTGTTTTTACCTCTACACTATTAAATATTCATTCCACAAACCTTGATTAATCATTAAAATATATGAACCATCAGCATAGATAGGTTAACCTTCATATTCCATTATTGTATGAAAACCCCTATGACTATGCTTTCCCTTAGTTGTAGGTTGCTTTTAAACTAGCTGTTGCTGATTTATTAGGGTGACATTTGAATAATAACAATGTGATTTAAGGATGTATCTTGATATATTCCTTAGATAACCCTTCATGAGACCTTTAATCATGACAAGTAACTCTTAAGAGACCAAAGGTTATGTCAAAACTTCATAGCCTTTATACTTGACTATATCATGGTTTAAAAAATCATATCTCTAGCTATAGGTGTTTTTAGGGATGTAGTTGTTAAATGAGGTAAATACCTTGAAATTAAACCCTTATGATGACTTTTGAACCACTAGTGTCCTATTTAACCCTATAAGACCACTTGTCATAGGTGTATATGCTATATACTGCAACTTTAGGGTGTGAAGGTCATGTGGAAGATTAAAATCTTATAGACATCACTGAATGAACATAATGAACAAAAGTGTAAATTTGAAGTCTTCTATCATGAAAACCAAATGGACAAATCTCTCACTTCTTTTTACAAGGTGTTATCCTAGGATAAGACTATAAGGTATGATCATTTAGATTTATCAAAACTATATGCAACATTTTTATATATTGACACTAAAAGTGCTTAGTGCTCTATTTTAGATATTTTAGGGAACTTGTCCCTAAAAAATAATTCCTTCCCTTGAGGTGACTTCTCAAGTCTATTTGCTAGTCTAATGCTCTAAACATGATTTTCATTACTCTTCTCAAATATTCAACCTAATAAAAGCCTTGTGTCTATAGTATTGCCTCCATTGATCATTTATAAAACTTGAATACAGTCCATGATGAAAACCAATTCCCTCTATTGGTTTTCTTTAGAGCCATAACCTAAATGAAGTTCCACCTAGTCCTACTCTTATTTCATGGATTAAGAGCCTCCTTCACTACATACCTAATCTTTATATCTTAGAGGCACTTTTGAATACATTTACCTCATTCATGACACTTACATTAATTTCCAAACTCACACCATTCATTCCATTCCCCAAATTTCCTATCTTGCTTTCACTAGCTTCTTATTACGCTACCCTCCTTAGGTCTCAAGCACCAAATGATGATATAGGTCTCAAGAGATCATTATTATATTGTATATTACCTTATACTGTCAATTAAAATCTGGTCCAACCCCTTAGATGTGCCCAAACACACTTCACTTTTCTTTTCCACACACAAAGCTCACAAAGGTCTCTTAAGGCTTGTAGCCTTTTTTTACCTTATATAAAAAAATTACAATTGATTAAGAGAATATAAGGGTATTTATAGGTACCTTATATTTAAATACAACTATGTGCTAGTTTTCTTGACCAATATTTGAGTCTAGACCCCTTTTCTAGCCATAAGGCTCTCCAATTAGGGCTATTTGAGCCTAATTACAACTCAATCCTCTATATACCATACACCCAAGACTGTACATGTCTAAAAGTTTGTTATTATCTTAAATCACCTTGAAAACTATTAGACTACCAATTTTTAGCCAATTTTAAATGGTTAGAACTCTCTATACAACCAAAACCCTAGTTTAGGGCTTTTCAACCCCTGTGCAGACCTGAGAGGATAGAAAAATGAATTGTAAACATTTTAATGAGTTTCATTAGATTGTTCAAGATTATATATGTCTATTTCAATCCTTTTCACCCTCTCCAATCATTGGTAGACCCTTTTTAATCCACTATTAGCATTTTCTAACCTATTTTGTGTTGGACTTTGTAGGATATCTCTGTTGGCAATCAAAATGAGAAAATTCCAAGTATGGAAATAATGCAAATACCTTTAATAAATTTAAATAAACTTAATAAAGTTTTTTAGAAGCTAAGAAACCCAATGTATATATATATTCTTTTAAGGAACTATATGCAAAGTCATGAAGTAATAAAGCAAACTCCCAAAATAAGGCCTATAAGTCATTGGCCTTTTACTTCCTAAAACACATTAGATTTGAAAGCTATCATCCTTTAATATCCCTTAATGTAGACCATCTTCCTCCTATCAAACCACCATGCTCTCATTATGAATAAAAAACTTTCATATCCATGCACCTAACTTTGATACTTGTTATTAGCCCTTGTACAGACTAAGACAAGGTGTATAATGCTTGGAGGGTGTGAAAAAAACATGATGTTTTATTTAGTCTCTCTCATCATTATAATCTAAACTTAAAAACCCTCTTAAATATCTCCATGCTTTAAGGTCTCTTCAAGATCATTCATACTTCATCCTTAGATGTGGCTTACCCTAAGGGGTTGTCTATAGGTGGATTTCCTTTATTTAAGCCCTACTTAAAACTTGAAAGCCTCCTTAGAATGTACTATTTACTAAGCTTATAAACCTCAATGCTTATCCATGCATTTGGTAATCCAAACTAGTCTCTCTACACCATGAAAAGGTTCTTAATCTAGCACTCCCACCTACTTGGATGTAGGTAATCCTTAGTGAGTTACAGGTGACTTTGTGCTCCTTAAACCCTATAAATGGCTTTGATCATTACCATCTTACCTAATTTAATGATGTACTTAGCTAAACCAACAAGACCTTCAAGATAGTTGATTGTCACAACTCACAACCTTGACTATTATACTAGGCTTGTAGGTGAATTGTACGGGTAGTGGTATGGCTTTATGACACTTGGAGAGTCTTTATCACATATAAGGTGAATATGGGAATGTCTTTATATGATTATCCATCCACCACTTCAAAACTCCTTCTTTAAGGTTTATATCCTTTTATTTGCTTATAAACATGGTCTAATTTCTCAGTTAGTGGCTCTCCGTAGGGGATGATTATAAGATTTATTCTTTGCTCTTAAAGTAAATTAAAACCTAAATGTGTCCTTGGTTTAGCCATATTTGGAGACTCACACTCCTCACTATTCATACTTATACTATACCTCTATTCCAACATAGTTATTTTATGCCTTGAAGAGTTCAATCAAAACCTCACTATAGGATTTGGCCTAAAAGTAAGCTTGTAGGTGCCTAGAAAGGCACTTGATTCCTTGATTGCTACTTTTATTTATGATTATATTCAATCATGAGTTAGGAATTTTTAATCTTGATGATTGAATATATAAACCAATCATTGTAAACCTAATTTCAACCTTTGGAAGATGACTGTGACTTCCATTAGCTATAGGTGGCCTTCATGATGTCACCCTATATGGATTATAACTATTATTACCCTTAAGGAAAATCTAAGATATAATCTTTATCCTTGAAAAAATCCCTTAATGTGTTTGATGAGGTTATGGTATAGAGACCATATGGAGAGGTCTTCACTTTCATTTTTTGATTGATGTCTTTCATACACGTGCACTTGACTATATTCCCTTTTGCTATATGTCTATATCCATGAAATGGTGCCAACTTTTAGAATAAGACACCTACTCTCACCTCAATGATAGGTTTTTTGGATCCTTGGAGTGTCTCTCAACTCATTAAGACCACCTAACATGGGTGAATGATCTTAAGTTTCAATATTAGGGTGCAAATCTATTTTGAAATTCAAAATCCTAAAGACATCACTAAAAGGTTGCAGTGAACAAAAGTAAAAAATAGAGGCCGTCAAACACCATGCTCCTCTAGTCACACATCCATTTATTTTTGTAAGGTTATACCCCCATGTGAAGGATACAAAATGGGTGATTCTAGACTCATCTAAGCATCATGATTTCTCATCATATAGCATCAAAAAAAGTGGTGAAGGCTCTATTTTAGAGATTTTAGGGAAACTATCCCTAAAACATAGAATTCTTGTCTTGAAGTGTCTCTCAAGATTGCTTGCTAGTCCAATATCTCAAACATGGTTTCCAAAGTACCTTCAACATCCATAAACATCAAGAAGGTTCTAAAAACATGTTCACACTCCCATTTAAACAACATTTTCAAATCTTTCAAGGGCCACCTGTAGGTGCAATTCTCTATGCAGGTAGTGACTGTGGAGATGAGCTATATGCATGGAAGATGGAATTGTGGTCACTATTGGACTCTCTTAAGATGTTAAATTAATCCTCAAAACCCTTTAAAGACTTGAAACAAATTTCAACATCTCCATTATAATGTGGTATTCTCCTGAGAGTGTGCATTCATGGTGTATGGCTATACTTTAAGTGTTAAAACCCTTCTCAAAATGGTCTTGATGAACTATAAGTTTTATCCCATTGTAGAATTTGATTAATCATGAATTACCCTTGATCACTATATTTACAACTTCTTTCCAAGAATGTATACATGATTGTGCTCAAGTATAGTTGTAGGTATACTTTTCCAAAATAGGCCTATAAGTACATGCTTTCACATTGGTTTGTAGGTACATGATTTAAACATAAAATGAAATCATGACTGATTTTATACCTTAATAGGGTCATCGAATATGAAATAAATCATTTTAATCTAGGTGAAAACCAATTCCTTTATTGGTTTTCAAAATGGTTGCACTTAATATGTAGAGGCAATTAAGCCAAAACCCCCAAAGATAGTAATTCCTTTCTTTCCTTGTTAAAAAATGGATGTAGATGGAAATTTATTCAGATAATTTATAGTTTCAAACATCATATCCTCATTATTTTGAAGCCACTATAAGAAAAATAAACCTTTATAGTTGATAAACTTACCTACAACTCTATTGGAGCTCCAACTAACAACTTGATTATTTGGCCTATTAAGGTTTTGATGAACTATTAAGGATTGATGATAAAGATAACTTGTGTAAGTTGATGTGGAATAAGGATAATGAGGTATGTTATCCATCTAACCTAGGATCTACTCTAAAACTGATGAAATAGGCCATTCATAAGGACAAGAAGGAAAATAGGTTTTATGCCTTAAGTACCTTTATAAGAGGAATTAGATAATGAAAAAAAAATAATAGGTTAAATTTGAACCTTTAATGAATCCTTTAAAACCATTATTTCTCATTTAATTTTTAAGCAAATAAACTATAGAAAAACTTAACTCTATCTGGATGAGTAGGCCATCTAGACACCCTTAAAATGTTACCAATTGTTCATAAAGATGGGGAGATGAAATAGAAAAAAAATTAAACAAAGTGTAAGGAAATTATGGTACCTATAACATCCCAAAATCTTCTATACCAACTCTCTCAATCTTGACTATACTAAGTCAAAACTTGAGGCTCTCTTAGAGCTGTCGAAAACTACCCTAAATAATTTTTCCTTAGCATGAAAAACTAGAAGCTTGCCTATGAAATAAAACACTTGGGAAAGATTTATTATTTTATAAATGACACTTAATTATTATTGGAAACATTTTAAAATACCTTGACCTCCATTAATGGCAAAAAACCTATTTCATGCCTAGTTTATAGCCACTAGGTTTACCTTACCTTTGCTAGTTCTTATGCTAGAATTTAATTTCAAGGGCCTATAACAGGATATTAGGGACACCATGAGTGATTTCGTATGATATATGAGCCCTTGAATTAAGTAAAATCTCCAAAAACCTATTCTACCAAAGCTTTAAAAGGCTCCAAAATGCATCTTTTTGCTCCCAAACCCATCTCCTCCACTCCAAATGACTTAAAATGACCTTAAACATGTCTAAAATGGTAAAAAATGCCATAAAGAGGTGGGAGGAATTTTAAACCAATTTTAATTCCTCAAAAGGTTACTTTTTCACTTGAAATTTGTATTTTGAGGACCCTTAAGTCATATAATGCACTTTTGGGGGTATTTTGGGCATAATAACTTCTCTAGGCCTCATTTTTGGCTCATTAGAATCTATGAGACTTTTTAAAAACCTCATTAATGTCCCTAAATGCTTGAACACCATAGAAACCTTATGGATCATTTACTTGTAGTTGTAGACCATTTCTAGGCATTTTCCTTAAAATCACCAAATTCACCCTAAAATTTGCTAAAGTATTTAAAAAACTTGAAAGTGGCAGGTAGTAGGGTCATGAGGTTTGTCCCCTCCTCTCACCATTGGATCAACCACTTAAAAATAATTTTTCTTAGCTTCTCACACCATAGTAGGACATCCTAGGATATTACATTACATCATCAAGTCAGGACCAAAAAGGGACTAGTCATGGGGGTAGAAGGTTACTAAAGGGTCAAAGAGATTTCATATGTAGGCCAATTTTGGCCAACATTTATAGAAACCTCATGGGATTACATGGCTGCTATGCAGTAGATTAGTTTCCTTATCTGATCTATTGGGTATGTGGGGTCATAAGTCTTTCTTCCTACCTGATATGAAAATGATACAAGGCTATCCATTTTTGAAAACCTCCTTTTAAATCAATAAAGACAAGAAAAAAAAAATTGTGCTTAAGGAACTAAGGGAAGGGAAAAACATAACAAAAAAGATGTGCACAAGGTACTTAGAGGAAAACATGGAAAACTATACAAAATGTATAATATATACAATGGCTACAAACTCTTCTAATAAAAAGGCTTTAGATGAATCCCATTGACTAGGATGGGTAATACCTCACCATCTACTTGGACAAGTTGAAAATCATTATGTTGTTTGCATCCATGAATCAAGTAAGGGCCACTACATAAGCTACTAAACTTGTTATGGTTACCTAGCTTGGCCTTATTTGAATCCCACTTGAGGACTAGATCCACCTCTTTGATGTCCCTTGATATGGATCTATTATCAAAGGATTTATTGACTTGAGCTTGATTTGACTCTAGTGTCATCATTGTAAGGTCTCTTATTTCTTCAAGCTCCATGAACTCTACCATCATCATGCTCATAGGTTCACTCTCTATTAGCTCAAGCTGATGAGCTAACTCCAAGGCAGGTAACTCAAGAGAGATGGGTAACTTAGCTTCTCTCCCATATAAAAGAATAAATGGTGAGTTTCCAATGGCAACTTTGGGAGTCACTCTATTATTCCATAAGGTTGTCCTTAAATTTGTGTTCCACACTCTCTGATTCTCTTTCAAAGTCATTTTGGTGATCCTTATCAATATTTTGTTTGTTGACTCTACCCATCCATTACCTTGGGGGTAGTAATTTGAAGATGTACTAAGGTAGATGCCTAGATGAAGTGCCCACTCACTTGTCCTCATGCCAACAAATGTTAAGGCATTATCTGAAATTATTATTATTGGTACACCAAACCTCATTACTATGCTATCATAGAAGTCTAACACTACTATCTCATTGGCTTCTTTTAGAGAAATTTTTTCCACCCACCTAGTGAATTAATTAGTAGTAGTGAGTACCCATTTGTGTCTTCCATTGGAAGGTGGATTGATCATCTGTATGAAGTCTAAACCCTATTGCATGAAGGGATACTCTACCTAAATTGGGTTGAGAGGAAGGGATACTAACCTTTATTTACCTATAAAGTGAGCACACTTTTGATGTTTTATCACCCATGCATATGTGTCCTTGAATATGTTAGGATAATAATAAACAACTTTCATCACTTTTGCTACTATAGTACTTACAACAAGATGTTCTCCTATAGGTCCATCATGGAATTGATCCAAGAGCCTAGTCACTTAGTCATCATCTATGAAACTTAGGAGAAATCCATTGAGGTCTTTCATAAATATAACCCCATAAACCAATGCATAAGGTATGGACTGAAGTCTAAATTACCTTCTCTTTTCTCTATCTATACCTTATGGGCACTCACCTGTTATCAATAACCTTGTCATATCTTGGAGCTAACTAGTGTGAGGTGGAGGTACATCTATTTTTAAGTTGTCTTGTGTCACTAATACAACCTATTTATCTTCATGAATGTCATCAACCATGTGTTCACATAAGCCCTTACCTCTCACTAGCTTCGTGACCTTGATCTCCACATCATACTCCATGACCTTTGTGATCAAACCAACCCTCTTCTCATCCAAGTCTTTGTTAATAAGGAAGTCTCTCACTCCAATATGAGACATCATAAGATATTTTTTGTTATTGGAGAGCATTGGTCTAATTTTTTTAAGGCTTCTTACCACTACTAGGACTTACTTTTCTATAAAAGTATTTTTTACTTCATACCCTTCAATCCCTTCATTAAAAAGTTTAATTGGATACTCAAGTACTTAACCATTTTTTTACATAAAAATAGTTGATATATTGTCAATATTGGAAAAGGCATACAATATGAAATCCCTTGAGAAATCAGGATTCATGAGTGTAGGTGCCTAGGCAATGACTTGTTTGATATCTTCAAATCTTGTTTTACCTTCTCCTAACCAAGTGAACACTTGATTATTATTAAACATAGTAGTAATGGGTTTGACTAAGCTTGAAAAACTAGGTATAAAACTCCTCACAAATTTCATCTTCCTAAGGAAACTTTGAAATCCCTTCTTATGCTTAGGTAAGGATAATGCTAATATAGCACTTATTTTATCAAGATCAATAACTAGTCCTTATTTTGAGACAATATGTCCTAAGAGTTTTCCCTCATGGATAATAAACACAAACTTATTGGGATTCAATGAGATCCCATATTATCTACATCTTTCAAATATCAATCTAAGGTGGTCTAAGTTCTCACTAGCCTTCTTGGAGAAAACTATTGTCATCCAAATAGACAAGCACCATTTGATTCAACAAACCTTGGAAATCCATATCCATATCTCTTTGAAAAGTGTCCCTAAAATTTGATAATAAAAAAGGTATTTTTTTATAAGAATATGTGCCCTAATTTGTGTTGAAGGTAGTCTTATATTGGTCTTCTCTTACCATCACTTGGTTGTATCCTAAGTACCCATCCAAAAGAGATAAGCATTCTAATCTAGAAAATATTTGAAAAAGTTGCTCCATGGATGGTAAGGGGTAATGATCTTTCAAAAAAACCCTCTTTAAGTCTCTAAAGTTAACACACAACTAGATCTCATCATTCTTCTTTCTCACAGGTACCAGATTGGATACCCATGAGGAGTGCTTGATGGAAAAAATGATATTGGACTTGATCAATTTAGTTAATTCTTTCCTCATTAACTCTTTAATTTTTGGGTTGATAGGCCTTAAGTTCTACCTAATAGGTTTAAAATTGGAATCCAACTCTATAATGTGTTAGGATAGCTTGGGATCAAAGCTCATTACTTACCTTTCTAAGCTTGAGGAGTTTGTCTTTAAAGATAAGGACTCTTTCATAGTTATCTTCATCAGTTGACATCCCTACCTTATCTTACCTCATATTATCTCTCTCATGGAAAATAAATTTAAGGGTGACCAAACCTTTAGTAATTTTGTTAGACCTTATCTAAATAATTTGATCTTCATACTACTATTAAAGTTTACCTCAATTCATTAAGGAAAACTCTACCTCCTACTATAGGAAACAAGCAATCTGCCTGTCACTCTTGAAGACCTACCAATGAGATTAATTATCTAACACTAATGGTCTCACTACCACTTTGACATGTGGTTATACTTTGGAAATTTTCAACTCATTTGGACGTCAATCTGAGCTCTCACAGCTATTAAGCTATCAACATGATGATTTTGCTCTCTTGAAACTACTTAGATGTTGAAGGCTTTAAAGTATTCAAGTATGTCTCACACTATGTATTTAGGACCTTATCTAGGGGTTATTAGTGGTGTTTTAGCCTTTGATCTGATGTAATATCAACTCATTATCCCCATACACTTGTAACTACTTGATTCCCCTCTTACTAGCCCATTAAAGACCATGGATAAGGCCATCAAACTTAGTTACATTCTAAGAGAAACTAAATTGGAACCTGTAAGAAGAAAAGTACTTGTCATTGGAGGGATATATTATAATCACACTTTTACCTACCCAATGCTTACTTCTCAAGCCATCAAATAAAAATTTCCATAAACCACTAGTATCCTCGTATGGCCTAGTGAGGGATAAAATGAACTCATCTTCTTTATGCAGGAAATAAACTCCCATGTCTCTTTCTTCAACACCTCACAAAGGGTAAATTAGATGATTCTCACTCCATAACTCATCCAAGAATATATTAGGTATCCCCTTAGGATGAGTGTCTAGTTCTTGACTAACTAGGTGGTCCTCTTCATATAGAAAGGTACAATTGATGTTTGTAATACTTGGACCATAAGTCTCAATGAGAAATTGGGTAATATGATTAGCTTTGATAGATACCTTGGTCCCATACCTTGTATTGAAATATATGTAGGATCAATTTTATGTTAGGTAACCCCCAATTTTAGCTATGAACTCTCTAGATAAGCATAGAGTAAAGTGAGGAGGCACCTTTAGAATTAATAAATCCCGAGCCACTCAAATACTAGGGCAAGCATGTAGGGTCAAGTTCAAACCTATGATATGACTAGATGGTTTGGTAGAATATTCATCAAGCTGTAAAACTCCCTTAGATTGGGGTTCATACTTCAAACCAAGCTGATCTGTTATTGACTTAGGCATCATGGAAGTACTTTCTCTACTATCTACCATGTAATTATTTAACAAGGAGTCACCAATGATTAGATAAATGTAAAAGGGAGGTAGTTTTACCACATGTTTTATTTTTCTTCATTAGGCCCTTTGGTTTTATTGGTAAGAACTAAATTTTCCTTGCTTGGTCACTTCTCAAAAACATTGATATTTGACAAGCCTTCTTAAAGGATATCCAACTAACTAGGCATAGAAAAGACATACCATATTAGAACACTTACATTGGAATTATTCATTTTCTCAACAATATTTATGGGCAAACCTCCAACTTTTTCTTGTGCTTTGGGATCCATAATCATGTTTTGAACCTATGAATTATGGGGGATAAAGGCATTCCCTTGGTTCTATTTTTTTGAGTTATTGGAACCTTTGGAGTAGTAGTACAATCATTTAGATTTGATAGTAATGGAGTAAGAGTAGGAGGATATTTGATCATTTTTTGATTACCCTCCATGTGCCTCCTTTTGAACCTTGTGTTAGCTACCAATGGAATGTTTTCTTGGCTAGAACTAACCTACTAATTGAATGCATATCATTCTTCCTATTCATAGTTAACCATTGTAGTACCCAACTAGTTTGGTACCTCATTAGGCCCTTGGATTTATTGATGATATTATATTTTTGTCATCATAGGTACTTCAATATTTTGAGCCATAAGAGTTTGATTGAATCCATATCTATCACCCTACCACCATTGATCATTAAAAGCCTAATTAAACTTAGTGTTTAGAACAACAAATTGACCTAAAGATTGATTCCAAGGCATAATACCCTCATATTCTTGAGCAATATTATTTTGAACAATAACCATAGTATTAGAGTTACTTGTTGCATATCATAGTTAGGTTACCCTTATCCTTATTGTTGGAAATTTCCATTGAAGGGTAGCCTATTTACTTGATAAGACTAATGAGGCTGATATGGATCTTGATAAGGTATATTAAATTAGGCTTAATACCTATTCACATTCACTAATTCATTTCCCAAGGATTGAAATATGCTCTTAAGATCTTGAAAATTCTTGTGTTCTTGGGAGTCACTAGATTGATTAGTTGAAGCCTTTTCTTGCTTTGGTGTATGTATGGTAATAAGTGTTGGCATAACAGGAATGGTAGTAAGGGGAGGAATATCAATAGGATGTGTTTGAATCTTAGGAAAAAAAGGCATTGGTGGCCTAGGTATAATCTTTCTAGCTTATACTAGACTATTCTTTGCTTTGATTGCCACGTCATAAGTATCTGATAGTGTGTTTCCTCCCATATACTGAATCATTATTACAATATCTGTATTGAGAGATTTTAAATAGTAAAAGAAATAATAGTTAGGATTAGGCCTAATATATATTAGAATCTTGTCCCATGTCTTTTGAAAACTGGTATTGAAATCTTGTATAACATTATGAGGAGCCCTCCTAATTGTAGTTAACTATTTAGCAAGTGACAAGTGGTCACTTTTGTCTTAAAACCTATTACATAAAGCATCACCTAACTAATCCCATGATGTGATGGAACTAGAAGTAAGGTTTCTATACTAGTCTAGGTCTTTTCCCTTGAAAGAGATGGCCAATAACCTAATATCCACATTTTCTTTATGGATGTCATGAATATTGTAAAATTTGGCTATATTTTTGAGGTGCTTAGAAGGGATTGTAGACTAGTCTGCCATGAAATAAGGAACACTTTTAATATCTACTAATGGAATAGGATCATACTGATTGAGGTCCAAAGGACTTTGACTATTGAAGGCCATAAAAGGCAAAGATTTAGGGGCAACCATGTTAATGAATGGACCCAACAAAGATCTTCTTATAGAGGTAAACTTAGAAACTAGTTTAGGAGGAACATTTCCTTTATAGGGATGAGTGTTAGAAAATCTTAACCTTTTTGATGAGTTTAAAGGTAATTCAAAAAACTCAAAAGGAATACCTCTAGAAGTTGATATTGTAGTCACCTTTGGCATGAAAAATAGGTATTGATCTACCATCAGAATGTTGAGTATTCTTTGGAGTCACAAGATACTGAATGATGAAAGCTATAACCATTGCAAATTGATCAAACCAACATCAAAATTGACCAATATTATTCAAAAGTGATCCCATTAAATGTGACATAAACTATTATATCATATAATTTCACCCTTATGGGAGAGTTTTTTAGGCTCTCTCACTCCTAGCTCTAATATTGGAGAGACCTTATCTAGAGAAGGCTAACTTCCTCTTGGTAGATCACCTAAACTAATACTTTTGCTTTGAAAAGGGATCAAAAGGGGGTATAAGATGACTAATAACACTAAAAGTGTGATAAAAAAAATTAATTTACACTCACATAGGCTTGAAATAAACATTAAATTAGCATAAGACAATGTTTTCCTCACATAACCTCACAAACTAGCTAATTTTCATAAGTATTTCTTAAACTAGGCTCACCAAATGATACATGAAGCAAAAAGGAATTATAAGATTCATACCAAGAATCCATTAATGGAAGAAAGAGATCAAGTTCAAACCTATAATTAGATTTAAAAATCCTAAAAAAAGGTAATAAAGAAGGACAATAGACATGGAAGAACACTTCTTCACAAGGCCATCATACACAAGGTTGCTAATCACAAGTTAGAGGAAAGAGATAGGTGAAAAATGATATTTATTGATTCAAAAGGTATTTATTATAATTTTGAATAGGTCTTTTCCTTATAAAATGAGATTATATTTCAAAAATGTGGGAGAAATGTGAGATATAGGAGAAAAGGAGAAGAGAGAGAGAGAGAAACAAGCAAATAGAATTCAATAAATGAGACATAACCACCTTCCATAGAATCTCAACCACATTTTTATTAATTATAACTAATACTTCCTTAACAAAAGAACCCTAATTAGTCCAAATATCCTTTAATCCCTCTCATTGGCTTAGAAGCACACTAGAGGATATACACTTTTGAGGTTGATGATGTCATGATCCACTAAAAAGGGAAAAGTCTCCAAAGACTTTGAAAACTCTATAATGCTCCACTTGCTTCCCAACCTCCAAAATTTTCTCCCATGGGTGTATACACCCCTGTCCACTTGAAATTATAGAATTTTATGGTAAATGGTTCATGAACTTGGCATAAGGTGCTTAATTGACCATGGAGGTTAGGTTTTGTGTTTGAATTTTTAGGTTATATTCTATTTTCAACTTTAATTTGATCCTACAACCTACAATAAACTCCATGAAACCTATAACTCTCATAAACCCCATTTATGGAGGTCACAAGCTTAAGCCACCTTGAACCAACTACCCTAAAACCTATTCCCAAGGCCATTTTCACTCTAAAGACCACTTCTAGACTTAGAAGACCTTTAGACATATCTATCATGCATATGAGGAATAAAATGAAGATTTAAACAACCTTTAATACTTGTAACAATGGTGGAAAACACCATTAAACTTGTAACAATGCATAAAATGTCAAAAAACTAGGGTTTTAACCCTCTAGCTTAGCAAGGCACCATATAAACTCTTATTAAGAGCTCTAAGTTCCATATAAAGATGATTTAGTTCCCATTAGGTCTCTTCCATGTCTTTAGACCATTTCTCTCTTTGAAGACCTATGTAAGTAAGAATTTTTAGCCATTATGGGCCTCCTAAACACCCATACATGCTAAATTATTATACATAATAGGTTGATTAGGAGATGGAGGGAGTCATATATGTATTATATGTGATTTCTAAGTTATTTTAGGCCATTGAATGGACCTATGAGTCCAAAAATCCAAAACTAGTCAAAAAGCTCCTTCAGTGGCCTAAACAAGCCCACCTTCAAGATGATTGTTCATATAATGTGGACCTCTATTCCACCACTTATTTCAAAGGATATATATTACATATACCCATTTAACACCCTTGAAAATATTGGGCTCCCATGCAGAAGGTATGAAAAGATACATATATAAAGATGATTGCCTATAGGGTTTGCAAGCATTTTGGACTTGCTTACACTCTTAACGATTGTTCATAAAACTCAATACCTTGAACAACCTCAATCCATAATTAATTTAAATTAAATAGGGCTAATCAAAATACAATATAAGCACTTGGGCCAACTCTTCATGATATGAAAGATACAAGCATTTGATGAAGGGCTAAAACTAGGTATCTTAGGCCTAAAAAGATTGAATTCCTTCAAAGGACCAAAATGACCTTTACACTGTTCTTATTTTCTTTAAATAATCTTCATATCACCTGAAACATCTCATACCACCTTTTCAAATGATCAAAACCCAAATTTGCCTTTTGTGCCTTTGAGATTGCCTGTAGGGATTTGAGCTTGCATATGGGGTTTGCATGGAGTTTAGAGTGTGAAAAATATTTAAAGGTATTTAAGAGGCTTAAAAACATACCATTATTCTTTTAAAATACTTACATAATCTTGAAACCCTCAAACACACCTTAAAACTCCAAAAAGTGTGCCTGCACCAATAGTGACCATTATGAGAGATAAAGGGGACTGTGTATAAATAGTGGGAACTTACACTTACTACATGACCTAAAAAATATTATGGATAGTTATATTATTTAATTATTACCAACCCTACCAATTTTCAAGTCTTTTTGATGTTTACGTTGTCTTATAGACCCTTTTTACCAAAATTTACCTTGAGTTGCCTGCTATTTCCTCCATGCCTAAACATGTCTTTATTAAATTTTTTGATTGAAACCCTTTAATGTGACAAATTATATAGGAAAATTTAGGTTTAAAAAATCATATTATATTGTTTTAAGACCTCTTTAAGTCTTAAAATATTTGTTAGTATCCAGAACTGACAAAACTTCAACTAGCTTCTTATGGCTGCCTTCTTGACTGCAAGAGGTATGTGTAAGAGAAAAGGGTATTTTAAATATTTATATGACCTTTAAGATGGAAATTTACATTTTTTTGGTCATGTATACCATTTTCTCAAATATTTTGCTTTGAATCAACCTATAGATGCCCCAAAATGGCCAATTCCTCCAAGGCATCGCCAATGTTGATCATGATTAGACATAGAGTTGAATATAATAAAATAGTGAATATTTATCATTGTAAAAAAAACCTAAATAATATTTTTAATATATATATTTGTCATAATTATCCTCTCCATCAAATTTTGTGATTAGATCCTGCATATTTTGGCCTGTAGGCCCATTTTGGCAAAAACTAGTGACATGTGCCTGCTTGGTCATATTGCCAAATTGAGTTTTTTTATTCCCTGTCTTGGTTTTTTCCTTATAAAGGTGAATTTTATTTTAAATTATCATTTAAAGTCTCATTTCATGATTCCACTCTTAATTAGTTTTCCTTTAACCTCATACAACTCATGTATGACTTAAGCTCCTCAAGGAAAATCCATGGATGCTTGTGTGCTCAGTGATGTAGGTGATGGTAATGATGTGCATGACTATATATTTAATTTATTTAATAAATATATAATAAATATATAACCCATCCCATCTCCACATTTTCTCATGAAACCTTCATACATTGAGACTCCACCATGGAGCACCTTACTTGACTTGCCTTTTGCCTTGTAGGGTTTTGTTGTCTTATTGACATTGACTATGTTATTCTAGTACTTGGGGATCCATCATGACCTTTCCTTCATATATATCATCATGTTTTTCATAAATATTATCATCTTGAGTATAAATTCCTTATATATCACTAAGTTTGTCATCCTTCTTTATGTCTTGAACATGGCTGTTAGTCTTAATAACCCTTTGGCTATAATGACGGTAGGTGCTTTCCTTGATGTAGGACTATGGGATAGTTTTTTTCCCTCTACACTATGAAATATTCATTCCAAAATCCTTGATTTTACATGAAAATATATGAATCACCATCATAGATATTTTAACCTTTATATACCATTATCCTAAGAAAACCCCTATGAATGTGTTTTCCCTTAGTTGTAGGTTGATTTTAAACTAGATATAGTTGATTAATTATGGTGACATTTGACTAATCACAATGTGATTAAAATATATATCTTGATATAGTAATTACACAGTCCTTCATGAGACCTTTAATCATTACAATTAACTCTTAGGAGATCGAAGGTTATGTCAAAAATTCACAACCTTTATACTGACTATATCATGGTTTAAACAATCCTATCTCCAAATGTAGGTGTCTTTAGGGATGTAAGTGTTAAATGAGGTCAATACCTTGAAATTCAACCCTTTTTATGAGATTTGAACCAATTATTTACTTTTTACCCATATAAGACCACTTGTCATAGGTGTACATGCTCTATACTTAAATCTTAGGGTGTGAAGGTCATGTGGAAGATCAAAATCCTATAGACATCATTGAATGAACATAGTGAACAAAAGTGTAACCTTGAAGTTTTAATATCATGGAAACCAGATAGCCAAATCTCTCACTTCTTTTTACAAGGTGTTATCTTAGGATAAGGCTACAAGGTATGATCATTTTGATTTATCAAAACTATATGCAATGCTATTATATATTGGCACCAAAAGTGCCCAGGGCTCTATTTTAGAGCTTTTAGAAAACTTGTCTCTAAAACACAATTCCTTCCCTTGAGGTGACTTCTTAAGTCTGTTTGCTAGTCCAATACTCCAAACATGATTCTCATGACTCTTCTCAACTCTTTAACCTTAATTTAAGCCTCTTGTATATAGTCTTACCTCTATTGATCATTTGTAAAACTTGAATATAGTCCATGATGAAAACCAATTTCCTTTATTGGTTTTCTTTAAAGCCATAACCTCAATGAAGCTCCACCTAGTCTTACTCTTGTTTCATGCCTTAAGAGCCTCCTTCACTATATATCTACTCTTTATATCTTAGAGGCACTTATAACTACATTTAACTCATTCATGACACTTACATTCATTTCTAAACTCACATCATTCATTCCATTCCCCAAATTTCCTCTTTTGCTTTCACTAGCTTCTTGTTAGGCTACCCTCCTTAGGTCTCAAGTACCAAATGATGATATAGGTCTCAAAGGATCATAATTCTATGGTATATTCCCTTAGAATTTCAATTCACATCTGGTCCAACCCCTTAGATGTGCCCAAACACACTTCACTTTTCCATTCCACACACAAGGCACACAAAGGTCTCTTAAAGCTTGTAACCTTTTTTTCTTGTTTTTTCCCTTGTATAGAAAAATTTCAATTGATTAAGAGAATATAAGGGTATTTATAGGTACCCTCTAATGATATAAAACTTTGTGTCAATTTTTTTGACCAAAATCTAAGTCTAGACCCCTTTTTTTAGCCCTAATGCTCTCCAATTAGGCCTATTTGAGCCTAATCACAACTCAGTCCTCTATATACCATACACCCAAGACCATACAGGTCTAAAAGTTTGTGATTCTCTTAAATAACCTTGAAAACTATTAGATTACCAATTTTTATCCAATTTTTATGGTTTTAACTCTCTATACAACTAAAACCCTAGTTTAGGGCTTTCAACCCCCGTGCAGACCCCAAAGCATAGAAAAATGGATTTTGAATGTTTTAGTGAGTTTCACTAGACTGTGGAAGATGATCTAGGTCTATTTCAATCCTGGTCACCCTATCCAATAACTGGTAGACCCTTTTCAATCCACTTTTGGCATTTTCTAACCTATTTTGTGTTGGACTATGTAGAAAATCAACATGCTATAGTTTTGTATCTTTGTAGGAAATCAAAATGAGAACATTCCAAGGATAAAAATAATTCAAACACCTTAAATACACTTACCAAAGTCTATTATAATCTAGGAAACTTGATGTATAGATATTTTCTTTCAAGGAACTCTATGCACAATCATGAAGAAATAAAGTAAACTCCTAAAATAAGGCCTATAAGTAATTGTCCTTTTGCTTCTAAAACCACATTAGATTTAATAAATATTTTCCTTGAAGCTCCCTTTTTGTAGACCATATGCCTCCTATCAAATAACCATTATCTCATTATGAAGACAAACATTTTATATCCATGCATTTCACTTTGATGATTGTTATTAGCCCTTGTCCAGACTGAGACAAGGTGTATAATACTTGGAGGGTTTGAACAAAACATGATGTCTTCTTTAGTCTCTCTCATTATTATACTCTAAAATTAAAACACCTATTGAAGATATCCATACTTTAAGGTCTCTTCAAGATCATTCAAAATCCATCCTTGGATGTAGCTTGTCCTAAGGGTTTGGCTATAGGTGCATTTCCTTTCTTTAAGCCTTACTTCAAACTTGGAATGTTCTATTTATTGATCTTATCAACCTTAATTCTTATCCATGCATTTGGTGATCCAAACTAGTCTCTCTATACCTTGAAAAGGTGCTTGATCTAGCACTCCCACCTACTTAGATGTAGGTACTCTTTAGTGAGTTATAGGTGACTTATTGCTCCTTAAACCCTATTAAAGGCTTTGATCATTGCCATCTTACCTCATTCAACCATGTACTCATCTAAACAAACAAGAACCTTGAAGATATTTGATTGTCACAACACACAACCTTGACTATTGTACCAAGATTGTAGGTTGATTATATAGGCAAGGGTATGGATTTAGCACAATTGGATAATCTTGATCACACACAAGGTTAATATGGGAATGTCTTTATATGATAATCCCTCCACCCTTCAAAATTCCATATTAAAGGCTTATATCCTTTTGTTTGCTTTAGGACATGGTCTACTTTCTCAATTAGTGGCTCTCTTTAGGGGCTCACTATAGGATTCATTATTTACTCCTAAGTTCAATTGAAACCTAAATGTGTCCCTCATTTAGCTATCTTTGGAGACTCACACTCCTCACTGTTCATACTTATACTATGCTTCTATTCCAACATAGTTCCTTTATGCCTTAAAGAGTTCAATCAAAACCTCACTATAGGTTTTGGCCTAAAATTAGGCCTATCTGTGCCTAAAAAGGCACTTGATTCCTTACCCACTACTTTTATTTATGATTGGATTCAATCATGAGTTAGAAATTTTTAATCTTGATGATTGACTCTATAAACCAATCAATGTAAACCTAATGTTAACCTTTAGAAGATGACTGTGTCTTTAATTAAATATAGGTGGCCTTCATGATGTCACCCTATATGGATTATATCTATTATTTCCATAAAGGAAAAATCCAACACCTAATCTTGATCCTTGATAAACTCCCTTAATATGTTTGATGAGGTTATGGTATAGAGACCATATGGAGAGGTCTTCACTATAATTATTTGATTGATGTCTTTCATACACATGCACTTGAATATATTCCATTTTACTATAGGTTTATGTCCATGAAATGGTGTCAATGTTTAGATCAAAACACCTACTCTCACATCCATGATAGATTTTTTGGATCCTTGGAGTGTCTCTCAACTCATCAAGACCACTTAACATGGGTGAATTATCTTAAGTTTCAATCTTAGGGTGAAAATCTATTTGAAAACTCAAAATACTATAGACATCACTAAAGGGTTGTAGTGAACAAAGGTAAAAAATGGAGGCCTTCAAACACCAAGCTCCTCTAGTCACACATCCATTTATTTTTTCATGGTTATACCCCCATGTTAAGGCTATAACATGGGTGATTATAGACTCATCTAAGAATCATGACTGATCATCATATGGAATCAACAAAAATAGTGAAGGTTTTATTTTAGATATTTTAGGGAAACTATCCCTAAAACCTAAAATTCTTGTGTTGAAGTGTCTCTCAAGACTGCTTGCTAGTCCAGTGTATCAAACATGGTTGATAAAGTACCTTAAACATCCAAAAACCTCAAGGAGGTTCTCAAAACATGTTCACACACATTTGAATAACATTTTCAAATCTCTGAAGGGCCACTTGTAGGTGCAATTTTATATGTAAATAATGACTATGGAGATGAGCTATATGCATGGAAGATGGCCTTGTGGTCAGTCTTGGACTCTCTTAAGATGTTCAATGAATCCTCACAACCATTTAAGGACTTGAAATAATTTTCAACATCTCCATTCCAATGTGGTATTCTCATGAGAGTGTGCATTCATGGTGTATGGTAATAATTTAGGTGTTAAAACCATTCTTAAAATGGTTTTGATGATTTCTTATCAATTTTATCCCATTATATCACTATCTTAAGAATGAAATACCCTTGATCACTATATTTACAACTTCTTTCTAAGAATGTATACATGATTGTGCTCAAGTACATCTATAGGTAAACTTTGCCAAAGTAGGCTTGTAGGTACATGCTTTCATAGTGGGCTATAGGTACATGTTTTAAACATCAAATGAAATCATGAATTGTTTTAGACCTTAAGATGGTCACCAAACATGAACTAGATCATTGTCTTATAGGTGAAAACTGATTCCTTTATTAGTTTTCAAAATGGATGTACTTAGTATGAAGAGACAATTAAGCCAAACCACCTAAAGGGAGTAATTCCTTTTTTTCCTTGTTAAACCATGGTTGTAGATGGATATTGATTAGGACACTTCAGAGGTGAAAACATCATATCCTATTTACTTTAATCCACTATAAGAAAGAGAAACCTCTGTAGTAGATAAACTTATGTACAACTCCATTAGAGCTCCAACTAACAACTTGACTATTTGGCCTATCAAGGTTTTGATGAACTAATAAGGATTTATGAGAAAGAAAACTTGTTTAAGTTGATATGGTATAAGGATAAGGAGGAAAATTTGCCCTCTAACCTAGGTTCTTCTCTAAAACTAATCAAATAGGCCATTCATAAAGACAAGTAGGAAAATATGTTTTATGTCATAAGTACCTTCTTGGGAGGAATTAGATGATGAAAAAAATTGGAATAGGTCTTATTTTACCCTCTAATTAATATTATAAAACTATTTTTTCTCATTGAATTTTGAAGTGAAGAAACTGGAGAAAAATTGGACCCTATGTGGTTGAGTAAGCCATTTAGACCCCCATAAATTGTTAGTGAACATTCATAAATATGGGGAGATGAACTAGAAAAAAAATGATAAAAAGTATAAGGAAATTAGGGTACCTATAATTTACAAAAATAATAAGTCCTAAATCTATCTTTCCTGACCATATCGAGTGAAAACCTGAGGCTCTCCAAAAGTTGTCCAAAACTGCCCAAAATGGTTTTTCCTTAGCATGAAGAAATATAAGCCTACCTATGAAATAAAATTTTTTAGAAAGATTTTATATGATATAAATGACCCTTATTTCCTATTTTAAACCTTTTAAGAAATCTATATCTCCATTAATGGCAAAAAACCTATTTCATGCCTAGTTTGCAGCTAATAGGTTTTCCTTACCTATGCTAGTTCTTATGATGGAATATGATTTTAAAGGAATATAATAAGATATTAGGGACACAATTATTGAATTAATATGATATATTTATCATTTAATTAATTAAAATATCCATAAACCTATTTTACCAAAGCTCTAAAAGGCTCCAAAATGCATCCTTTTGCTCCCAAACCCATTTCCTCCTCTCAAGATGACTTAAAATGACCTTGAACATGTATAAAAGGGTAAAAAAATCCATAAGGAGGTGTTAAAAAGTAAAAACCAATTTTACTTCCTCAAAAGGTTACTTTTTCACTTAAAATTTCTATTTTGAGGACCCTTAAGTTATATAATGCACTTTTGGGGGTATTTTTGGCATAATAGATTTTCTAGGCCTCATTTTTGGCTCATTATAATCTCTGAGACTTTATGAAAACCTCTTTCATGCCTCTTAATAATTTAACACCATGGAAACTTGATGGATCCTTCACTTGTAATTTTAGACCTATTTCTAGGCATTTTCCTCAAAATCACCAAATTCACCTATAGTCACCAAAATTGTGTTGACTCCACTTGGTCCCTTACACACTTATTAATTTAAAATAAATTACTTATTTTAAATTAATGACATCACCTAGGACACCTCACCTAGGACACCTCACCTTGGACACCTCACCTTGGACCATTTCCTACCCTATGACTCACCTTGAGACTAAGTAATCTACCTATGACCTATTCTCACTCCTTTCCAACTGCCTAACCAACACTCATGGTTAATAACCTCACCTTTTGACCATTCTCCAATGGCAAATGCACTTGGCAGATGGAGAATAGAGAAAAGGCTATTTTTAGCCCTTGTACCCATTCTCCAGCTGCAGACATCCATCAACTATCGACTGATGTCGACGGGATCACTGACATCAGTTTCTTAAACCGAGTTCTAACCTTTAATCGTGAATGACTAATCTAATCAATCTCTCTCTCTGGCTCTCTCCCTGGGACTCTGAGACATCGATGCACACACTCTAAGACCAAGCATTAGAATTTGACTAATGCTTACCTAGCTAAGAAACTCTGTAAAAGTGACTCCAGATTGGATTAAAACATCACATGAGGACTTCGACATCAGCCACAATAGGGATAAGCATTCTAACACCTCTGGCTCTTCACCAAGTGGAGTTAAGTATTCTTTTATCTCATTTCAGTGTTTAGAATACATTAGTAATTACTTTCTATTTACTATTTTTGAATACTATCAACCAGACTCGACTTCCTCTAGAGAAAGGCTAAAAAGCCTTCCTCTTATTCTTATCCTATTCTCATACCCATCCCTGACCTTTGCCCCCTCTTAGACCCTATCCACTTACTTGCAACCCTGCACAAACCTTTAAATCTCCACAAACTCTTCTATTGACCATAGACACAACCTTGAAACCCATCCAAGGCCTATTGCCCCTACTGACATCGATAACATAACCGACGTCGGCATATTTACTAACTGACATCGGTAGGACTATCGACATTGGCAATTATTACAGGTTGACTACAGAGAATAGGTATGCATTATCTTTATTTCTCTTTCTTAGTCTTTCACCATTTCATTTTATACAACACTCTTTTTATCAAAAGTGGACTATCATCCCTCACGAAGCTTTACACTTTCAGGATAGAGCATATTGCTTGGCAGTCCACCTTATCCATCTCTACCATTTTCTATGTTTGAGTTTCTTTCTTATCTACAGGTGTCTTCCTCCACAGCTAAAGAGGAGCTCCTACAACATCTGGATATGGTGCGCAACTTAATCTGGGTAACATACAAACCGCTAACCCTTAACTTTAGTTTCTTCTTCTTCTGAATGTAAAAAGCAAAAAAATGTAGAGAAACATTCTAAATATACTTGAGACAAGGCCTAACTAGGATTTCACCACCTATCGAATACCTTACCCTTCCTGGTGATCCTACTTGGACTTCACAACCAAGGAGAGGACCCACTCTGTTCTCTGGCAGAGTATAAACTATAGGTGAAGTATATATTGGCTAAGTAGCCCAGCTCAGCTCTGGGTTCATGAAGTGAAGGGAGCAAGCCCCCAGCACCAGGACACGTACAAAACCTAACACAGACTTTTGAGCACCAAAACATAACTCAAAACCAACCTTAGAATTCCTCTTTAAGACCCATTGTAAAAGCCCAACTTCCAACACATTCTTCTAAGGCACAAGCCACCATGACTCTAAAATTTATTCTTAGGAATTTAACATTTAGAGGTTGCTTGCTGTCATCATTTTTGCTGTTCTTATCTGGGTTTTTGAGCTGGTAAGGTCACATTATTTTGAGTCTAAAAATAACTCAGAATTTCTCCTTTATTCCAAAAACTTTTAGTTTTATGAGTTTCTAGAAATACATAGACACGAACATTAGTTTTTTCACCGAAGTCGGTAACATATCATCACCGACATCAGTTTTTCCATTGATGTCGGCAACATATCCTCACCGACATCAATTTTTCCACTGACGTCGGTCACTGTCAACAAATTTTCTTTCCAAAATAGCAAGCTTAAAACCCAAATTTTTTGTTGTTAAACACACATTTTGGGTTTTTTGAAATTGAAATAAACAATTTTTAGAACCTGAACACATTTCGTCTTGGATGGCTTTGACACATAGTCAAGTCAAAACTCTTATTGACTACACAAGGCAACAACCACTTCCACCTTTGCCCTTCATACCAAGTCCCCTAATGGAGTATACTTTAGACACTAAGCGTAATCCTATCCAACCTACCCCAAATCAACCTCTAATTGTTCCTGATGGGGATCAAAATTTTGAGAGATTCCTTGACCACAACATCAAGGCTCTCCAACACTATCTCACAAGAAACCAAACGTGAGATCTTTCAAGTAACCCAATTTATGGGATGCCAACTTCCTTGACCGAAGCAGTAATGATATCAACAACATCCACTACTTAGGCCATTGCCTAAACCACTAACCCAACCATGACCAATGTTCAAGATTTGGCCTCCCCTTTTATTTCTAGACCTACCTCCATCGAGGTTTTCATAACCCCTCAACCACAAACAATTCAAACAAGTTCAATCCCTTTTCAGAACTTGATTGTTTCTACCTCACCCACTCTTACACCCATAAATACAAGAGTGACTACCTATCCTCTTACTAGTGTCACTACCACTCAACCACCCTTGGTGGCATCTAGTCAATTTGTGTCCTCTAACTTTGCGGCACAAGCCCCCTTGCCCTCAACATCAATCCCCATGATGAACTACCAATATGTTGCACTTATACAAATGTAACCAAGTACATCATATGCCCCTCCCAATGCCTTCCAAGTACCTTACAACCTAGGGGGTGCCCCACTTGCCAATCTGTCAGCTGATCTAATTAAGATGCTGATGGATAAGATGTCCAACCTTGAGATATCCATTTTTGGTTCAAGCAATGTTCTTTCATATGAACAAATTTGTAATGAACCCTTTCACCCTTCAATGCTTATTTGACCATATCCTAACTAGTGGGAACTCCCAAAATTTACTCGCTTTCAGAGTAAAGAGGACCCACAACAACATCTACAAGCATTTAGACATGCTTGCTACCTTATAGCACACGACGATGCGTTATTACTTTGCATGTTTCCCATGTCATTCTTAGTCATTCTCTTTTTACCTTCACTCAACTTGTCTAATTATTTCTTGACCATTTCTCAATTAACATCACCAAGAAGGTCTCCATCATGGACCTATATTCTATTAAACAATTCGATGATGAGTCAATACCTGACTTCATTGCCCATTGGAGAGGTTTGATCAACCAACTCTCCTTTTTATTACCTCAACTTGAGCTCATAGAGCTCTTTTCAAGAGCATGTGCCAAACACATCTCATCTACTTTGCGGGTTCAAACCTTTTGCACATTTGATGAAGCTTTCACTATGGCCTGAAAGTTTAAACTTTGCACTGTCAAAGATGATAGAGTCAAATTGCGTAGTAAAAATACCAATGCAAAAGCCAATGACCCTTCTTCTTCCCACTCCAAGCCCAAGGGATCAACAAATGCTGTGGTACTTAGATCATCATCTTCTACTACAACTAACCACTCTGAGCCCTCCACATCAGAATACATCACAAGACAATTTGAACAATGATATATACAGTGTCAATACACTCCAATAGGAGAATCATATGCTTTTGTGTTGGATAAACTAGTAAATGTGGGGGTCCTCAATCTCCCTCAAATATGACCACCTCAATTCGACCCCTCAAAAGCCATCCCTACATGGTATAGGGAAAATGACTTTTGTAATTATCATCGTGTCAAGGGTCATGACATAGACAATTACAAAACCTTCAAAAATGTTATTTAGGACATGTTGGACAAAGGGGATCTTGTTTTGGATAAGCCAAATGCATCGGCTAACCAAAACATATATATCTTTAGGCAACCATTCCCTAACCATCCCCTAGTCAAAATAACATCCAGACCATGGCCGATGATCCCCAAGAGTGCAATATACACACTGTCAACATGGTGTCTATTCTTGACCAACCTCTCCCATAATATAAAGAGGTTAATCAACCTATTTCTCCACCACAGGTAGAAGAGCCTTCTTCTCCTATTTGTCCTCCACCAATGGAGGGTAGTCCTCCATCCACCTCCCTTTCAAATGAAGTAGAGTCTACTTTGACCTCTCCTATATTGGGGGATGCCTTGATGGTACCGACGCCAGTGGCCCTACCCTCATCCTTCCTATTACCAATAGAGGATTATACTCTTCCTGCTCCTCGACCACATGAGGAAGCCATGATCATCCCTACGCTCAATCCTCTCAAAGAGACACATTCTCCAATCCCTTCTCCACCGAGAGAAGAACTTTTCACTTCACCCACTTTGACTGAAGAAGATTTGGTGATGGTTTTCTCTCACCTTTTTCCCAAGATCACTACGTCTCACACATTTTCACTCTCATAATCACCCAAACCCTCACAAGCATCCACCATGCCAAAACAGGTTAAAGCTCTTGGTATGCACCCTATATCAAACTTCACTCACCCATAAGTGAAGGTAGACGTGAACCTTGCCTCACACAATAGTACTCCTTGCACCCAACTAGAGAAGGCCACTAAACCATGTTGGAGAACTCCTCCCCCACCATCACCATTGCCCTCTATTTTGGGCCCACACCCTTCCACCTTAATAGGAGTGCTCCCAACTCTAACACCTCCCAAAAACAAGTCACCTCCATTACTACCTTTACCTAGCAAAAACATACCTCCTCTAAGACATTCAACACCTCACACCATGAAAGTGCCATCTACGCGTGCGGCCACACTGCCAAACAAAAAGATGGCATGAAAAACTCCTCCTACAACTCTTAAATAGAAGTTGTCAACCCCTACTGCAATAAAGAGTGCAAACCCATTAGTGGGGTCTTATGCATCACTGTTACACCAATTGTTGCAGTCTTCTAACATCTTTCTCCCACCTATTAAGCCATACCAAAATCTCAGACCAAAACCATCTTGGTTTGATGACACTCAAATCTATGCGTATCATCACACACTTGGGCATGACACTGAGCATTGTTTCACTCTTAAAGTTTTCATTTGTGAACACCTAAAAAAGGACACCCTTCACATTAAAGACCCCTTTGACAAACTACTGACACCATCCCATGCCTCCCAAACCTCCTCACCTTCACACTCATCAACTCTCAGATCAAAACCATCTTGGTTTGATGACACTAAAATTTGTGCGTATCATCGCACACCTAGACATGACACTGAGTGTTGTTGCACTCTTAAAGCTTTCATTCACAAACACTTAAAAAAAGACACCCTTTTCATTAAGGATCCTCTTGACCACCCTTTCAACAAACCATCGGCACCATCCCATGCTTCCCAAACATCCTCACCTAAATCAAGAACCCATCGTCAGACTATGGTTCCTCTACCACCTTCTCCCCCTTTGTTTAAAATTAACACTATTAATATGGCCACCAGGTCAAAAACCAAGAAGGATAAAGGAAAAGAGAAGGTTTCTATCTCTTGGACATATCCATTTGTCAAGCCCTCTCCACCACCGAAACCCAAGACTTCAATCTTGGGGACATCTCGACCAACTTCTTCAGGGTCAATTTGTGACTCCATGGTGAAACAACTTCACCAAACCCTTGTGAAAAAGTCTTTATATGACCTAATTCAAATCTCTCCACAACATCACCAAGCCTTAATCAAAGCTTTATAGGCAGTGGAGGTCTAACCTGAAGACCCCCAACCACTAGCTACTTTAGTCAAATCATTACCAACCATTGCCTCAATCACCTTCATTGATTCTGAGATTCTAGACTCCAACCTGAAAGATCAAGCTCTCACCCTCTCAAACTAAGCTTGCTAGGCAAAAGATTTGTAGGACTCATCCTTGCATCGCACTCCTCATCAATGAAGAGCTTTAACCTCTTCTCTCCATCTCATTTATCCAACCCATTGATTATCTGCAATGGGTGTCAAAGATTGTCCCTGTCACAAAAGCAACTTGGGGAATTCAACTTTATACTGACTATCACGACCTCAACCAAGAATTGAACAAACATCAACCAACTTCTTAATCATATTTAACATGTGACCAATATGGAAAGAAGCAAATGAGGCAAGTTTTCTCCTAATTGACTTGGACCTTATATCATAATGCACAGGTATGGATCAGGCACTTATCATCTATCTTCTCTCGAAGGTCAGCCAGAACTTGAACCCCTTAATGCCTTACATCTTTGACCATTTTATTGTTAATCAAGTAATCATTCACTTGACATTTAACTTGAGCTTGTCCCTTGAGCAACCACCATCATCGTCATCCCTATTCCTTTCAACCCTCTTTCCTACAACATTAGTCAACCCTTTTGTCGAGCATGAATGCTTTGTCCTAATAAAAGGGAAACCCCCAAACTTCTATAGTCTTGTCCATGACTAAAAGTTTAGTCCAACAATAAAACATAAAATTGGGATGCCTAACTAAAGGTCATAAACTATAAATGTAGACTGTTCCCTCAAAGGACAGCTGCATAATTGCTGTAATTAATAGACTGCTCCCTTGAAGGATAGCTATTCAAAGACATTTAACCATACAAGGCAGAATATAGACCACTCCCTCGAAGGATGGCTATGCCCAAATTTGTCTACATACACAGCACCACATGACCACAAAAAAAAACATCCCCATGTAGACTTCCCGCATTGATCAGTCTACCATAAAAAAAATCTCTGACTGACAAACTATTAAGTCATGGACTTGCCTATAGTCATTTTTAGGGTCACCTATAAAAGGGGAAAAGATATCCCTGTTAAAAAGGGTTACGCTATCCTGAAATATCACCTAATCAAACCTATTACCCCAACATACTCAAGGGATTTTGAGCTCACTTAATGTCAAGTGATTCAAATACTTCTCTAACATAAACCAATGGTCAACAACGTAATGCATGAATAGGGTTTTTGTTTGCAAAAACTCCTATCTATGCTATCATTATGGTCCTTGTCAATGAAAGAGCAAAATGCCTTTGACTTCTTATGCACCTTCATCACATACAACTAAACCAAACCCAACCAAATCAAACCAAAACATTTTCTAACCATTAACATAACATCATTATTATAGACCATTCACATTAGTTTTTATGGAAAAAAATACACGAAAACTAATAACCACACACAATTTATGTCAAGCATATACCATCACCAATATGGAAACTTGCTGAAGCATAAATATCTCATTTCATTTTTGGCATACACCATCACTAATATGGAAAATTACTAGGGATGAAAAACCATATAACCAATGTTATAGAATACACCATCACACAATATGGAAAAGGCTATAACATCATCACTCATTTCATGTTTTAGCATATACCATCACCAATATGGAAAATTGCTAGGGAAGAAAAACCACATAGCCAATGTTATAGAATACACCATCACACAATATGGAAAAGGCTGTAACATCATCATACATTCATCATTTCAATCATGTACCATCATACATATGGGAAATTCTAACAACACTAACATGACCAAACAAACTATCAACCACTTTACCCTCTTCTTCCCTTTTGGGGAGAATTACATTGGCCTGAAGCCCTTAAAAATAGGGGCTATGTAGGCAGCACTCTGTTGACACGAAGTCTTCTGGGGTTAGCTTGGCCATTTGCCCATTCGTCTCCCTAATGACGTCGGCCATTCATTCATTCATTCATCTACCTGATGGACCAACCATATAACCTTTAACCATGACCTAACCTAGTCACAACCTAGCCCAAAATCATGACCACACAACTAGCCCTGACATTGTAGAAGTCACCTTAGACTTCTCATGGGGCACATTGGAGATCACATACATCTCCCTAACCACAACAAACAAACACTTGAGATCACTTATATCTCAACCCGACTCGACCAATGACCTTGGAGATTGTGACTATCTCCTTAGACCACGACCACTTTTGAGACAACCTTGCCTTGGATGTTTTGATTGCATATATGCTACATCACAAATAGATAGCAAATTATACACACCCCATATTATGCTCCTCACACATATTGTCAAATCGTGACCAAGTTGATCCCCAATATTTGTGACATTTTCATATTTTCTAGGATCACTTCTTAGCCTAGATACTTGGAACACGATGACCATAGGAGATACAACTTTGATCGATCTAACCCAATCAGCTATGACCAAAAAGTTGGGGCCCAGTTAGTTTGATTTTAGTCTTCCTCAACCATTAGAGCTACAAATTTGATTATTTAACCCAATTAGCTATGACTAAGAAGTTAGGGACTGGTTATTTTGATTTTAGTGTTCCTTAACCTTGACTGCGATAATTTGACCTACCTATCATGTGAAGTGGTATACATGCAATCTCAACTATTGCAACGTTCACACTCTAACTTCACCATACTCATCGACTGCCTATCAAATCAATAACCAATTTCAAATTACCCTCTCTTGATTCCCACTTTGAGGGGGAATACCTTACACCTTATCCCATACCTAGGATAACTTACTCCTATTTTTGTCTTGCAGTTCGTCAAAACAACCAACAAGACAAAAAGGGGCAAATGTAGACACCAAAATTGTGTTGACTCCCTTTGGTCCCTTACACACTTATTAATGTAAAATAAATTACTTATTTTAAATTAATGACATCACCTAGGACACCTCACCTTGGACCATTTCCTATCGTATGACTCACCTTGAGACTAAGTCATCTACCTATGATCTATTATCACTCCTTTCCAACCACCTAACCAACACTCATGCTTAATAACCTTGCCTTTTGACCGTTCTCCAATGGCAAATGCACTTGGCAAATGGAAAACAAATAAAAGGCTATTTTTAGCCCTTTTACCCATTCTCCAGCGGCCGACATCGGTCAACTGTTAGCCGACACCGACAGGATCGCCGACGTCAATTTCTTAAACCGAGTTCTAACCTCTAATTGTGAATGACTAATCTAATCAATATCTCTCTCTGGCTCTCTCGCTGGGACTCTGAGACATCAATGCACATACTCTGAGACCAAGCATTAGACTTTTACTAATACTCACCTGACTAAGAAACTCTATACAAGTGACTCCAGATTGGATTGGAACATCACACAAGGATTTTGACATTAGCCACAACAACGATAAGCATTCTAACACCTCTGGCTCTTCACCAAGTAGAGCTAAGTACTATTCTGTCTCATTTCAATGTTTAGAATACATTAGTAATTAGTTTCTATTTACTATTTTTGAAAACTATGAACCAGACCTAACTTCCTCCAGAGAAAGGCTGAAAAGCGTTCCTCTTATTCTTATCATATTCTCATACCCATCCCCAACCTTTGCCCCCTCTCAGACCCTATCCACTTACCCGCAACCCTGTACAAACCTTTAAATATCCACAGACTCTTTTGTTGACCACAGACACAACCCTGAAACCCATCCAAGGCCCATTTCCCCTACTGACATTGGTAACATAATTGACGTCGACATATTTACTAACCGATGCCGATAGGACTACCGATGTTAGCAACTGTGATAGGCTGACTACAGAGAATAGGTACACATTATCTTTATTTCTCTTTCTTAGTCTTTCACCATTTCATTTTATACAACACTCTTTTTATCAAAAGTGGACTGTCATCCCTCACAGAGCTTTACGCTTCCAGGACCGAGCATATTGCTTGGCAGTCCACCTTATCCATCTCTAACATTTTTTGTGTTTGAGTTTCTTTCTTATCTATAGGTGTCTTCCTCCACAGCCAAAAAGGAGCTCCTACAATGTCTGGATACGATGCGCAACTTAATTCGAGTAACATACAAACCACTCACCCTTAACTTTAGTTTCTTCTTCTTCTGAATGTAAAAAGCAAAAAAATGTAGAGAAACATCACCTTAAAACTTGCTTAAAGTCTTTAAAAATATTGAAAATTTAATGTAGTAGGGTCATGTGGTTTGTCTCATCCTCTCACCATTGGATCACCCACTTAAAATAACTTTTCTCAGCTTCTCACACCACATTAGAACCTCCTAGGATATTTCACTACATCATCAAGTCAGGACCATAAAGGGACTAGTCATGGGGGTAGAAGGTTATTGAAGGGTCTAAGAGAGTGCCCTGATCCATATAGGCAATTTTTTTTATGTATGCCAAATTTTTCCAATAGATACTCTAACCCACTAATCATTATATATCTCAAAACACTTAAAAATGGTTAAACAAATTGTGGAATTCCAAATACATCTATGATAGTCACAATATGCATTGCCATAAAAAAACTTAGATTATGGTCTATACATGTCCACTTTCATTGGAGGAATAATGATGAGATTACAGTCAATCAAAATTTTTAATAATACATTAGGAGGTGATGGCAACCTTGAGAATTGACTTATTGGAAGAGCTTCTAATTGAATATTTTGTGTCAGTTGTGAGATAACATTAATTGTAATATTAGTTTCATTCTTGTTTTGATTTAGTTTTCTCTTATAATTTGACTTGCCTTGAAACTTGAAATTTGAATTAGGTGGAGCAATTAAACTATACTTGATCTTATTCAAAGTGATAAATTTGACCTCACGCTCTTTGAATATATGACATATATCATCAAAATATTTGACCTTATCAAACATAATTTACACTTAAAGTGGAGATAACAAAATTTGAGTGAAGATATCTTGGATTTCATTATCAAATATTTGGTTTTTCTTTTTTTCTAGCACAATCTTGTATCTTAGAACATATTAACCGATTGTTTCATTAGACCCTTGTTTGAGCTTTACAATTTGAGCATATGATAAATTTTCAATAATGTTTATAGAAAAGTGTGTTAAAAAATAATTTATGAAAGGATTGAAAATGTTTACTAATTGAAGAGGAAGATCATAAAACCATATAAGAGCATATTCTTGAGACTTATTGTAAAGAGTTTCGTCAATAATTTGTTATTATCTGAATAGTCTAGATAAGGTGTATGGAATGCACATAAATGATGTTTAGGACTACCTTTGCCTTCATATAAAGGAATATTATGAGCCTTAAATATAATTGATAATGGATAATATATTATTTTAGGAGCCAAAATATTATTTAACAAGGAACATTAGTCCATGGAAGGGCTAACATGAGAAAGAGTTTGCTCAAGTTGAGATAGCTTAGATTGTAAGGAAAGAGTTGTATGCTCTAGAATAGTAATTGTAGAGGTGATTGGAGGGGTATAATTAGAATGAGTAGGCATAGGCATGGATACTTTATGTAAACCAAATAATTTTCCCAACTAAGTGATGATGCTATAGAAGTAATTGGGAGTATGTAAATAAGATGTATGTAACAATAGAAATGAAAACAATAGAAGTAAGAGATTTGACAATCTTAAAAGTAAAATCTTGTGGTATATATGTGGCTAATTTAGATTTATTCTTAGATTTTGATTATATAAGGATACTAATGATATTATTCACCTTGTGGGGGTTATCTTTAAGACCTTAACAAAATTCAGATAATTCTTACACTAAATTTTGATCTACTCAATTAAGATCTTATAGATCAATAAGAGTTTCATGTTCATTATGTACATACTAGTCCTCTTCATTACTTTCATTATCAATTTAAATGTGAATTATATTTTTAAGACATTAAGGAATTTTAATGGTAGCATTATTAAATTTATAAAAAACATCATGATTTTCCATTGTAGAAGAAACCAAAAGAAGTTGCATAAATGAAATGGGAATACCACTTAATCTAACACTATACCTTAGAGGCATACAATACAATATTAATCAATAAATATAATAAATATGAGTACAATACATGAAAGTATCAAGGTATGAGGGTGATATAGGCAAGGGATTGAATGATTGTGTGGGCTCTCAATATACATTCTCATTCACAGAGTAGTGTTGGCCCAATAATTTAGAGAAATGACTAAATAGGATAAACCATGCCTATAACCCACTATAATTTCTATGAGGGTACACTAAGAGTAAATTCTTTGTGTGATATACTTTTTTCATGTGCACCACAAATAAAAAAGCTAAAAGAGGCTTCCTATGGTATAAACAAGGGACCCTAATAATTTTTAGTGTACCATGAGGTATGTGAAAACTAAGATTCATGTTTAGTGTTGTGCAATGGCTTGAGTATTTGGGAAGTAACCCTCAAACTAAGGTTTTAGTAAAATAGACAACTCCTTAACACATAATGACAATCACAAAGTCATTTTAAAACTATTATAACACAATTTATAAAACAAATAGAAAGTAATAGAAAATAAAGAGAAAATAAAAATCAAAAGTTTATGTATAAAGATCAACAAATTTCAACCTAAGGTCAAAATAAATAACTTAAATGTTATATTTTGTCCAAAGTGTCAAGATAATTTATTCAATGTTAGATTAAAATGTAAGGTTGAATAAGATTGAATTGTGGTTTCAAATTTTTATCCAAGGTGAAAGTTTGTTTTCTTTTAGTGTTAGGAATTTAGAAAATTTTAAATGAAATCTTAAGACACAAATCAAGCATACAACAAGAAGTGTTTTAAAAAAATGACGGGTTCACCAAAATGTTTAATGTTCTGTTTTATTTAATAAAGAAATGTTAAAAATAAATAAACTATTGAAAATAATTTAAATATACATATATATACATACATGAATGTGAAATACCAAATTTACAAAATTTGAAATGAGTTAAAATTAGTAAATTGATAAAAGATATGTAAATCTAGCTTGGATATGATTTATTACTGACTATGTAGGCTAGTTATTGGTAAAAATTAGATGGAAAAACATAAAAACTATGGCACAATTGAAAATAAAATTTCAAATTGTGTTGGGATAAGGTTGCACTAGGAGGATAGGGATATGATGTAGCCTTATATGTTAACTACGACTACATCTTGGTTGAATGTGACCAATTTTATGATCTGGGTAGGTGTGCCTACTTGTGAGGGTTTACTATGTAATTACAAGTCCCAATTTACCACATAAAATACCTAAATATGTAAAACCTATCCATTTCCAAATAAACACAATGAATATAAAATGAAAAATAGGGGAATTGGGCAACGAGAATAGCTGAGCTATCCTTATAAAACCTCGTGTAATATGAGTGATGCCTACATAGCCCAAAAGGGCCTTAGGCTGATGTAGTTTTCCCTCCTAAAGTGTGCTTGTGAATATTGATCTTGATATTTAATTAAAACTATGTAAATTGATTCGAACAATTGAAAATGATTACCCTTTGAATGGCTTATGAATATTATGATTCTTCATAATTTGAATTAGAAAGAATATTTCTCTTTTTCTCAATGTGAAGTATAATTGACAAGTGATTGCTAGATGTGTTTTGAATGATATTTATGTGCTTATATATAGGAATATTTTTGCTAACCAACCTTGATAAAATCAAAAGAGGAGTAAAATTAAATGCATCATATTTTAAAATTTATTATTGGAGATCAGGTGATAAGTTCACAATGTGAGCCTATCTGATCTAGTTCAGACTTATCCTAAAAAGATATAGACTACTAGAACTAGGCTAATAGGATCTTGTAATTAGAATAGGGATGATTGAATGACGTTTTGAGTATTTTCAAGTTAGTTTTTAGAATATTTAAGGATCCCATATAGATTTCAAGTTAATAAAATGATAAATAGTCCAAACAGGGTAAAGATGTCAAGATTAAACATTGTCAAGCACATAATGATTAATTTTGAGTGATTACACATATACACACATAAGTGGAAGAAATATGTGTGATTTGAACCCTCTTCAGATAATTGGAATGTAATAAATTCCTAGCCATTTTGGTTTAGGTTATTCAAATCTAAAATACTAACCCTTTTTAAGGACATCTTATGGCCGATCAAACACAATTAAAATGAAAGAGACATAAAACAAGAATTTCATCTTAGGATAGGAGAGGTGAACACACATAAAATCAAATTTCAAGTTGTTTTATTAGAACTGGGATAAAGAGACATTAAATATTAATTATGATTTTTTTTTGCATAATATTAGAATGTATAAAACAAGCATAAATTAATCATTTCTAAAATATGGAAATATGATAAAAGGAGAAAGTATCAAAGAATAATGACTTATCTAGAAATATAACATGCATAACAATGACTGTGATTATGAAAATGACTATGTGACTCTATTAAATGACTATGAAAAAAGAATAGGGATTCAAATCCATTTGGGATAAGGTCATGTTGTTTGGACTAAGGTGTGCCATGTTGGTGTTTGTAGGGCATGCCAATGTCTAGTAGGGATTTTAACCTATATGTAAAAATGAATTTGTGTGCCTTCATCTATGATTACTATGTGCATGACTGGATATGTGTAATTTTTAGTAGAATACATTATATACCTTCTCTTTCACTTAGAACCCTATATCAGTAAATAATAATGAATAAACAAAATAATTGGAAAAAATGGGTTAGTAGTTAAATTTGTTATTGATCTAAATAGACCCTATGTCAAGCATTGAATACATACCAGTACTCAAAAGAGGGATCAAATTCCATGTAGTTCTCTCATACTATAGTGGTGTGTTTGAAATACTGGTGTAATGATAAATGTTGGTGAAATCTTGGTGTAATTATGTACTTTGACAATGACTTTTGAATTTTAAGGTGTATCTAAAATTAATTGAAGGCTACTAGGGTTGTGCGGACTCAAAATTCTAAAGAATAGATGTTTTCCTCTCAAGGTGTAGTTAGATATCTTTGTGTTTTTCACTCATGTGAGACTTTAGTGAGAAAATGGATAGAAAATGTCCATTATAATGATATTTTGGGATATTCATAGAATGAGGCTTATGAAATTTATAGGTTGACACATTAGGTGAATTTAAATTTAAGTGGATAGTCATTATTTTATGGGAGGTTGCGACTAGTGGAATGAAACACTATCTGTGAGAGGGATAGTCCTAAAGGAATGGCCTTGTCTATGAAACATAAATAATTAAATTAGAAGTGTGGATTATATTGATTGTGAGTTTAGGATGTTTTTAATGGTGAATAAAAATATTTATAATTAGAATTTTCTTGGAGGTAAGGTCATCCACATAGGAATATAAGAATAAAAACTTAGAATAATAGAATTGGGCATGTGATAAGTATGTAAAAAGATTGATCATAAGTGCATTATTTTAATAATAAATGTTGATTTTAGTGAATACATTTACCCCCATTTTATTATATTAATGCATCAAAGTGAAATTAATAGAGTTATACATGAACTTACCATTTAAGAACCATCTTGAATGCAGGCCACACACTAAACTATGCTACATATAAACCTAAAATGAAACATGTATAAATAAATCCTTAATTAATATGGATATCTAAAACTAAAGATAAGAAAATTATAGGTCAAATAATAAGGAATGAATACACTTATTTGGGTACATGAACCATTAAGTTTTCTAGAGCAAAAATTGGTGACTGTAAAGGGTAAAACCCTTGGAGATTTTTTGTATTGAAACACTTGGATTAGAATATGCATGATCTAATCCTTATTTGAAGAAGAGTGTGATTAAGAATTAAAGGTAAACTTGAATCCATAATTTCATATCCAAGATATTATAGTAGCTTAGAATCCTTTTATAAATTCTAATAAATAATTCTAGTATAAAACTAGTGAAAAAAGGTGAATCAATTGTTGTAGATGGAATATGATTCATTTATTGTGTAAAACTAGTGAAAAATAGTGTAATTGAGTCTAGTGTATATATCATAAAGAGTGACATGAGTTTCCATTCCTTTTGAAAAAAATTATTACAAAAATAGAGTAAGAGAAGATATCATGTGCCACACACATGTCCCTAATCTAAAATCTAAGCATATAGATTCTAGAATTGAGTAATATTAAGTTATTTTATGAGAAACACTATGTGATAAAATAAAACACATGCCACACATGATGATCCAAATATGAGTATAATATAAGACAAACTTGAATATAAAAACCTATAAACTATTTTTGAGAAATACTGAAACTAATTTATAGACAAAGTGAAATTTTGAGAATTCTAGAAAATTTTATTTTTAATTTCTAGGATGAAAACATGTAGTTATAGACATTATTGATCTATGTAATTATAAAATTGGAGTGTTATTTTCTAAAACTATTTTTTAGATAAAATTTGGGTATGAATTATGATAAACTAAATAAATTATATCTTTTTTTATAAGTGCACTAGGTTTTTACAGCTTGGTCTCTAACACAAGCCACTCTGTATGTGTTTTATCAAATCTAAGATAATATAAATCCATAAATGATGAAATATTGTGTAAAATTAAAGGGAATAATATATCAATATCAAACATTCACTGATTTGAAACTATGCAATTCTGTATACTTACTTAAAATAGTAAAGTATAATAACTAACAAATACTTAGATAGAAAATAGTGGTGTAAGAATATTTAGAGGTTGATACTTGTTGGGCATGACTATGTATTGAATAAGTGCAAGGATATATCACTGGATCAAGGCTTGGATAATATCACTCTATGTTGGACACTAGAGGGGTGGCATTCCTATCCACTCTAATAGGGATCCTATCCACTTATTGTGATAAAATCAAGGTTTCTACGTTCTTTACGTCTTCGTCTATATAACTTGTATCTAGTGTGGGAGCTTATGATCACTTTTGAAGACATTATGTGAATAACTGGTCTAATATGCCTAATACTGGTGCAATAATTATGTGATTAAATTCCTTAACCATGACTTATGATCTGTAATATGTATTCAAACTTAAGATCTAGACTACTAGGGCTATATGTGATCAAAATTGAGAGAAATAGGTGCTTTAATCTCAAATTAAAATTATGATTTTGATGATTTTCAATGTGGAATCCTCTTATGTGAAAAATGGTTTGAAATGTGTCTATATAGTCCTATCCTTGAAATTCTTTTGAATGGGGATCACTAGGGATAGAGGTTAACCTTTCATAACTTTTGATTTTAAAATTAACCATTATTTAATAGGAAAACAAGATAGGGGCCACAAACACTAGAGAAGTGTGATAGTCCCCTAGGGAATTATAGTCCAATGGGTAATTTGATCATGTAGAGTGTTAGGTATGGCTTGTAAGATGTTTAAGGATGCCTGGAATAAGAAAGAGTATACTTGCGGGTTATTTATTAACTTAAAAGAGTAAGTATTCTATGCATAAGGTGTTTGAAATTTATCAGAAGGGGCCCTAAGAGAGGTCTATAGCTCTGTGTGTAAAAGAGTTTCCATAAGCGCATAGTTTTAGCTTAAATGTTAATTTATATGTATACATTCCCCCCTTTAGTAAATTAATGTAGAAAATTAAAATTACTAGAGTAAAAGGAAAAATAATGCCTACGTGGACTTACTAATGAAGAGGAGTTCTATATGTAGGCCACAATGCTGAATTATGCTCCATGCAAACCTGCAATGCAACATATGTAATATCAATCTATACTGAATATGAATATCAAAAGTGAAAGATAATAAACTAGAGAGCAACAAGGAATAAATACACTAGATTAGGTACATGAATTGTTGTGTTTTATTGGTACAAAAACTAGTGTAAAAATGGTGACTATAGAGGGTAGGACCCTTGGAGTTTTAATTAACATTGAATAACTTGGATTAGACTGTGCATGTCCCAATCCTCATCAATGGGTTAGTGTGCTAAAGAAATCAATGTGGGATTGAATCCATCATCATATACCCAAATTATTGAAGTAATTCAGAATCCATGTATGAATATAAATAGATAGTTCTAGTGTAAAAATAAGTGCAAATGCTAGTGAAAATAATGAACCAACCACTGCAAATAGAATAGGGTTTAATTCTGGTGAAAAAACTAGTGCAACTACTAAGTATAGTCTAGGTATGGTGTATACAACATGGAAAATGACATGAATTTTCCATTCTATCTAAAATACTGGTGACAAATTGAGAAATGAAGAAATAATTCCCTATGCACATGTCCCCAAATTGATATCTAGTGCATATAGATTTTGAGATCGAGTAATGTAACTGTGATTCTAAAAAAACTTGTGTGCTAAATTGAAATAACATAACATGCATGATTACCCCTAAAATGAGAAAATTTGAGATAAAAATGAGTGATTCTAGAAATAGAGACTGTAAAACTAGTATATACTGCTCTAAGTAAACTAAGATATTGAGAAATTCTATAAATACCTATTTTTTAAGGCTTTGGATAACATCATTGGGAGGGAAACTAGAGCAATGCTATCTTATCCAATATGGTGCTCATGTCTAAAATGGATTTTTACATAATTTATAATATTGAAACTATGTAATCATTGTCAAAATATGTTTGAGTACTAATCTAGGAGGACTAGTTTCTAAGACATACCTCTATGAATGCCCCTATTTTGAGGTGAATTATTTAGCCTGCATAAGAACTTAACTCAAAATAAAAAGTTATGCAATAGGTTTTTATGACATAATGATTGAAATATAAGTGTTATTAATAACATGGAGTAACATTCCATTATCATATAGCTAAATTGAGAATAGTAATAATGTGATATGCATATAGGAATAAGCATTTATAATAATATTATCTAGATAGATGTTAACATTTAGGCACTCAGATAAATGATCAAAAAGATTATGTAATGATTAATAAAATTTACTTAGGGAAGAGTGCATGATATCCATCATGGCATCATAAAGGATAGGTAGATGCATGATATCCATCATGACATCAAAATCTGAGCAAAGAAGCAAGCAAGGTGTCATGGCCATGACACACACAAAACACACAATAGAAGGCCAAGGGGCCATATGCAATGGATGTGTTAAAATGTCACTCAATTAAATAAAAACATATACAATGACATGATAAAATGTCCTTACACATATAGAATCAAAGAGATGAATGCTTAGAGCCATTCAAAAATGACATATTCAAATGTCTTCAAAGCAAAAAAAGAAGGCATACAAGATATGAAACTAGGAAAGCAATATGAAAATCAAGCATGATTATGTAATTTAATTAACAAGAGCTAAGTTATAACATGAATATATTTAGTAACTAAGATAGGTAGTAGTATATCATAATGTTAGTCAGTGAGAAATATCTAAAGATGTAATGATAGATAAAGAACTGACTATATAAATGGTTAGAGAATGATAAAACCTATGTATAATATGCCCCCAATGAGCTAGTTGATGATTGTACATATTATAGGAAGCTTGTGTATAGTCTAGAACTAAGCAGTGAAAATTTAAGCTCACTGGGTTAGCAATAGGCTGAGGACACTAGAGAAATGCACTCTTATCCACCATAACTCTTTTATCTAAATGCAATTTATAAGTATGTAATAGTTAAAGTACCTACATCTAAATCGAGGATGGATGTTTTATGTAATTTTAAATCACTCATGTAAATTGGTGAAGCAGGTATGATATAAATTAGCTAAAGTATGTATGAAGTATTTCACACATCTAAAATGATGTATGATAAAGTACATATAAGCATGCATAGGTCATGATTTTGTTATTTTGTAGAATATTTTACTATTTTTGTATTTCTGCATATATATGAAAAGAGTATGTACAAATTGAAAGATAAATACTAACTGATGAGTCTTTCAAAGGACTCAAAATCAATAGTCCTTGTGTTAAGAAGAGGAATGGTAAAATTTCATAAAGGAAAAGTATTATGTTGTGGTGATTGAGATGATCTCAAAGAAGAATATACATATGTAATACCAATTATGCTATAATTGTCACTACCATACTGATAATCAATAACATATCATGTTTACTTTTGATCATGATTAACTATGGGAATTTTATTAACCCATCTTGTAGATTTTTAATCTTATGTTTGTGTCATATATGATGTGCACTTAGTGTTCTATAATATTAATCAAGGATGTGTAGTAGTAGAGAGAGGATATATATAATTTGTGATAAATATCTGTTGAAGGGGCCTCTTTAGGATAGGCCTTTGTAGAACTGTAGATATGTATTATGGAAATATTTGAGTAGGTTTCACCCTTTTAGGTGGCTTAATTGAAGGCTAATATGTGGTAATGAAATCTATATGTAATAGAGGGTACTCATAAGGGATAACTAAAATTGTAATGACCTCATTAACATATATGTATTTCAAACATCTATGTACTATAAAAGGAATTGCATGAATGTGTTGAATCTAAGGGCATCCCAATAATATATCAAAGACACATGCACTGGGTACTACTATGAATCTAGAGGCCATAAGTATGGGACCAACCTATAATGGTAATATAATATCACTAATGGAGCTTTAAATGTGACAATTGAATCTTTTTATAACCATGGTGGTGGGGAACATATCCCAATATGTGTATCTACGATAATATATAAGTGTATTTGTATACATATTCATAATTTAACTGTTATCAACCATAACATTTTGAATAGGCTGGTGATCAATGTGACATTGAATAAATAAATAATAAAAATATGAGTCATCATCGACTATCTAATAATTTGTAAATGTGATGAATGGAATTTTTATAACTAAGGTATTATAAGCACCTATGATACCTTTTAATAGATGTTTTTATTCTACATGAAAATCATAAGAAATTGGTGGAGGGTGTGCATTATATGCATATTACACACCTGATATATATGTTATCTCATTATCTATGTTTGTAGGAAAAAAACCACTAAATATTTTCATTGATTTAAGTTAAATTGGTTTTTATACTATACTTTATGTTGGTATTCCCACATCAATAATGTTTACATCTATCAAATTCTAACTATTATGTCTGTATCTGATACATCTATTAGTAGTATAGATTGGTGCCATGTGATAATAAAAAAAGACATTTTGGGTAAAACATTTTGGAAGAGGTTGATTCATATCAACCTATTTAATAAGAAGGAGAGATATGAAAATACATTCCAATAATATTTTTCGAACCTTATATGGAGGTTCTGGGAGATTAGTAAACTATCTCCTTGGAGGAGGTGATAAAATAATACATGGAGTAGGCTCTAAAAATGTATGTAATTTTTCTTACTTATTATTATTAGTATTAGTTATCCTTACCTTAAATGGTGGATTGATTTAAATCTTTGTATATGAATCTAAATTGGTTGTATACTTAAGCTTGTTCATTTCCAATAATATAAGTTCTATTTCTTTTAATGTATGGCACAAATTTGTGAATGGGATAGATTTATTTAACATAATGGATTCATTTAAGGATGAAAGCAAAATTTACTTAAAGATGTCTTGTAATTCTCTATCTTACATAGGATTTTTTATTTTAGATAACATGGTCTTGTATCTTAAGACATATTCTATGATAGGCTCATTAGATTTTTATTTAAGTAGAGCAATCTGAACATAGGAAACCTTGTCACTGGTATTGATTGAAAAATATGCTAGAAACATATTAATCAATAGATTAAATGCATGTACTAAGTGGTGTGTTAAATCATAAAACCATTTTAGTGCATAATATTTAAGAATCATTATAAATAACTTAGTTAATAATCTATCATTGGACGCATAGTCTAAACATACTACATGAAATTCTCTAAGATACTACTCAGGATCACCCTTTCCATCATATCATGTAAGCTTATGTGCCATAAAATAGGTAGGTAGGGGATATATTTCTATATGTTATGCTAATGTAGTGTGAAATAAAACATGTGAGTCTAGTACCTAATTAAGTTTCAAATCACCTTGCTCTAAATGTAACACCTTAGTTTATAAAGATTGAATCTCTTGCCTAAGGGATTATACATCAGGAGAAGAGGAATGTGTGCTAACCAAAAGTAGTGTTCCTAATGGAGTTATAATCTAATGAGGACATTTAATTTCTCCCATTATGTAAAATGGTACACAATTTTTATCTAATAGAGTATTAGGGTTAGAAGTCTTAGATGATTATCCACCAAATGATTTCTTAAGTTCCTGTCTAACAAATTTGATAAAGTCATCTTTCACATACTTATTATTTCAGAGAAACCTTTAAAATTTTATCATATCCATGTCATAAAATTTATTTCATTAATTTTCCATTATGGATTGATTAACTAAAATTTGAAGATAATTAACTTGGGAAGAACTTGGTATAACATTGTGGCTAAAGTAGGTAAAAAACAATTTTATAAACTTGTATGCTAATAAAATTGAAATGATGGAATATTAAAATTATTATAGAATTTAATAGATTTAAAAATCACAAAAAAACAAATGGAAACAATAATAAGGATAAAAACCCTATCAACATCGATGGTTATGGGTTGACAATATTCAAACAATAAATAGGTTCACCAGTATTGTTTATGAAATTGAGGATAATATAAGGCCCTAGATGACAAACTACTATGTAAAATTAGAGGGAATAATATAGAAACATAAATTACTCACTAATTTTAAACTATGAAATTCTTGAAACTTACTAAAAATAATAAAGTACAATAAATAACAAAGACTTAACTAGAAAATAATGATGCAAGAGGGATCAAAAGCTGATACTTCCCAAGTGTGACTGTGTATTGACTAAGATTATAGATCTAACACTAGATCAAGGCCTAGACAATCATGTCATGGGATATACATTAGATGGGTGGTTCTCTAATCCATTCTAATAGTGATCCTATCCCCTTATAGTGAGAAAATCAAGGTTTCTAGGTTCATTATATTTTCATCTACAAAACTTGTATCCATTGTAGGAGCTTTGATCACTTGCACAAACCACTACATGACTAATTTTAATTCAAAAAACTAACTCCTTAACATGTGAACACCAATTAAAATAAATGGGAAAAATGGGTCAATAGTTGAAGTTGGGAGAGACCTCAACACCATATGTGCTAAACACTACCTACATACCAAATACTTTGAAGAGGGGTCACATTTCATGTAATTCTCCCATGTTATGGTGGTATGTGAATAAATAGTGTAATATGGTAGATGCTAGTGAAATACTAATATGTTTAAGTGTATTAATCATGATTTATGACCTTTAATATGTAATCAAGATTGAGCTCTAGACTACTAGGGCTATATGAATCTAGAATTGGGAAAAATAGGTGTTTTACTCAATGTACAACTATGATTATGATGATTTTAAATTTGGAAGCTTATTATGTGAAAAATGTATTTAAATGTGTTTATATAGTCATATCCTTGAAATTAATTTGAATGGGGGTCACTATGGACATAGGTCAACCTTTTCATAACTTTTTATTTTATAAATTAAATGTTATTTAGTAAGAAGACAAGAGAAGGGCCATAAACACTATATTAATGCAATAGAGTATTGAAGGTCATTATAGTACAATGGGTAATTTGATCATGATGAGTGTTATGTAGGGCCTAAAATATGCCTAAGGTTGATAGGAATAGGGAGGAGTACACTCAAGGGTCATTTATCAACTTAGAAGAGTGAGTATTCTATACACAAGATGCTTGAAATTGATCAAAATGAGCCCTAAGATATGTCTAGAGTGAAGTATTATGTACATTAGCGGTCACAAGTGCACCATTTTAACTTAAATATTGATTTATGTGTATAATTATGCCATTTATTTTTAGGTGAGTTATGAAGCTTGCATAATAACTCAACTCAAAATAAAAATTTATGCAAATGGTGTTATATTAAATATTTAACTATGAGTAATAATGATAACATTAGATATAATGACATCATCTGAGATAAAATGAGCAAAATTAGTAATGTAATATTCATGTAGAACTAAGCATACATAGTTTCATGTCAAGATAATGTTAGTAATTATGAATGAAATGAATAATTATCATATATCGAGTAATTAAAATTGAATTGAATAACTCAGGCAAGATGCATGATATGGATCATGCCATCAATAAACTAGGGAGATGCATAATATTTATCATGGCATCAAAATCTAAGTAAACCGAGAAAATAAGTGTCATGGCCATGAAATACACATAAAAATATTACATGAAAAACCACACAAGACATGAAAGAAGAATGCTAAGAGGCCACATATAAGGGACATGTTTAAATTTAACTTACACACATAGAAGACATTCAATAAGGCTTAGACCTGCAAATACATGTTCAAATGTCCACAATCTAAACAAGGAATACACAAAAAATGTGAATAAAACAACCAAAACATGATAAGTATGCATGGATAAGTGAGATTGACCTACATAATCAACTTGTAACATTAGTATATTTAATAACTCAAGTATCCAATAATATTGAAATAATGAAAGTAAGTGGGCAATAATGATAGATTGTGTGCAAAATGAAAGTATGAACAATAAGAATAATCATAAAAAAATAAAACCTATGTAAGAGGATGCTTTCAGTGAACTTGTTGAAATGTAAATAAGTTATAAGGCTTATGACTAGTTTGGATATGAGAATTGATAGCTATGTGCATTGGGATAAGTCCATTGGAATCGTACAAGAGCACATTGTGTTACTATCTAGAATAAACCAATTTTGTCTGTGTAAGTTTTCTAGGTTTGAAATAGTATCACCACCTATAAGTGAATCTAGAAGTTATAACTTGTATGTTCTACAACTCACTCAAGTACACTTGTGAATCAATTTTAATATAAATTGGATATAAATAAATACTACAAATACTGAGCATAAATTAATTAATGTAAATGAACTACACATATCAGATATAGGTCATGATTTTTTATTTTTCTAAAAATATTTGATTTTTTAATATTTTTTTGAATATATAAAAATTAAGAAGGAGGATAGTAATCACTGACTCCCATCAAATCCTCAAAATAAATAGGTCTTGTATCTAGCATAAGGAGGATAGCCTCTCACAAATGGAAAGTGCCATGCCACTATGAATGAAAATGTCTCAAATTAAAATCTAAAAATTGATTTGATTATGTACCATAAGTGCCACTATCAAGATAATGATTTGTAACATGTTGTGTATGTTGTATAAAAGTGTGCACTCTTAGACTCTTTTTAACCCATTATAGAATGTACAAACTCTGAGTTTATACTCTTTATGGAAAATCCTTAGTGTTTTGTAATATAAATATGGGACATGTTGGTGTAAGAGTGTCTCTTTAGAATCTATGACAAATATCTGAGTAAGTGGGTTTTTAAAGATATGTCTCTTTGGATAGTTATCCACTTATTTTAAATTTTTTTGACTAGTTGAACCTTTCAAGGTTGTTGAAATGAAATTGGATATGTAGGAATGATGATCTTTGGCTGGAGAGGGTATTCTTATGGAATACCATGAACTATAATGACTTAATTAACATAAATATATTTCAAACTTATGTGTACTATAGATGGAACTACATGAAACTACTTAATCCAAGGACATCCCAATAACATAACAAATACTCTCACATTCGGTATTATTGTAAACTTGGTGGCCACATGTGTTGGACCAACTTGGAGTGGTAATGTAATATCACCAACATAACTCTAAATATGGATATTGAAGTCCTTAATGATTATTTTTGTAAGAAGCAAATCTTTATCTATGTATCTAAAGTGATAGATAAGTATGTTAGTACACATATTCAAACTTGAACCTTTGTAAACCATAACACTCTACATTAGTTGGTGATCAATGTGAGCTCAAACAAATAAAAATTTCAAGTTAGAATCATCATCGACTATATCATGCTCTACAAATGTGAGAAGTGGTATATATGGCATTAAAGTATGATATGTACTAATGATGTCATTTAGATAATGTTGTGCCTTTGTACGAGAATGAAAATAAACTAGTGAAGGGTGTGCATTGTATGTGTAATGTAATCCTAATGTATCTGTTGTTTTAAAATCTATGTGCCTATGAAATGTATCACTGAATATATTCATGTTTCTACTTTTCACTTGGCTGTGCTTTAGAATTATCAGTAAATTTACCCACATTAATTATATTTTCATCTATCAAATCTTGAATATTATGCCATAAATTGATGCATCTATTTGTAGTGTGCCCTGGTTTTATATGAAAAAAAAACATTTTGATCAAATCCTTTTATGAGAGGATTATTCACATAAACCTCTTTAATTAGAGGGAGTGATCTAGGATTACATTCTAATAACTTTTATAATATATTTTATGGAGATTCTAAAAAAATGGTAAATTGTCTACTTGGAGGAGCTAAAAATACAATACATGAAGTAAGTTTTGAGATGACATTCATTGTTATATTTTGATCACTCTTATTATCAATTATTCTCACCTTGTGTGGTGTCCTACTTAGGTTTTTTGCATGAGAAGTATAAAATATATTGGTTACATAATTTAACTTATTCACTACCAATAATTTTACCTTTATTTAATTTACTATGAGACATAAATCCATGAATGAGATAAATTTTGTAAACATAATGGATTCATGCAATGGTGAAAGCAAACTCTTTTTGAAGACGTCTTGCAATTCCTTATCTACCACAAGATTTGTGTCACATCCTAATTTCTCTGTAAGCTAAATAACTTGTTTAATCAATGGATTATTGTGGTTGATTAGTTGATTAACTAATACTAAATTAATATTTATGACATATGCTGATTATGGGATAGTTTTTGTTGCCTACTTTACATGATTAGATGCTATGAGTTAGTGGTACATTTATATTCTATACTTTGTAATCATGTTTAATTATTATACAACATTATTTTATGGATATAATGATGTTTCAAGCTAAATACCTTCATTGGAATGAGGTGGATGTAGGACAGATTCTTACCTTAGATCATGATGGAGGGAAAGTATCATTAGAGAGGGTGGTTTTTTAGAGATGTTAGAGGTTGATAGAGAGTGAATTTGAAAACCCTTGCACACACCACTTTGTATATCATATTTTGTAATTGTTTAATATGGATAGCGTAACATGTTTTGTGTAATTTTTATTTAGATAATTTCAAGTATGCTTTATGGTAAAATATTAATTGTTGATATAATCATGTTGATTATTAAGTGATTTCACTATTTTTGTGATCTTACGTAATTCGTCTTATTTGACTAAATAAAATAATTATTTGTGTTTACTTATAACATTGCCTTATTATGTTTGGATGAATAGTAAAACATTAGGATGTTTTGATGGATTCCATAATCATTATTTAAGCTATAAGATATAGATAATAATAATTAAAGATTATTATCATGATAATTATATTATAAATTAAAAATATAATAACATTGGTTTAAAATAATTTGTAATTAATTAACTATTTGTTTTAAGAATTTATATTCACACACACACACACACACACACACACACACACACACACACACACACACACACACACACACACACACACACACACACACACACACACACACACACACACACACACACACAAACACACAATAATGTTAATTGGTTAATGATTTTAGAAATCATTATAATGGTTATATTTGTCAGTGGATAAATTTTAATGTAAACTCTAATTCTTTTTATGCATGGTTAGATTGCCAAAGTTATATGATTTCATTGTGTTAATAATTGTAAGGGGAAATACATTAGTTTATGGCTAGTTTAAAAGTCTTGCATGTAAAATAAATTGACGTGGTCGATGATGGATAAATAATTATCATGTGTATTCATTAAAGGAATATAAAATAGTTAATTAGGCATTTTTGTAAATAAGCATCAAGAATGATTAGTTCATTAATCAATCGTTGAATTCAATTAAGCATTATGTTGAGAGAGAATTTTGGAGTTTACTATGTTTTGCATGGAGAATGAGTTTTATCAGTTGAAGAGTATGGGAAGTGGAATAAAAATAGAAGATGGAAAATGAATAAAGGAGGATAGTGAGGACATAACATAGAAAAAAAGCACAACATATTGTGAGGAGAAGGCATAAAGTGGAGAGGAGGTGAACATGTGCTAAGGAGAAAGAATTGGCTCAGATTCTTGACATTCATACACTCTATTAGGTTGGTTATGTAATTTAAATACCTGTGTGTGTGTGATACATTTTATGAATGGGATTTCAAATTGCTTGGGTTATAAGTTTTTCAAATGGTTTTTATGTTTTGGAAACTTACAAAGGGATGTATATAGGGCGCTATAGAGGGCATCACCTCCCCAAAACCCTATATCGAACCCAGGGTAACCTAGGAGGGTCAGGGATAAACAATAGTTCTTGGTAAAATTTTTAAGAGACTTTATAAACTATCTTATCCTTCTTTATCAATTTGAATTTACTATTCCATATGGGCAAATCAAACTGTTGGTATATATACAAATTGACTTAAGATATTTGACTTTGAGATGGTTGTTACATATGCTATTGGGTATTCTGGGGAATAGACTAAATTATGAATGTTTATGAAATAATTCAACTGTTAACCAATTAATTCTTTTAGGGGTAAAGAATATGATTTTTCCATGATATTAAATATGGTTTTTTAGTGGTATGAATGTCTATAAAATAATTCAACTATTAACCAATTAATTCTTTTAGGGGTTAGGGGATAATTCAACTGTTAACCAATTATTTCTTTTAGGGGTTAAGAATATGGTTTTTTAGGGTAACCTGGGAGGGTTAGTGATAAACAATAGGTCTTGGTAATAATTTTAATAGACTTTATAAACTATCCTATCCTTCTTTAGCAATTTGAAGTTACTATTCCATATGGGCAAATCACACTATTGGTATATATACAAATTGACTTAAGATATTTGACTTTGAGATGGTTATTACATATGCTATTGGGTATTCTGGGGAATAGACTAAATTATGAATGTCTATAAAATAATTCAACTGTTAACCAATTAATTCTTTTAGGGGTTAAGAATATGGGTTTTTAGTGATATTAAATACACACACACACATGAATATATATCTAAGTATATATTCAATTAATACCAATTCTATATAAATTAATATACTCATATATATATATATATTTGTATATATAAATATAGACATATATATATATATATACAAATACACTTGTTTGATGTATTGAAAGACTAAAATGTGATAGTATATATATACATACCCAATAATCGACTGTCAAACTTAGAATAAGTGACTGTGTGTGTGTGTTTTTATATATACACCAATAGTCAATATATGAAATATAATAGATGACTAGGTGTATTGCATTTAAATGAAGATGTCATATGAATAAAGAAATCAAAGGATATGGATTACATTGGTTTTATTTGAATTATATTTTGAATGTAATTAATTAAGCATAAGTTATAGTTAAACTTTAAACTAAGTTGTTAGATTCAGTATTATTCATTTAGATTAAATACGATATTAGGATTTTGTCTGTGTAGTCAATTATGAAAACTGTATATAGGTAGATGAAAATATGACTATAGGGTCTTGAATTTTACTTAAGGAAAGTAATTTTACCAATATATTTTTAATGGATTAAAGGAAAAGTTAATTATTTATTTTGACTTACAAACTTGTATTCAACTGTGTATTTGATATGTAGTCAAATTGTGTACTAATTTCATAGTCCATAAGGGAAATTGGGTAAACAAGTTCAATAGTAAATATTTATTTGTTTTATAAGGCTACATAAAATATATTATAACATACTCGAGTAGGGTGTACAACTGTGTGTTGTTGATTATATTAATATTAATTTGAACTGGGTAAGAGGTCTATGTTTTATCCATCTTATTATTTAAACTAAATTAAATGACCATCTTGAATGATTGATTGGATTTAAATAATTAAATAGTTTTGATAGTTAATGGATTAACTGTAATGCCTTTTAAAATTTTGTGTATTTAATTATCTTGGTGTATGAATTTCTCAATTATAAGAAAAAGTTTATGGGGCCTTTGTATGTATGTTGACTGTATATTTCACATATACATTATACTATAATGTGAATGATAGTGGATGTCATCCTTATAAGTATATTGTATAAAAAAAATATGCATAATGTATGTATGTATAAATATAAATATTATACATACAACTATGTTATAATTAATATTATAACAGTGAATACTAGATGCTTGTTTATATTTTTGGTTGGTATAAGAGTATTATAATGTTTAAATAAAAAGTATTAAATGTATTTATGAGTTTAAATACATAACATAATTTTATGTTATAGTCTGGCTATTTTTATATGTGGAATATGAACAATTTATTAGCCAATATTATAATATTATTTTATGGAGAAATAATATTATAAGTTGCTTAATGGATAAAGTAACCAGTAGTCTAGATATTCATTACCTGAATGGTGCATTTATTGTGGACTATTTTTTTATTTAGTTTATTATTTATAATAAACTAGATACTTGGATTCCATTCACTTCAGTTGATAGATAAATGAATAGCTAAAGATATTTATGTATTTAACATATATTTGATTAGCTAAAGTAAAATATGAAGAATGAATCTTTGGTTTTTATATTATTATTTATTTTATTGAATCACACATTCATGACCCTAATTAAGTAGTGGATGGATTTCAATGAATTAATTAGTGCCATCAATATAATAGAAAGGGTAATTCGATCAAGTGGTGTGTATGAATTTGAATGATCCTAGAGATCATTTATTATTAAAATTTTTGGCCAAAGTAATGTTTGATAAATATTTTCATTTCATATGTTGATATAATTTTTATATTTATGCGATATTATATTAGAATGAATTTAATTATGGTACACATTATGTATTAGATATCTTCAACACCTGGGTTCTAATTTGTTACTCTATATTCCTGCACCATCATTATCTACCCATCTATGAAGGTAGGGCCATCCCCTTGTTTGGGAGATAGTGCAAGGGATCTATGGTCCATGGTTGGTGTGGAAAAGTGCTCAGATGATGCTCTACCTCCTAGTTGGAGTACTATAATTGAGAATACACTTGAGATTACATATTGACACTTAAGTCATGGAGATTCTTCTCAAAGGAGCTTTGGATCATGTTTTATAATTTGAGTCATTTTATGTATTACTGAAAATTGTAATATTTATGTATTGTATTTTCTATAGTAGAGGCTATAATATTGTATCAACTATGGCTAAACTTGTATTATATCATTTATGTTGAGATGCACTAATTATGGCTATTTAGTAGTATTTATGATTTCTTTATCTATTCATGGTGATCATTAGCTAAGTAGATTAGCTATACCTTGATGGCTAACTAAATTAATATAGTTAATTATAGATCACTAGATAGGATTTCTTATGGTGAAATCTATATGTTGAATATGTGTATTTAATTTAAAAAAAATTATTACAATATTTTGGTAAAACCTAATGGGGTTGTTACATTATGGTATCAGAGCTAAGGCTCAAACTCTAGGACTTAATGTATCCAATAACACAAACTTATTATATTTATATAAGAAGAATAATGGTGCATGTTAGAGTAAGAGGTGAGGGTACTTCGAATACCAAACCCCCTATGTATCCAAATCAGTTTGTAACTGAGAAAGCTATAAAGTTAGACCAAACCCTCACAACCATACAAGAGACTAGAGACCAAATCATGGCCATAGAATATGAAGTGCATGGCCACCAAGAGGAGAATGCTTAAGAAGAACATGAAGATCATCTTAATAACTAGGAACATATTTAAGAGAAAAGGCATGAGGAGGTACCACAGGGTGTGAGATCTTGAATAACTATTAAGTTAGCACATGACATGAAAAAGGTTAATACACCAAAGTTTAATGGAATTGTAATGGGGGATGGAGCTGAAGTGTGGCTAAAAAAATGGAAAAGTTTTTCAAGATTCAAAATTATTATGAAGTCATGAAATCAATCTGGGAAGCTTATCAGCTTGATAGTAAATCAATAACTTGGTTGGAAAATAAGAAGCTTGAGATGAACCTCAAATCAACCACCACCGCATGGGAATAGTTTTTGACATTGTTTAGGTCACGATGGCTTACACAACTATAATTTGACCAAAATTTTATAGATTTATAAAATATTAAGCAAAGGGATTTGTTAGTGAATGAATAATAGGATCAATTCACCAAGCTTCTTAAGTATGTACCTTAGTATCAGGTAGATGAGAGGTTTAGAATTAATAAATTCATCATGCGATCAAAACCCTAAATAGGTAGTGAAGTAGATGTACATGGTCCATATACCATGGATTAGGTGTTTGATAAGGTAGTCAAGTAAGAACAAAAACTAAAATATCTTGCCCAAGTTAGAGATAAGTTCAAAAATAAATTTGAAAGTTCTAAACCAACTTTCAAGAAGAAGAACTAGAATCAGAGGAATAGAGATTCCAAGGGTTAGTTTAGGAATCAAAATGCCAAGTTCAAAAGTGGTTTAGCGAACATGAAGCCTAATAATGGTTTTAAGGGAAAATAATAGATTAAGAATAAAGGACTAGTTAGAGGTTGTTTTCTTTATGGAGGTGACCAGTTTGCATGAGAATGTCCTTAGGATAAATCAAAGAATAAGGGTTCAACTTTTCAGCAAGGTATGTTTCAACAATGGATTCATGTAGCTATTGACAATTGAGATCTTGAGTATCAATATTTGACCATAAAACTATCAATTATTTTTTTTAAAGTATCCAATTTTTATTTTAATTGATATGTGAGAAATATAACATTTCATTTCTCCTAAAGTGATTATCAAATATTTTATAAAGGTTGGATTAATGGAAAATTCATGGTCAATACAATATGGGAATGAGTCAAAGGTCAAAGTTGACAAGTGTCTAGTCGAAGAAGATATTAGATTAATTGGGTTCACTACATGAGTAGATATTTATGTAGCACCATTAGGATCATATGATGTGATCTTAAGAGTCAATTGTCTTGTGAAGCATAAAGTCAAGGTTGATTTTTTTTGAAGAATGTTGAGTATCAAAATGATTTTATAAATTAGACACAACTTCAGGGTGAGAGAAGGGAGTTGAAACTGAGGTAAATTTCAACAATTTAAATAAAAAATGCTCAAAGGAAGGGATTCTAGGCATGTATCATTAAGATAAATGAGATGGAATAATTTAAGGAACCATCTATCAAAGATTATCCTTTTATGAGAAACTTCCATGATGTGTTTTTGGAAGAATTACCAAGATTTACACCTAAGCATTAGTTTGATTTATCAATTGATATCATAGATAGATTAGAACCATAGTTTAAGGCACTGTACATGATGATAACTATTGAATTGGTTGAGTTAAAATCATAACTTTAGGTGTTGTTATCAAAAGGTTTGATTTGATTGAGTGTGTCACCATGGGGTGATCCAATTATCTTTGTTAATAAGAAGGATGGAACTCTTTTCCTGTGCATAGACTATAAGATGTTAGATAAAGCAATGATAAAAAATGGATATTTGTTACCATGCACTAATGATCTCTTTGATCAAATGTGAGGAACCAAAATATTTTCTAAAATTGATCTTAGAGTAGGGTATCACCAGTTGAGGATCCATGAAGAGGATATTTAAAAAATAGTTTTCAGAACTTGATATAGACACTATGAATTTATAGTGTTACCATTTGGATTAATGAATGATCTAACAACATTTATGAATCTTATAAATAATGTGTTTAGATATTACCTAGATCACTTTATGTTGGTCTTTATTGATGACATCCTCATTAATTCCAAGGATGAGGAAGAGAACTTACAACATCTAAAATTGGTTTTGAAACATTTGAAAAATCATAGATTATATCGAAAGTTGTCTAAGTGTCCATTTTTCAAAAGAAAGTACAATATCTAGGACATATTATCTCAAAAAATAGTATTTTATTAGATCCAACAAAGATAAGATCCATTATGGAGTGGCTAACACCAAAGAATGTACATGAGGTAATAAGTTTTATGGGATTAGTGGGATATTATAGGAAATTCATTTTGAATTTTTCTAAAATAGCTAATTCGATTACCTTTCTCCAACATAAGAATCATAGTTTCATCTAGACAAATAAGTGTGAGGTAGCCTTTTAGGAATTAAAAATGAGGCTTACTTCAACACTAGTACTAAGAGTTCTTAATCCTAATTATCAATTTTTAGTGATCAAAGATATATCTAGGGATGGACTTGGAAGAGTTCTTATGCAAGATGGTTTAGTGGTAACTTACAAATCTAAGAAACTAAAGGCATATGAGGTTAATTATGCCCCTCATGACCTAGAACTTATAGTAATTATGCATGTTTTACAAGTTTAGAGATATTATCTATTAGGAAAACCATTTGAGCTCAATATTGATAACTTGGGATTCAAATACATCTTCACCCACCAAATCTAAATGCTCATCAAAGATAATGGTTGGAGTTCTTATCTGACTATGATTTTGATATTAACTATATCAAAGGCAAGGAGAAAAGAGTAGATAATTATCTAAGCCATAGAAGGTACATAATAAATATGATTATTATCAAGAGTACTTTAAAAAATCAAGTGATCAATTTTTTTCCAAGAGATGAATTCTATGATCAGGTTATGAAAGCATTGTCTAAGAATACTCAGAATCATAGGTATAAGGGATTTAAAATAGAGAATGATGGTCTTTTATGGTATAATGGTAGGATGTATGGTATAGATAAAGATAATATAAGAATAATAATTATAAAGGATCTACACAATGCCTCATATTTAGGACATCCAAGAATAACCAAGCTCATGGCTAAGCTTAAACCACTCTATTTTTGAAAAGGAATCAAAGAGATGAAACATATTTTGTGTTTTGTTATCTAGAATGTTAGCATGTGAAAGTTGAGCATGTGAATATAGTGGTATTTTTGTATCCATAAGACATACAAGAGTGAAAGTGTCAGGTGATCAATATGGACTTTATCTAAGGATTATCATTATCTAATAATAGGCATGACATGATCTTGGTAGTAGTTGACAATATAACCAAGGTAGCTCAATTTTTACAAATAAATTTGACTGATGATGCACCTAATATTTTGAAGAGATTCATAAAGGAAGTGTATCTATTGCATGGTTTTCTATAGAATATTATTTTGTATCATGACTTGAAGATGACATCTAGATTTTAGTTGACTCTGAATTCAACTTTGGGTATGCAGTTGAAATTTAACACTACATGTCACCCACAAACTGATGGATAGATAAAGTGAGTTAATTAGATTTTAGATGATATCATTCATATTTATTTCATAGATAAGAAATATAAGTGGGAAGAATATCTTCCATTGGTTGAGTTTGCTTATAACAACTCATACCAATCAACATTAAAGATGGCTCCATTTGAGGAATTATATAGAAGGAGGTGTAGAACACCAATCAGTTGGGATATGTTGGAAGAAAAATTAGTTTTTGGACATGATATTCTTTAAAAAATGGAAGATAAAGTCAATAAAATCATGGAGAGGTTTCCTGAGGCCAATGATAAATGAAAAAATATGTTAATATGAAAAGAATATCTAGGCAATTTTTTTGTAATAACCCTACTGGGTTTGACATAGAAATACATGAAATTATTTTTTTAATTAAACACATATACTAAAAATATATTATACCATGAGAATATATGGATACCATATGAAATAATCAAAGCATGATAATATAAAACAAGCATAATACATCACATATCACTGATCTCTAATATCATGAGAGCACATCACAATGCAACTATAGAAAGTAATTATATTGACTCAACCACAACTGATACAAGTATATATCCACCACTGTCAATATAAAATAATAAGTAATTAAAACTCTCATGATAATATTTAATAATAAGTATAATACAATACAATTTGCATATAAGATACATGGCTCTTTTGGAGCATAGTTCCTAAACTCAAGTATTTATGGCAATCTTAAGTGTCATCTTGATAAGTAGTATTATTGTGGGGAGGAAGAACATCATCCAAGTTCTTTTACAAACCAATCATAGACTAATGATCCTTGACACTAATTCCATCAAAAAATGGCCCTCTCTTCATGGATGATTAGATAGTGACGGTGCAAGAATATAGAGAGATAAACAAGTACCCGTGTGTTATATGATTTCTAAACTAAACATGCAATATATCATAGAAAACCATTCTATTTATAGATATGGCATAAACATGTAAATAATAATCATGAAATTATAATGTCTCACTAAACATACTTTATCCCAAATTTTTATGAATAATAAATAATAATGATCTATAGAACAATCAAATTCATACACACCACTCAATCGAATTGCCTTTATCTAGCATTATGATGCTAGTGATATAAAAGTTTAGTGCACTATAAATGATCAAATGTCATTGTGATATTGTTATAAAATCCCTCCAAAAGAGCCAAGAGACCTATTTAGTCCATCTCACTCCTTATTTTGTATGAAAAATGTAGATAGGTCAAACATAATTTCAACCACAAGATTAATACAACTTACATCCTACTAGCAATAATAAAACATTAACATGCTAAACATAGGAGTAACCAAAGCATACATTTATTCCATCAAACCTATGAATGAATCTTACATTATTATCTATCATATATTAGAAATAATAACTATAGTTTATACCACCTAGGTAAAATACATATTTTAACTACAAATTTTAAACTACCACAATTAATTTACAAATATGATACACTATAAGCTAACCCATATTACCATAATCTAATATTTTAAGACATAACTTTTAGCTTTCCATAATCAGTCATACAAAATAGTCTTAAATACATGGAAACATAAGCTTATATTCAAGCAACTAGATGTAATAAATTAAGTCATAGTTCCCATAGAACTTAATAATATACTATCATAACATTCATTAAACTCTCAAAGGTTGTATGCACGTATACACAAAGTCCTAAAAACTATCACAAAACATGTTATTCATAATAATAATAAGTAAGCATACATTAAATTAGTCAATTGAAGATGTGAGTCTAGGCATAATGATTATAGTATGTACTATCTAGGTATAACATACATTTAAACTATAATACTCGATGATATTCCATACTATTATAGTTTAAAACTACATAAATACACATAACCACTTATGATTTCAAGATTTAAATGATCCACATACATAATAACAATCAAGAAAGTATGAGATTATACCACCCAAGTATACCCTAGGTTTAAAATGCATACTAGCATTCAAAGAATAAATTATAAGCACACATCACAATGCACCATCATAATGCACCATTATATTTTAATTATAACCAAAATTTATACATATTAACACTCATAATATATACCACACATGAGTATTCAATACTGAATACTAACAGTCAATTCAATCATTTATAGAGAACTCATAAACCCATTATAACATTCACTTAAACAACTCATTTTGTTTCTAGGAGACTATTATAAAAGGTTATAGTTTTTTATTCCTAAGAAACCTAATGACTTACTTAGACCATCTATTAAACTATAGGTATAATCCCTGTGTATGAGTACTTGTATATATGCACCACATGTATTATTCCAATGTTGTGCAAATACTAAAACACAATTCATTTATACTTTTAGTCAAGAGATCCATATAGTCATTATAATTATAACCAAGGATCTCAAATCACATAGCTTATCCCAAGATAATGAAGACCCATGCTGACTTATAAATATGCATCTATCATTAAATGCTAGGTTAGGGGATTAGAACTTTATTTGAATTAGTTTATCAACTCTTGGTTTCTATGTGTTATACTCACCCAACACTCATAAGTTATTTAAATTTCAATGTTGCCTATAAATATTTTCAATAATATACATATAATTATGGTTCAAAAGTGTCAATTGTCTCATAACTCAGTTATATGATTCTTGTTAACAATCCATGCCAAACATATGAATAAGATTCTCTACATTAGCATTTATACATGCACAATACATAAATTTATATTAAACATAGTTCTATAATTTATAATCATCCATGGAACTTATAGTTAGAAGACACAGCCCTTCATTCAAATATAAACTGGTAATCATAAGTATACCTGTGTTATTTTTGCGTATTATTCTATACATAGCTTTTATAGTTTTACATCTATAAAATTGGTTTATACCCAAAACTATATAGTAAACATATCATGGCTATCATAAAATAATTAAAGACCATATTTTATACTCCACATGCTTAGTGAATACTATCTTTAAAATTTTAGTAAGTTATAACTATGGTCCTTTATATTTAACTATCCAATTTATACATTTTATAGTAGGATAAATTACATTGATCATTAATCATAAATCCTATTCATGTTTCAGTATGTACTCATATCCAAGCTCATACTCAACCAACAATGTATTTGAGGTCTTAACTCAATTTCATAGGTTTAATATTACCTAGAGCATTAATTATCTCAAGTTAGCTATAAATGATGTATAAATACATGGGATTATTATATAAATATAACATTATTTAATTTTATAAATCAAATGTTTTATTTCCAAGGTCATAAATTAACTCAGCTTAAAATTTATTTCCACATTTAATAAAGGAAATTAATTTTCCATTGAAATTCCCATCTTATGACCCGATTAACTATTTAAGTCCATTGTATTCTTTTAGGTATAAAGTTGCCATATTTGGAATCTATTTGGTTTTTATCATACCAAATGCCTCATTAAGAAGGCTCGCATTATGCTTTTCTTTACCCAATTGCCTACTTCACCACTTTGAATAAACTAGTGTAGTTTAATTCCCATTGCAAAGGTGGAATATAACATCAATGATGCCATTAACATGGCATATTGGATGAGGGTTTTTATCGGGTGACACCTTAGACATTAAAGCTAAAAATATTAACTAATTAATATTTACTTATTAAAAATATGTCAATACTTTTTCAATTAATAAAACTCTCCAAGAGAAGTATAATGATGCTTATACACAAAACTAGATGATTCATTTTACATGAGTATTACACCTACTATGAATGGCAATGTAATGACTCATAGATATTGTTAATACAATTACAAGATTTAAGGAAAAGGATTAAATCTAATTCCAATGAGCAAATGCTTCAAGTGAGAAATACCATCTTAAGGGTCTTCTATTACCCTATATGCCTAATGTATTAGATTCAAACTATTATTTTTTTTTACTTTTTTTTAATCATCTGATGCATGAATTTACATCATTTACAAGGACAAATATCAATAACCACTTTAATGATGATACAACAAATATTATTGAAACTCTACAACACTTTAGGGTGGAATCTGATCATAGAGATCAAGCTGATCTCACCAAAATGTTATTAACAAGGGTTTATTGTGTTTGTTTTTTAATACAATATCAAAAGAATCCTATAAAATTATACAAAAATAGCCATTTATTTTATCTTGCATGACCCATGAAGATCCAAAAGAAATATATATTCATTAGAAAATGAAGGGTTTCCTATCATTTATATAAAAAGTTAAACTTTTTCTGAAGCATCCAGAATTCAATAGATAATGTTTGAATAAGAGGAGAATCCATATATATATATATAGTCCATTTTTGTATGTTTAATGGACTTTTTTATAAAATCAAATAAAATAAGATCTGATTTAGCAAGAATCACTACAATAATACTGAACATAAAAATAAAATCACCCCCCATTATTCAATTTCACTATAATATAATTTTGTGTAGTCTAATATACAAATATATATTGGTATATAGTTTTATAAAGATCAACTTATATATATATATATATATATAAATATATATAAATTCTTATTTAACCAATTCACCATATTTTTGTAGAGATACAAAAAATCATACAAATTCTTAAGACATCACCTACTTGGTAGTGTATCTAAGACCAAAACGATGCGATCTATCAAATTCCCTTTCTTTCTCGGTGCTACCTTCTTTTCCTTATTTTTTTGTATGCCCTACCTTTCTTCACACAAACTCCATATATTCCACACTTATTATCCAAAAGGCATAGCTTTTAAAATATTTTTCTTTGTTTTCTTTATTTTTCTCTTTTTTTGTTTTTGTTAAATTTTTAATATATTTGATATTTTTTTATTTTCCTAAATTTGGTCATTTTATTTTATTTTATTTTTATATTTTAATTTTTTGATTTTTCCTTATTCAAAGGTAATTTTCCATTTTTATTTATTTTTAACATAAAATAGAGAAAATCTATAATTTCTAAATTAATTAATCATCCTATTTTGCCACTTAGCAAATTAAATGACAATTCTATAAATTAATTTTCTAGATTTTAATTTAGTTATGATAATAATGTTTCTACAAGAATTAATGACATAACATACCAAATAAACAAAATGAGTTCATTAATATTTGTAACTATACTAGCAAACTCATAAAAATTAACTTTCCAATGCAAGAACTAAACACATCATGCATAAACCATTTTTAATGTAATTTGATCACCTAATGGAATCCACCTAATGGATACTCCATGCCAAGATTTAATGTGAGATTGATACCCCATAGATCAACTTGGGATTTAGAAACATGATTCATTTGAATCCTTAGAGGACCCACATAAGCAACCCTGAGGTTCTCATAGGAATCCCTGATGACTCCTCCCACTCTTGTTGGGCCTAGATTAAATTTGATGGCCCCGTCAAAGTTCAATTTAAACCAAGTGGGAGGAGGAAGAGACCAATTGACCATGGATCTATTGACACCCTACTTATGGGATTTGCTTGGGATGAAAAGATTGAGTTGATTGAGAATTTGGGAGAAATATGGGGAACTAGACTGATCAAAGGAGGAAGCAAAAGACAACCAATTTTCTTTCACAAATGCTAGATTCTCTTGAAGTTAGAGGAGTGGTTATATTTATAGTTATAAAAAATAATTGAGTTTATAGAAATATAAATGCCCCAAAAAATAGGGGGCCAGGCCAGGTTTCACCAAAATTTTAGTAGGGGGAATCCTAGGTCCCCAAGAACCATCAAGGATCTGATTACCCAATGAAAGCCACCCGAGGATTCCTCCTCACTAAAATTTTGGTGGAACCTAGCCTTACCCAATTTTTTGGGGGCATTTATATTTCTATAAACTTGATTATTTTTTATAACTATAAACCTAACCATTCCTCTACCTTTAAGAGAATCATGGCCTTTGTGAAAGAAAATTGATTGTCTTTTGCTTCCTCCTTTGATCAACCTAGTTCCCCATATTTCTCCCAGATTATTAGTCAAATTAATCTTGTCATCCTAGGCAAATCCCATAAGTAGGGTATCAATAGATCCAAGGTCAAGTGGTCTCTTCCTCCTCCCACTTAGTTTAAATTGAACTTCGATAGGGCTACCAAAGGTAATACACGCCCAACATGAGTGGGGGGAGTCATCATGGACTCCTACAAGAACCTCAAGGCCACCAATGTGGGTCCTTTAGGGATTCAAATGAATCATGTTTTTGAATCCTAATATGCTTTATGGGGTATTGATCTCACAATAAATATTGGCATGGAGTATCTCTAGATTGAGGGTAATTTAATGAATATCATAAATTATTTAAAAGGCCTCACTTAATCATCCTAAAATATTTATAAGATTATCAATGATGCTAAAAGTTTGATGTCCCACTTTAAAGGGGTGATAATAGTGCATGTGTATAGATAAGGGAATAAGAGTGCTGATAAAATAACTAATCTAGGGGTTCATAAATTCTCTATCACTAGCTGGCAAGGCAATAATTTCCCTATTGATGTCACTCTTTTATCGAATTAGATAAAGGACACCCTGCACAACAAAAATAATGGTCTTGTTAATGATGATTCAAATCTATCTTAAGATATTAGATGTCAATACATGTAAAGAAATCATAAATTAGTCCTTTTTCAAGGACTTACATGCTTAGCTCAAATTAGCCTCCCCCACCAATAATTTATTTGGCTCCATTTCCAACATGTACTCTAGTTCTAAGTGTTTAAATCGAGAAGTTTGTAAAAACACATTATGGGTAGTGATCATGATTGATTCAAACCCATATCCCATGAGGATGTCAAGGGGATGAGAATGTCTAGCACAAGATGGTTAAAGGAGGTTTGGTGACTTTCATGGAGTGGTTGGTTGGACATAACACTGAGCTATCAAAGGATTTCATTCAAGGATGGAAGGTTAGAGAGGTTTGCATGAATGGGCTTAGAATTTTGATAAACAAAGAGATTATTTGGGAGATAATGGGTATGGATTATTCATGGGTTAAATATTGTAAGGATAAAAATAGGAAGGAGGAACTCATCAACATTTTCTTCAACAAAGAGAAGAAGAAATGCAAGACCAGACCCCATAAAGGGTTTGTGAGGACTGACCTACCAAGAAAGTGGCCTAATATTTACTTATAGATAATGTGTTATATCACATTAGAGGGTAAATACATGGTAATCTTCTCTCATCACTTTCTCTTTATTAATCACTTTAAGGGACATACTATCAATCTTCCATTTTTCCTTTTGAAATCCTTAGAAGCTATGATTATGAATTTCAAGAGCAATCCCTTGGTGGATATTATCCACCAAAGGTTGATATTGTTATTATTTAACAAGGGGGAACCATTATGGTTAAAAATTTTCATAGAGGTGATTAACATCCCTAATGAACATGAATACTTTGATAAATAAGATGATTTCTTCATGGATTTTTAGTCTGATAAAGATGGGAAGGATCAAATTGAAGGAGATAGAGCTAAGTTTTCATAGGAGGATTCCAAAGTGAGAGGTAAGGATAAGGGGAATATTGAATACAAGTCTCCCATTGCTAATAGGGGCTAGAAGGTTATATATCCAAAGAACAAGGAAGAAATAAAGTAATGACTTGATAAGCTATTCATCAAGATATTGATCTAGAAACTACTATGTAATGAAATTGTAGATGAAGTTGATAAAATTAAAGGGATTATAGTTTATGAGATGGAAGAAATAAATTTCAAAAAATAACATGTAATTATCGATGAGCTCATTCCCTAAGGAAATAACACCTCTCAGAGGGATGGAGTAGAGGATAATAACAAAGAGTCTGAGAAAGAGGAGCCCAAGCTTACCAGTCTGAAGCATAAGAGGCAAGGCAAGGAAAAAGACTAGTCTATTGGGAACTATATTAGAGGGAAAATAACCAACAAAGGGGAAAGTCCTAAGGCCAAGAAATTGGTCATCTATTTTGAATCTGATTAGTTGGTCCTTCTCTATTTTTTTGTCTTGCTTGGGGTTTTTTGTTAAAGCTTAACATCTTTTAGGCCATAGGGGTTTTTTCCTATTGTGTTCTTGTTTTGTTCCTTTTTATTTTGCTCATTTTCATGCTTATCTTCTAGATTCCTTTTATATAAGAATGGTCCCCTCTTAACCTAGTTCTTAACCTATCTAATATTTTTTTAAAAATCCATTCTACATGTGCTAACTACTATGGTGTGTGTAGGGTTTTCACCAGTTATCTTTCATCCTCTGACATCTCCATCTATGTCACCTTCTTTGATGATGCTCTCCTTTTGGTACACTTTGAGGGATGGGTTCTTCTACGTCAACCTCACAATAAGATAAGTAGTTATACCATATTAGTCATGATATATATTCATCATAAAATATAGTTAAAATGACAAATCAACATGATTATAAAGTAAACATATACTTATAACTAACTCATAGTAGTGTGATCATGTAACATAAGCAATATATTACTATCCCATAGTAACATATATCTCAAATATGAATTAAAATATAATCAAATCAGATGTGTTAACTATAAATATCCATGGATAGTTAAATAGTATATCTAACGAGGAATCAGGATGTAATATTTCTATAGGTGATAAAGTGTTTCTACAGATTAAGCCTCAGAAAAGCTTGATTAAATTTAAGAATTTAGCAAAACTTTTACTGAGATATGTGGGAACCTTAAATATTTTAGAAGTGGTCAACCCTGTAACATATAGGATTGCATTGCCATAAGCTCTACTTATTTTTTATAATGTCTTCCATGTGTCTTATCTTAAAAAGTATATAACTAATCCTTCACATGTGATAGATTGGAATGCTTTGTAGGTTTTGGATATCAAGGTGGTCATGGTAGAAATAATCAAAGTAATTGAAACTTGAAAACTTCATTTACATAATAAAATAGTGTCATGGTGTTGCAATGTCCTATAGAAATAATACTCTGAGGATAGTGCCACTTGGGAGGACTATACTGAGTTTTACAAACTATTTCCACATTTTTTGATTGATTTGTTATTGCTTAATATATTATTTTCTACTAAATAATGTTTTAAATTAATAACATGTATTTGAATAAATGTCATCAAGATGATGACCAGCTTTGGGGGGAAGGATGTCACATCTCAATTTATATATAAGATAAATAACTTGTTTGATATGTGGATTATTGTAGTTGATTAGTTGATTAATTAATATTGAATTAATCTTGATGACATATGCTAATTATGGGATAGTTTATGTTGATTAATTTACATGATCAGATGCCATGAGTTAGTGGTACATTTATATTATGTAGTTTTTAATCATGTTTGATTATTATATAACATTATTTTATGGATATAATGATGTTTTCAGATAATTGCCTTCATTGACATGAGGTGGATGTAGGATGGATTCTTCCCTCAGATTATGATAGAGGGAGAGTATCATTAGAGAGGGTGGTTAGCTAGAGATGTTGGGGGTCGACAGAGAGTGAATCTGGAAACCCTTGCACACACCACTCAATATATCATGTTTCATAATTATTTGATATGGATATCATAACATGTTTTGTGTACTTTTCCTTTATATAATTGTTTGTATGCTTTTTGATAAAATATTAATTGTTAATATAATCATGTTGACTATTAAGTGATTTCACTATTTTTGGGATCTTACGTAGCTCATCTTATTTGGCTAAATGAAATAATTATTTGCGTTTACTTATAACATTACCTTATTATGTTTGGATGAATAGTAAAACATTATGATGTTTTGACAGATTCCATAATCAATATTTAATCTATAAAATTTATATAAAAATAATTAAAGATTATTATTATGATAATTATATTATAAAGTCAAAAGATAATAACATTATTTTAAAAGAGATTATAATTGGTTAACTATTTGTTTTAAATATTTATATTCACATATATATATATATATATATATATATATATATATATATAATAATAATGTTAATTATTGAATGATTTTATAAATCATTATAATGGTTATATATGTTAGTGGATAACATTTAATGTAAACTCTAAGTCTTTTTATTCATCATTGAATTACCAAAGTTATATGATTTCATTATGTTAGTTGTTGCATGGGAAAATACATTAGTATATAGCTAGTTTAAAAGTCTTGCATGAAAAATAATAAAAGTTTGTGACTTATGAAATTTATATGGTCGATGATGGATAAATCATTATCATGCATATTTATTAAATTAATATAAAATAGTTAATTAGGTATTTTTTTAAAGAAGATTCAAGAATAATTAGTTCACTGATCAATCATTGACTTCAATTAAGCATTCTGTTGAGAGAGAATTTTGGGGTTTATTGTGTTTTTCATGAAGATGAATTACAAGTTAGTTGATCAATCTGTGCATGCAAAATTTGAATGATTTTTATCAGCCAAAGTGTATGGGAAGTGGAATAAAAATAAAAGATGGAAAATGAATAAAGGAGGATAGTGAGGACACGTCACATTAAAAAAAGCATGAGATATTGTGAGGAGAAGGTAGAAAGTGGAGAGGAGGTGAACATGTGCTAAGAAGATATAATTGGCTTGGATCCTTGACATTCATATGCCTACCAAGTTGGTTGTGTAATTTAAATACCTGTGTGTGTGTGTGTGTGTGTGTGTGGGATTTCAAATTTCTTGGGTTATGGGTTTTTCAAATGGTTTTCAAATTTTGTAAAATTATAGAGGGATGTATATAGGGTCTTTTGGAGGGCATGACCTCCATAGAACTATATATCCAACCCAGGGTAGCCTAGGAGGGTTAGGGATAAACAAAAGTTCTTGGTCAAAATTTTAAGAGACTATAAATTGTCCTATCCTTCCTTAGTAATTCAAATTTACTATTCAAAATGGGGAAATCACACTATTGGTATATATACAAATTTACTTAAGCTATTTGACTTTGAGCAGGTTGTTATATATGCTATCTGGTATTCTGAGGATTAGACTAAATTATGAATGCCTATAAGATAATTCAACTATTAATCAATTCATTCTCTTAGGGATTAAGAATATGGTTTTTCAATGATATTAATATTTATATATACATGCATAAATATTTAATTAATTATAATTCTATATAAATTAGTATACTCATATATATATTTATATATATAAATATAGACATATATATTATACCAATACACTTGTTTGATGTATTGAAAAACTAAAATGTGATAGTATACATATATATGTATATATACATACCCCATAATTGACTATCAAACTTATAATAAGTGACTTTGGATATATGTATGTGTATCTATATATCTATATACATACATACATGCATACACACACACATATACATATATATACACACACACACAAACATATATATTTATGTATATATGTACTTATATACACATATGTACACACACATACACACACACACAAAGATACCATTAATCAATATACAAACTACAATAGATGACTGGGTGTATTGCATTTAAATGGAGAAGTTGTATGAATAAAAAAATTGAAGTCTATGGCCTAGATTATTTTTATTTGAATTATATTTCAAATGGAATTAATTAACTAATCATAAGTTATAGTTAAACTTCAACTGAGTTGTTAGATTCAATATTATTCATATGGATTAAATACAAAATTGGGATTTTATCTGCATAGTCAATTGTGAAACCCATATTTAGGTAGATGAAAATATGACTATAGGGTCTTGGATTTTAATTAAGGATAGTAATTTTACCAGTATATGGTTAATATATTAAAGGAAAATTTAATTATTTATTGTGACTTACAAACTTGCATTCAACTATGTATTTGATATGTATTCAAACTGTGTACTAATCACATAGTTTGTAAGGGAAATTGGGTAAACATGTTAAATAGTAAATATTACCTTATTTTATAAGGCTAAGTTTGATTTTTTATAACATACCTAAGTAGGGTTTACAACTTTGTTGTTTATTGTATTAATAATAATTTGAACTGGGTAAGATGATTGTGTTTTATCCATCTGCTTATTTGAACCACATTAAATGATAACCTTGAATGATTTATTGGATTTAAATAATTAAATAATTTTGATAGTTAATGGATTAAATATAATGCCTTGTAAAGTTTTGTGTATTTAATTATCTTGACATATGAATTTATTAGTTATTAGAAAAAGGTTATGGGGCCTTTGTATGTATGCTAACTGTATATTTCGCATATACAATACCCTATAAGGTGAATGACAGTGGATGCCATCCTTATAAGTATACTATATAAACACAATATGAATAATGTATATAATACACACACACACACACACACACACACACACACACACACACACACACACACACACACACACACACACACACACACACACACACACACACACACACACACACACACACACACACACACAAGTGTGTTATAATTAATATTATAATATTGAAACTATGTAATCATTGTCAAAATATGTTTGAGTACTAATCTAGGAGGACTAGTTTCTAAGACATACCTCTATGAATGCCCCTATTTTGAGGTGAATTATTTAGCCTGCATAAGAACTTAACTCAAAATAAAAAGTTATGCAATAGGTTTTTATGACATAATGATTGAAATATAAGTGTTATTAATAACATGGAGTAACATTCCATTATCATATAGCTAAATTGAGAATAGTAATAATGTGATATGCATATAGGAATAAGCATTTATAATAATATTATCTAGATAGATGTTAACATTTAGGCACTCAGATAAATGATCAAAAAGATTATGTAATGATTAATAAAATTTACTTAGGGAAGAGTGCATGATATCCATCATGGCATCATAAAGGATAGGTAGATGCATGATATCCATCATGACATCAAAATCTGAGCAAAGAAGCAAGCAAGGTGTCATGGCCATGACACACACAAAACACACAATAGAAGGCCAAGGGGCCATATGCAATGGATGTGTTAAAATGTCACTCAATTAAATAAAAACATATACAATGACATGATAAAATGTCCTTACACATATAGAATCAAAGAGATGAATGCTTAGAGCCATTCAAAAATGACATATTCAAATGTCTTCAAAGCAAAAAAAGAAGGCATACAAGATATGAAACTAGGAAAGCAATATGAAAATCAAGCATGATTATGTAATTTAATTAACAAGAGCTAAGTTATAACATGAATATATTTAGTAACTAAGATAGGTAGTAGTATATCATAATGTTAGTCAGTGAGAAATATCTAAAGATGTAATGATAGATAAAGAACTGACTATATAAATGGTTAGAGAATGATAAAACCTATGTATAATATGCCCCCAATGAGCTAGTTGATGATTGTACATATTATAGGAAGCTTGTGTATAGTCTAGAACTAAGCAGTGAAAATTTAAGCTCACTGGGTTAGCAATAGGCTGAGGACACTAGAGAAATGCACTCTTATCCACCATAACTCTTTTATCTAAATGCAATTTATAAGTATGTAATAGTTAAAGTACCTACATCTAAATCGAGGATGGATGTTTTATGTAATTTTAAATCACTCATGTAAATTGGTGAAGCAGGTATGATATAAATTAGCTAAAGTATGTATGAAGTATTTCACACATCTAAAATGATGTATGATAAAGTACATATAAGCATGCATAGGTCATGATTTTGTTATTTTGTAGAATATTTTACTATTTTTGTATTTCTGCATATATATGAAAAGAGTATGTACAAATTGAAAGATAAATACTAACTGATGAGTCTTTCAAAGGACTCAAAATCAATAGTCCTTGTGTTAAGAAGAGGAATGGTAAAATTTCATAAAGGAAAAGTATTATGTTGTGGTGATTGAGATGATCTCAAAGAAGAATATACATATGTAATACCAATTATGCTATAATTGTCACTACCATACTGATAATCAATAACATATCATGTTTACTTTTGATCATGATTAACTATGGGAATTTTATTAACCCATCTTGTAGATTTTTAATCTTATGTTTGTGTCATATATGATGTGCACTTAGTGTTCTATAATATTAATCAAGGATGTGTAGTAGTAGAGAGAGGATATATATAATTTGTGATAAATATCTGTTGAAGGGGCCTCTTTAGGATAGGCCTTTGTAGAACTGTAGATATGTATTATGGAAATATTTGAGTAGGTTTCACCCTTTTAGGTGGCTTAATTGAAGGCTAATATGTGGTAATGAAATCTATATGTAATAGAGGGTACTCATAAGGGATAACTAAAATTGTAATGACCTCATTAACATATATGTATTTCAAACATCTATGTACTATAAAAGGAATTGCATGAATGTGTTGAATCTAAGGGCATCCCAATAATATATCAAAGACACATGCACTGGGTACTACTATGAATCTAGAGGCCATAAGTATGGGACCAACCTATAATGGTAATATAATATCACTAATGGAGCTTTAAATGTGACAATTGAATCTTTTTATAACCATGGTGGTGGGGAACATATCCCAATATGTGTATCTACGATAATATATAAGTGTATTTGTATACATATTCATAATTTAACTGTTATCAACCATAACATTTTGAATAGGCTGGTGATCAATGTGACATTGAATAAATAAATAATAAAAATATGAGTCATCATCGACTATCTAATAATTTGTAAATGTGATGAATGGAATTTTTATAACTAAGGTATTATAAGCACCTATGATACCTTTTAATAGATGTTTTTATTCTACATGAAAATCATAAGAAATTGGTGGAGGGTGTGCATTATATGCATATTACACACCTGATATATATGTTATCTCATTATCTATGTTTGTAGGAAAAAAACCACTAAATATTTTCATTGATTTAAGTTAAATTGGTTTTTATACTATACTTTATGTTGGTATTCCCACATCAATAATGTTTACATCTATCAAATTCTAACTATTATGTCTGTATCTAATACATCTATTAGTAGTATAGATTGGTGCCATGTGATAATAAAAAAAGACATTTTGGGTAAAACATTTTGGAAGAGGTTGATTCATATCAACCTATTTAATAAGAAGGAGAGATATGAAAATACATTCCAATAATATTTTTCGAACCTTATATGGAGGTTCTGGGAGATTAGTAAACTATCTCCTTGGAGGAGGTGATAAAATAATACATGGAGTAGGCTCTAAAAATGTATGTAATTTTTCTTACTTATTATTATTAGTATTAGTTATCCTTACCTTAAATGGTGGATTGATTTAAATCTTTGTATATGAATCTAAATTGGTTGTATACTTAAGCTTGTTCATTTCCAATAATATAAGTTCTATTTCTTTTAATGTATGGCACAAATTTGTGAATGGGATAGATTTATTTAACATAATGGATTCATTTAAGGATGAAAGCAAAATTTACTTAAAGATGTCTTGTAATTCTCTATCTTACATAGGATTTTTTATTTTAGATAACATGGTCTTGTATCTTAAGACATATTCTATGATAGGCTCATTAGATTTTTATTTAAGTAGAGCAATCTGAACATAGGAAACCTTGTCACTGGTATTGATTGAAAAATATGCTAGAAACATATTAATCAATAGATTAAATGCATGTACTAAGTGGTGTGTTAAATCATAAAACCATTTTAGTGCATAATATTTAAGAATCATTATAAATAACTTAGTTAATAATCTATCATTGGACGCATAGTCTAAACATACTACATGAAATTCTCTAAGATACTACTCAGGATCACCCTTTCCATCATATCATGTAAGCTTATGTGCCATAAAATAGGTAGGTAGGGGATATATTTCTATATGTTATGCTAATGTAGTGTGAAATAAAACATGTGAGTCTAGTACCTAATTAAGTTTCAAATCACCTTGCTCTAAATGTAACACCTTAGTTTATAAAGATTGAATCTCTTGCCTAAGGGATTATACATCAGGAGAAGAGGAATGTGTGCTAACCAAAAGTAGTGTTCCTAATGGAGTTATAATCTAATGAGGACATTTAATTTCTCCCATTATGTAAAATGGTACACAATTTTTATCTAATAGAGTATTAGGGTTAGAAGTCTTAGATGATTATCCACCAAATGATTTCTTAAGTTCCTGTCTAACAAATTTGATAAAGTCATCTTTCACATACTTATTATTTCAGAGAAACCTTTAAAATTTTATCATATCCATGTCATAAAATTTATTTCATTATTTTTCCATTATGGATTGATTAACTAAAATTTGAAGATAATTAACTTGGGAAGAACTTGGTATAACATTGTGGCTAAAGTAGGTAAAAAACAATTTTATAAACTTGTATGCTAATAAAATTGAAATGATGGAATATTAAAATTATTATAGAATTTAATAGATTTAAAAATCACAAAAAAACAAATGGAAACAATAATAAGGATAAAAACCCTATCAACATCGATGGTTATGGGTTGACAATATTCAAACAATAAATAGGTTCACCAGTATTGTTTATGAAATTGAGGATAATATAAGGCCCTAGATGACAAACTACTATGTAAAATTAGAGGGAATAATATAGAAACATAAATTACTCACTAATTTTAAACTATGAAATTCTTGAAACTTACTAAAAATAATAAAGTACAATAAATAACAAAGACTTAACTAGAAAATAATGATGCAAGAGGGATCAAAAGCTGATACTTCCCAAGTGTGACTGTGTATTGACTAAGATTATAGATCTAACACTAGATCAAGGCCTAGACAATCATGTCATGGGATATACATTAGATGGGTGGTTCTCTAATCCATTCTAATAGTGATCCTATCCCCTTATAGTGAGAAAATCAAGGTTTCTAGGTTCATTATATTTTCATCTACAAAACTTGTATCCATTGTAGGAGCTTTGATCACTTGCACAAACCACTACATGACTAATTTTAATTCAAAAAACTAACTCCTTAACATGTGAACACCAATTAAAATAAATGGGAAAAATGGGTCAATAGTTGAAGTTGGGAGAGACCTCAACACCATATGTGCTAAACACTACCTACATACCAAATACTTTGAAGAGGGGTCACATTTCATGTAATTCTCCCATGTTATGGTGGTATGTGAATAAATAGTGTAATATGGTAGATGCTAGTGAAATACTAATATGTTTAAGTGTATTAATCATGATTTATGACCTTTAATATGTAATCAAGATTGAGCTCTAGACTACTAGGGCTATATGAATCTAGAATTGGGAAAAATAGGTGTTTTACTCAATGTACAACTATGATTATGATGATTTTAAATTTGGAAGCTTATTATGTGAAAAATGTATTTAAATGTGTTTATATAGTCATATCCTTGAAATTAATTTGAATGGGGGTCACTATGGACATAGGTCAACCTTTTCATAACTTTTTATTTTATAAATTAAATGTTATTTAGTAAGAAGACAAGAGAAGGGCCATAAACACTATATTAATGCAATAGAGTATTGAAGGTCATTATAGTACAATGGGTAATTTGATCATGATGAGTGTTATGTAGGGCCTAAAATATGCCTAAGGTTGATAGGAATAGGGAGGAGTACACTCAAGGGTCATTTATCAACTTAGAAGAGTGAGTATTCTATACACAAGATGCTTGAAATTGATCAAAATGAGCCCTAAGATATGTCTAGAGTGAAGTATTATGTACATTAGCGGTCACAAGTGCACCATTTTAACTTAAATATTGATTTATGTGTATAATTATGCCATTTATTTTTAGGTGAGTTATGAAGCTTGCATAATAACTCAACTCAAAATAAAAATTTATGCAAATGGTGTTATATTAAATATTTAACTATGAGTAATAATGATAACATTAGATATAATGACATCATCTGAGATAAAATGAGCAAAATTAGTAATGTAATATTCATGTAGAACTAAGCATACATAGTTTCATGTCAAGATAATGTTAGTAATTATGAATGAAATGAATAATTATCATATATCGAGTAATTAAAATTGAATTGAATAACTCAGGCAAGATGCATGATATGGATCATGCCATCAATAAACTAGGGAGATGCATAATATTTATCATGGCATCAAAATCTAAGTAAACCGAGAAAATAAGTGTCATGGCCATGAAATACACATAAAAATATTACATGAAAAACCACACAAGACATGAAAGAAGAATGCTAAGAGGCCACATATAAGGGACATGTTTAAATTTAACTTACACACATAGAAGACATTCAATAAGGCTTAGACCTGCAAATACATGTTCAAATGTCCACAATCTAAACAAGGAATACACAAAAAATGTGAATAAAACAACCAAAACATGATAAGTATGCATGGATAAGTGAGATTGACCTACATAATCAACTTGTAACATTAGTATATTTAATAACTCAAGTATCCAATAATATTGAAATAATGAAAGTAAGTGGGCAATAATGATAGATTGTGTGCAAAATGAAAGTATGAACAATAAGAATAATCATAAAAAAATAAAACCTATGTAAGAGGATGCTTTCAGTGAACTTGTTGAAATGTAAATAAGTTATAAGGCTTATGACTAGTTTGGATATGAGAATTGATAGCTATGTGCATTGGGATAAGTCCATTGGAATCGTACAAGAGCACATTGTGTTACTATCTAGAATAAACCAATTTTGTCTGTGTAAGTTTTCTAGGTTTGAAATAGTATCACCACCTATAAGTGAATCTAGAAGTTATAACTTGTATGTTCTACAACTCACTCAAGTACACTTGTGAATCAATTTTAATATAAATTGGATATAAATAAATACTACAAATACTGAGCATAAATTAATTAATGTAAATGAACTACACATATCAGATATAGGTCATGATTTTTTATTTTTCTAAAAATATTTGATTTTTTAATATTTTTTTGAATATATAAAAATTAAGGAGGATAGTAATCACTGACTCCCATCAAATCCTCAAAATAAATAGGTCTTGTATCTAGCATAAGGAGGATAGCCTCTCACAAATGGAAAGTGCCATGCCACTATGAATGAAAATGTCTCAAATTAAAATCTAAAAATTGATTTGATTATGTACCATAAGTGCCACTATCAAGATAATGATTTGTAACATGTTGTGTATGTTGTATAAAAGTGTGCACTCTTAGACTCTTTTTAACCCATTATAGAATGTACAAACTCTGAGTTTATACTCTTTATGGAAAATCCTTAGTGTTTTGTAATATAAATATGGGACATGTTGGTGTAAGAGTGTCTCTTTAGAATCTATGACAAATATCTGAGTAAGTGGGTTTTTAAAGATATGTCTCTTTGGATAGTTATCCACTTATTTTAAATTTTTTTGACTAGTTGAACCTTTCAAGGTTGTTGAAATGAAATTGGATATGTAGGAATGATGATCTTTGGCTGGAGAGGGTATTCTTATGGAATACCATGAACTATAATGACTTAATTAACATAAATATATTTCAAACTTATGTGTACTATAGATGGAACTACATGAAACTACTTAATCCAAGGACATCCCAATAACATAACAAATACTCTCACATTCGGTATTATTGTAAACTTGGTGGCCACATGTGTTGGACCAACTTGGAGTGGTAATGTAATATCACCAACATAACTCTAAATATGGATATTGAAGTCCTTAATGATTATTTTTGTAAGAAGCAAATCTTTATCTATGTATCTAAAGTGATAGATAAGTATGTTAGTACACATATTCAAACTTGAACCTTTGTAAACCATAACACTCTACATTAGTTGGTGATCAATGTGAGCTCAAACAAATAAAAATTTCAAGTTAGAATCATCATCGACTATATCATGCTCTACAAATGTGAGAAGTGGTATATATGGCATTAAAGTATGATATGTACTAATGATGTCATTTAGATAATGTTGTGCCTTTGTACGAGAATGAAAATAAACTAGTGAAGGGTGTGCATTGTATGTGTAATGTAATCCTAATGTATCTGTTGTTTTAAAATCTATGTGCCTATGAAATGTATCACTGAATATATTCATGTTTCTACTTTTCACTTGGCTGTGCTTTAGAATTATCAGTAAATTTACCCACATTAATTATATTTTCATCTATCAAATCTTGAATATTATGCCATAAATTGATGCATCTATTTGTAGTGTGCCCTGGTTTTATATGAAAAAAAAACATTTTGATCAAATCCTTTTATGAGAGGATTATTCACATAAACCTCTTTAATTAGAGGGAGTGATCTAGGATTACATTCTAATAACTTTTATAATATATTTTATGGAGATTCTAAAAAAATGGTAAATTGTCTACTTGGAGGAGCTAAAAATACAATACATGAAGTAAGTTTTGAGATGACATTCATTGTTATATTTTGATCACTCTTATTATCAATTATTCTCACCTTGTGTGGTGTCCTACTTAGGTTTTTTGCATGAGAAGTATAAAATATATTGGTTACATAATTTAACTTATTCACTACCAATAATTTTACCTTTATTTAATTTACTATGAGACATAAATCCATGAATGAGATAAATTTTGTAAACATAATGGATTCATGCAATGGTGAAAGCAAACTCTTTTTGAAGACGTCTTGCAATTCCTTATCTACCACAAGATTTGTGTCACATCCTAATTTCTCTGTAAGCTAAATAACTTGTTTAATCAATGGATTATTGTGGTTGATTAGTTGATTAACTAATACTAAATTAATATTTATGACATATGCTGATTATGGGATAGTTTTTGTTGCCTACTTTACATGATTAGATGCTATGAGTTAGTGGTACATTTATATTCTATACTTTGTAATCATGTTTAATTATTATACAACATTATTTTATGGATATAATGATGTTTCAAGCTAAATACCTTCATTGGAATGAGGTGGATGTAGGACAGATTCTTACCTTAGATCATGATGGAGGGAAAGTATCATTAGAGAGGGTGGTTTTTTAGAGATGTTAGAGGTTGATAGAGAGTGAATTTGAAAACCCTTGCACACACCACTTTGTATATCATATTTTGTAATTGTTTAATATGGATAGCGTAACATGTTTTGTGTAATTTTTATTTAGATAATTTCAAGTATGCTTTATGGTAAAATATTAATTGTTGATATAATCATGTTGATTATTAAGTGATTTCACTATTTTTGTGATCTTACGTAATTCGTCTTATTTGACTAAATAAAATAATTATTTGTGTTTACTTATAACATTGCCTTATTATGTTTGGATGAATAGTAAAACATTAGGATGTTTTGATGGATTCCATAATCATTATTTAAGCTATAAGATATAGATAATAATAATTAAAGATTATTATCATGATAATTATATTATAAATTAAAAATATAATAACATTGGTTTAAAATAATTTGTAATTAATTAACTATTTGTTTTAAGAATTTATATTCACACACACACACACACACACACACACACACACACACACACACACACACACACACACACACACACACACACACACACACACACACACACACACACACACACACACACACACACACACAAACACACAATAATGTTAATTGGTTAATGATTTTAGAAATCATTATAATGGTTATATTTGTCAGTGGATAAATTTTAATGTAAACTCTAATTCTTTTTATGCATGGTTAGATTGCCAAAGTTATATGATTTCATTGTGTTAATAATTGTAAGGGGAAATACATTAGTTTATGGCTAGTTTAAAAGTCTTGCATGTAAAATAAATTGACGTGGTCGATGATGGATAAATAATTATCATGTGTATTCATTAAAGGAATATAAAATAGTTAATTAGGCATTTTTGTAAATAAGCATCAAGAATGATTAGTTCATTAATCAATCGTTGAATTCAATTAAGCATTATGTTGAGAGAGAATTTTGGAGTTTACTATGTTTTGCATGGAGAATGAGTTTTATCAGTTGAAGAGTATGGGAAGTGGAATAAAAATAGAAGATGGAAAATGAATAAAGGAGGATAGTGAGGACATAACATAGAAAAAAAGCACAACATATTGTGAGGAGAAGGCATAAAGTGGAGAGGAGGTGAACATGTGCTAAGGAGAAAGAATTGGCTCAGATTCTTGACATTCATACACTCTATTAGGTTGGTTATGTAATTTAAATACCTGTGTGTGTGTGATACATTTTATGAATGGGATTTCAAATTGCTTGGGTTATAAGTTTTTCAAATGGTTTTTATGTTTTGGAAACTTACAAAGGGATGTATATAGGGCGCTATAGAGGGCATCACCTCCCCAAAACCCTATATCGAACCCAGGGTAACCTAGGAGGGTCAGGGATAAACAATAGTTCTTGGTAAAATTTTTAAGAGACTTTATAAACTATCTTATCCTTCTTTATCAATTTGAATTTACTATTCCATATGGGCAAATCAAACTGTTGGTATATATACAAATTGACTTAAGATATTTGACTTTGAGATGGTTGTTACATATGCTATTGGGTATTCTGGGGAATAGACTAAATTATGAATGTTTATGAAATAATTCAACTGTTAACCAATTAATTCTTTTAGGGGTAAAGAATATGATTTTTCCATGATATTAAATATGGTTTTTTAGTGGTATGAATGTCTATAAAATAATTCAACTATTAACCAATTAATTCTTTTAGGGGTTAGGGGATAATTCAACTGTTAACCAATTATTTCTTTTAGGGGTTAAGAATATGGTTTTTTAGGGTAACCTGGGAGGGTTAGTGATAAACAATAGGTCTTGGTAATAATTTTAATAGACTTTATAAACTATCCTATCCTTCTTTAGCAATTTGAAGTTACTATTCCATATGGGCAAATCACACTATTGGTATATATACAAATTGACTTAAGATATTTGACTTTGAGATGGTTATTACATATGCTATTGGGTATTCTGGGGAATAGACTAAATTATGAATGTCTATAAAATAATTCAACTGTTAACCAATTAATTCTTTTAGGGGTTAAGAATATGGGTTTTTAGTGATATTAAATACACACACACACATGAATATATATCTAAGTATATATTCAATTAATACCAATTCTATATAAATTAATATACTCATATATATATATATATTTGTATATATAAATATAGACATATATATATATATATATACAAATACACTTGTTTGATGTATTGAAAGACTAAAATGTGATAGTATATATATACATACCCAATAATCGACTGTCAAACTTAGAATAAGTGACTGTGTGTGTGTGTTTTTATATATACACCAATAGTCAATATATGAAATATAATAGATGACTAGGTGTATTGCATTTAAATGAAGATGTCATATGAATAAAGAAATCAAAGGATATGGATTACATTGGTTTTATTTGAATTATATTTTGAATGTAATTAATTAAGCATAAGTTATAGTTAAACTTTAAACTAAGTTGTTAGATTCAGTATTATTCATTTAGATTAAATACGATATTAGGATTTTGTCTGTGTAGTCAATTATGAAAACTGTATATAGGTAGATGAAAATATGACTATAGGGTCTTGAATTTTACTTAAGGAAAGTAATTTTACCAATATATTTTTAATGGATTAAAGGAAAAGTTAATTATTTATTTTGACTTACAAACTTGTATTCAACTGTGTATTTGATATGTAGTCAAATTGTGTACTAATTTCATAGTCCATAAGGGAAATTGGGTAAACAAGTTCAATAGTAAATATTTATTTGTTTTATAAGGCTACATAAAATATATTATAACATACTCGAGTAGGGTGTACAACTGTGTGTTGTTGATTATATTAATATTAATTTGAACTGGGTAAGAGGTCTATGTTTTATCCATCTTATTATTTAAACTAAATTAAATGACCATCTTGAATGATTGATTGGATTTAAATAATTAAATAGTTTTGATAGTTAATGGATTAACTGTAATGCCTTTTAAAATTTTGTGTATTTAATTATCTTGGTGTATGAATTTCTCAATTATAAGAAAAAGTTTATGGGGCCTTTGTATGTATGTTGACTGTATATTTCACATATACATTATACTATAATGTGAATGATAGTGGATGTCATCCTTATAAGTATATTGTATAAAAAAAATATGCATAATGTATGTATGTATAAATATAAATATTATACATACAACTATGTTATAATTAATATTATAACAGTGAATACTAGATGCTTGTTTATATTTTTGGTTGGTATAAGAGTATTATAATGTTTAAATAAAAAGTATTAAATGTATTTATGAGTTTAAATACATAACATAATTTTATGTTATAGTCTGGCTATTTTTATATGTGGAATATGAACAATTTATTAGCCAATATTATAATATTATTTTATGGAGAAATAATATTATAAGTTGCTTAATGGATAAAGTAACCAGTAGTCTAGATATTCATTACCTGAATGGTGCATTTATTGTGGACTATTTTTTTATTTAGTTTATTATTTATAATAAACTAGATACTTGGATTCCATTCACTTCAGTTGATAGATAAATGAATAGCTAAAGATATTTATGTATTTAACATATATTTGATTAGCTAAAGTAAAATATGAAGAATGAATCTTTGGTTTTTATATTATTATTTATTTTATTGAATCACACATTCATGACCCTAATTAAGTAGTGGATGGATTTCAATGAATTAATTAGTGCCATCAATATAATAGAAAGGGTAATTCGATCAAGTGGTGTGTATGAATTTGAATGATCCTAGAGATCATTTATTATTAAAATTTTTGGCCAAAGTAATGTTTGATAAATATTTTCATTTCATATGTTGATATAATTTTTATATTTATGCGATATTATATTAGAATGAATTTAATTATGGTACACATTATGTATTAGATATCTTCAACACCTGGGTTCTAATTTGTTACTCTATATTCCTGCACCATCATTATCTACCCATCTATGAAGGTAGGGCCATCCCCTTGTTTGGGAGATAGTGCAAGGGATCTATGGTCCATGGTTGGTGTGGAAAAGTGCTCAGATGATGCTCTACCTCCTAGTTGGAGTACTATAATTGAGAATACACTTGAGATTACATATTGACACTTAAGTCATGGAGATTCTTCTCAAAGGAGCTTTGGATCATGTTTTATAATTTGAGTCATTTTATGTATTACTGAAAATTGTAATATTTATGTATTGTATTTTCTATAGTAGAGGCTATAATATTGTATCAACTATGGCTAAACTTGTATTATATCATTTATGTTGAGATGCACTAATTATGGCTATTTAGTAGTATTTATGATTTCTTTATCTATTCATGGTGATCATTAGCTAAGTAGATTAGCTATACCTTGATGGCTAACTAAATTAATATAGTTAATTATAGATCACTAGATAGGATTTCTTATGGTGAAATCTATATGTTGAATATGTGTATTTAATTTAAAAAAAATTATTACAATATTTTGGTAAAACCTAATGGGGTTGTTACATTATGGTATCAGAGCTAAGGCTCAAACTCTAGGACTTAATGTATCCAATAACACAAACTTATTATATTTATATAAGAAGAATAATGGTGCATGTTAGAGTAAGAGGTGAGGGTACTTCGAATACCAAACCCCCTATGTATCCAAATCAGTTTGTAACTGAGAAAGCTATAAAGTTAGACCAAACCCTCACAACCATACAAGAGACTAGAGACCAAATCATGGCCATAGAATATGAAGTGCATGGCCACCAAGAGGAGAATGCTTAAGAAGAACATGAAGATCATCTTAATAACTAGGAACATATTTAAGAGAAAAGGCATGAGGAGGTACCACAGGGTGTGAGATCTTGAATAACTATTAAGTTAGCACATGACATGAAAAAGGTTAATACACCAAAGTTTAATGGAATTGTAATGGGGGATGGAGCTGAAGTGTGGCTAAAAAAATGGAAAAGTTTTTCAAGATTCAAAATTATTATGAAGTCATGAAATCAATCTGGGAAGCTTATCAGCTTGATAGTAAATCAATAACTTGGTTGGAAAATAAGAAGCTTGAGATGAACCTCAAATCAACCACCACCGCATGGGAATAGTTTTTGACATTGTTTAGGTCACGATGGCTTACACAACTATAATTTGACCAAAATTTTATAGATTTATAAAATATTAAGCAAAGGGATTTGTTAGTGAATGAATAATAGGATCAATTCACCAAGCTTCTTAAGTATGTACCTTAGTATCAGGTAGATGAGAGGTTTAGAATTAATAAATTCATCATGCGATCAAAACCCTAAATAGGTAGTGAAGTAGATGTACATGGTCCATATACCATGGATTAGGTGTTTGATAAGGTAGTCAAGTAAGAACAAAAACTAAAATATCTTGCCCAAGTTAGAGATAAGTTCAAAAATAAATTTGAAAGTTCTAAACCAACTTTCAAGAAGAAGAACTAGAATCAGAGGAATAGAGATTCCAAGGGTTAGTTTAGGAATCAAAATGCCAAGTTCAAAAGTGGTTTAGCGAACATGAAGCCTAATAATGGTTTTAAGGGAAAATAATAGATTAAGAATAAAGGACTAGTTAGAGGTTGTTTTCTTTATGGAGGTGACCAGTTTGCATGAGAATGTCCTTAGGATAAATCAAAGAATAAGGGTTCAACTTTTCAGCAAGGTATGTTTCAACAATGGATTCATGTAGCTATTGACAATTGAGATCTTGAGTATCAATATTTGACCATAAAACTATCAATTATTTTTTTTAAAGTATCCAATTTTTATTTTAATTGATATGTGAGAAATATAACATTTCATTTCTCCTAAAGTGATTATCAAATATTTTATAAAGGTTGGATTAATGGAAAATTCATGGTCAATACAATATGGGAATGAGTCAAAGGTCAAAGTTGACAAGTGTCTAGTCGAAGAAGATATTAGATTAATTGGGTTCACTACATGAGTAGATATTTATGTAGCACCATTAGGATCATATGATGTGATCTTAAGAGTCAATTGTCTTGTGAAGCATAAAGTCAAGGTTGATTTTTTTTGAAGAATGTTGAGTATCAAAATGATTTTATAAATTAGACACAACTTCAGGGTGAGAGAAGGGAGTTGAAACTGAGGTAAATTTCAACAATTTAAATAAAAAATGCTCAAAGGAAGGGATTCTAGGCATGTATCATTAAGATAAATGAGATGGAATAATTTAAGGAACCATCTATCAAAGATTATCCTTTTATGAGAAACTTCCATGATGTGTTTTTGGAAGAATTACCAAGATTTACACCTAAGCATTAGTTTGATTTATCAATTGATATCATAGATAGATTAGAACCATAGTTTAAGGCACTGTACATGATGATAACTATTGAATTGGTTGAGTTAAAATCATAACTTTAGGTGTTGTTATCAAAAGGTTTGATTTGATTGAGTGTGTCACCATGGGGTGATCCAATTATCTTTGTTAATAAGAAGGATGGAACTCTTTTCCTGTGCATAGACTATAAGATGTTAGATAAAGCAATGATAAAAAATGGATATTTGTTACCATGCACTAATGATCTCTTTGATCAAATGTGAGGAACCAAAATATTTTCTAAAATTGATCTTAGAGTAGGGTATCACCAGTTGAGGATCCATGAAGAGGATATTTAAAAAATAGTTTTCAGAACTTGATATAGACACTATGAATTTATAGTGTTACCATTTGGATTAATGAATGATCTAACAACATTTATGAATCTTATAAATAATGTGTTTAGATATTACCTAGATCACTTTATGTTGGTCTTTATTGATGACATCCTCATTAATTCCAAGGATGAGGAAGAGAACTTACAACATCTAAAATTGGTTTTGAAACATTTGAAAAATCATAGATTATATCGAAAGTTGTCTAAGTGTCCATTTTTCAAAAGAAAGTACAATATCTAGGACATATTATCTCAAAAAATAGTATTTTATTAGATCCAACAAAGATAAGATCCATTATGGAGTGGCTAACACCAAAGAATGTACATGAGGTAATAAGTTTTATGGGATTAGTGGGATATTATAGGAAATTCATTTTGAATTTTTCTAAAATAGCTAATTCGATTACCTTTCTCCAACATAAGAATCATAGTTTCATCTAGACAAATAAGTGTGAGGTAGCCTTTTAGGAATTAAAAATGAGGCTTACTTCAACACTAGTACTAAGAGTTCTTAATCCTAATTATAAATTTTTAGTGATCAAAGATATATCTAGGGATGGACTTGGAAGAGTTCTTATGCAAGATGGTTTAGTGGTAACTTACAAATCTAAGAAACTAAAGGCATATGAGGTTAATTATGCCCCTCATGACCTAGAACTTATAGTAATTATGCATGTTTTACAAGTTTAGAGATATTATCTATTAGGAAAACCATTTGAGCTCAATATTGATAACTTGGGATTCAAATACATCTTCACCCACCAAATCTAAATGCTCATCAAAGATAATGGTTGGAGTTCTTATCTGACTATGATTTTGATATTAACTATATCAAAGGCAAGGAGAAAAGAGTAGATAATTATCTAAGCCATAGAAGGTACATAATAAATATGATTATTATCAAGAGTACTTTAAAAAATCAAGTGATCAATTTTTTTCCAAGAGATGAATTCTATGATCAGGTTATGAAAGCATTGTCTAAGAATACTCAGAATCATAGGTATAAGGGATTTAAAATAGAGAATGATGGTCTTTTATGGTATAATGGTAGGATGTATGGTATAGATAAAGATAATATAAGAATAATAATTATAAAGGATCTACACAATGCCTCATATTTAGGACATCCAAGAATAACCAAGCTCATGGCTAAGCTTAAACCACTCTATTTTTGAAAAGGAATCAAAGAGATGAAACATATTTTGTGTTTTGTTATCTAGAATGTTAGCATGTGAAAGTTGAGCATGTGAATATAGTGGTATTTTTGTATCCATAAGACATACAAGAGTGAAAGTGTCAGGTGATCAATATGGACTTTATCTAAGGATTATCATTATCTAATAATAGGCATGACATGATCTTGGTAGTAGTTGACAATATAACCAAGGTAGCTCAATTTTTACAAATAAATTTGACTGATGATGCACCTAATATTTTGAAGAGATTCATAAAGGAAGTGTATCTATTGCATGGTTTTCTATAGAATATTATTTTGTATCATGACTTGAAGATGACATCTAGATTTTAGTTGACTCTGAATTCAACTTTGGGTATGCAGTTGAAATTTAACACTACATGTCACCCACAAACTGATGGATAGATAAAGTGAGTTAATTAGATTTTAGATGATATCATTCATATTTATTTCATAGATAAGAAATATAAGTGGGAAGAATATCTTCCATTGGTTGAGTTTGCTTATAACAACTCATACCAATCAACATTAAAGATGGCTCCATTTGAGGAATTATATAGAAGGAGGTGTAGAACACCAATCAGTTGGGATATGTTGGAAGAAAAATTAGTTTTTGGACATGATATTCTTTAAAAAATGGAAGATAAAGTCAATAAAATCATGGAGAGGTTTCCTGAGGCCAATGATAAATGAAAAAATATGTTAATATGAAAAGAATATCTAGGCAATTTTTTTGTAATAACCCTACTGGGTTTGACATAGAAATACATGAAATTATTTTTTTAATTAAACACATATACTAAAAATATATTATACCATGAGAATATATGGATACCATATGAAATAATCAAAGCATGATAATATAAAACAAGCATAATACATCACATATCACTGATCTCTAATATCATGAGAGCACATCACAATGCAACTATAGAAAGTAATTATATTGACTCAACCACAACTGATACAAGTATATATCCACCACTGTCAATATAAAATAATAAGTAATTAAAACTCTCATGATAATATTTAATAATAAGTATAATACAATACAATTTGCATATAAGATACATGGCTCTTTTGGAGCATAGTTCCTAAACTCAAGTATTTATGGCAATCTTAAGTGTCATCTTGATAAGTAGTATTATTGTGGGGAGGAAGAACATCATCCAAGTTCTTTTACAAACCAATCATAGACTAATGATCCTTGACACTAATTCCATCAAAAAATGGCCCTCTCTTCATGGATGATTAGATAGTGACGGTGCAAGAATATAGAGAGATAAACAAGTACCCGTGTGTTATATGATTTCTAAACTAAACATGCAATATATCATAGAAAACCATTCTATTTATAGATATGGCATAAACATGTAAATAATAATCATGAAATTATAATGTCTCACTAAACATACTTTATCCCAAATTTTTATGAATAATAAATAATAATGATCTATAGATCAATCAAATTCATACACACCACTCAATCGAATTGCCTTTATCTAGCATTATGATGCTAGTGATATAAAAGTTTAGTGCACTATAAATGATCAAATGTCATTGTGATATTGTTATAAAATCCCTCCAAAAGAGCCAAGAGACCTATTTAGTCCATCTCACTCCTTATTTTGTATGAAAAATGTAGATAGGTCAAACATAATTTCAACCACAAGATTAATACAACTTACATCCTACTAGCAATAATAAAACATTAACATGCTAAACATAGGAGTAACCAAAGCATACATTTATTCCATCAAACCTATGAATGAATCTTACATTATTATCTATCATATATTAGAAATAATAACTATAGTTTATACCACCTAGGTAAAATACATATTTTAACTACAAATTTTAAACTACCACAATTAATTTACAAATATGATACACTATAAGCTAACCCATATTACCATAATCTAATATTTTAAGACATAACTTTTAGCTTTCCATAATCAGTCATACAAAATAGTCTTAAATACATGGAAACATAAGCTTATATTCAAGCAACTAGATGTAATAAATTAAGTCATAGTTCCCATAGAACTTAATAATATACTATCATAACATTCATTAAACTCTCAAAGGTTGTATGCACGTATACACAAAGTCCTAAAAACTATCACAAAACATGTTATTCATAATAATAATAAGTAAGCATACATTAAATTAGTCAATTGAAGATGTGAGTCTAGGCATAATGATTATAGTATGTACTATCTAGGTATAACATACATTTAAACTATAATACTCGATGATATTCCATACTATTATAGTTTAAAACTACATAAATACACATAACCACTTATGATTTCAAGATTTAAATGATCCACATACATAATAACAATCAAGAAAGTATGAGATTATACCACCCAAGTATACCCTAGGTTTAAAATGCATACTAGCATTCAAAGAATAAATTATAAGCACACATCACAATGCACCATCATAATGCACCATTATATTTTAATTATAACCAAAATTTATACATATTAACACTCATAATATATACCACACATGAGTATTCAATACTGAATACTAACAGTCAATTCAATCATTTATAGAGAACTCATAAACCCATTATAACATTCACTTAAACAACTCATTTTGTTTCTAGGAGACTATTATAAAAGGTTATAGTTTTTTATTCCTAAGAAACCTAATGACTTACTTAGACCATCTATTAAACTATAGGTATAATCCCTGTGTATGAGTACTTGTATATATGCACCACATGTATTATTCCAATGTTGTGCAAATACTAAAACACAATTCATTTATACTTTTAGTCAAGAGATCCATATAGTCATTATAATTATAACCAAGGATCTCAAATCACATAGCTTATCCCAAGATAATGAAGACCCATGCTGACTTATAAATATGCATCTATCATTAAATGCTAGGTTAGGGGATTAGAACTTTATTTGAATTAGTTTATCAACTCTTGGTTTCTATGTGTTATACTCACCCAACACTCATAAGTTATTTAAATTTCAATGTTGCCTATAAATATTTTCAATAATATACATATAATTATGGTTCAAAAGTGTCAATTGTCTCATAACTCAGTTATATGATTCTTGTTAACAATCCATGCCAAACATATGAATAAGATTCTCTACATTAGCATTTATACATGCACAATACATAAATTTATATTAAACATAGTTCTATAATTTATAATCATCCATGGAACTTATAGTTAGAAGACACAGCCCTTCATTCAAATATAAACTGGTAATCATAAGTATACCTGTGTTATTTTTGCGTATTATTCTATACATAGCTTTTATAGTTTTACATCTATAAAATTGGTTTATACCCAAAACTATATAGTAAACATATCATGGCTATCATAAAATAATTAAAGACCATATTTTATACTCCACATGCTTAGTGAATACTATCTTTAAAATTTTAGTAAGTTATAACTATGGTCCTTTATATTTAACTATCCAATTTATACATTTTATAGTAGGATAAATTACATTGATCATTAATCATAAATCCTATTCATGTTTCAGTATGTACTCATATCCAAGCTCATACTCAACCAAAAATGTATTTGAGGTCTTAACTCAATTTCATAGGTTTAATATTACCTAGAGCATTAATTATCTCAAGTTAGCTATAAATGATGTATAAATACATGGGATTATTATATAAATATAACATTATTTAATTTTATAAATCAAATGTTTTATTTCCAAGGTCATAAATTAACTCAGCTTAAAATTTATTTCCACATTTAATAAAGGAAATTAATTTTCCATTGAAATTCCCATCTTATGACCCGATTAACTATTTAAGTCCATTGTATTCTTTTAGGTATAAAGTTGCCATATTTGGAATCTATTTGGTTTTTATCATACCAAATGCCTCATTAAGAAGGCTCGCATTATGCTTTTCTTTACCCAATTGCCTACTTCACCACTTTGAATAAACTAGTGTAGTTTAATTCCCATTGCAAAGGTGGAATATAACATCAATGATGCCATTAACATGGCATATTGGATGAGGGTTTTTATCGGGTGACACCTTAGACATTAAAGCTAAAAATATTAACTAATTAATATTTACTTATTAAAAATATGTCAATACTTTTTCAATTAATAAAACTCTCCAAGAGAAGTATAATGATGCTTATACACAAAACTAGATGATTCATTTTACATGAGTATTACACCTACTATGAATGGCAATGTAATGACTCATAGATATTGTTAATACAATTACAAGATTTAAGGAAAAGGATTAAATCTAATTCCAATGAGCAAATGCTTCAAGTGAGAAATACCATCTTAAGGGTCTTCTATTACCCTATATGCCTAATGTATTAGATTCAAACTATTATTTTTTTTTACTTTTTTTTAATCATCTGATGCATGAATTTACATCATTTACAAGGACAAATATCAATAACCACTTTAATGATGATACAACAAATATTATTGAAACTCTACAACACTTTAGGGTGGAATCTGATCATAGAGATCAAGCTGATCTCACCAAAATGTTATTAACAAGGGTTTATTGTGTTTGTTTTTTAATACAATATCAAAAGAATCCTATAAAATTATACAAAAATAGCCATTTATTTTATCTTGCATGACCCATGAAGATCCAAAAGAAATATATATTCATTAGAAAATGAAGGGTTTCCTATCATTTATATAAAAAGTTAAACTTTTTCTGAAGCATCCAGAATTCAATAGATAATGTTTGAATAAGAGGAGAATCCATATATATATATATATAGTCCATTTTTGTATGTTTAATGGACTTTTTTATAAAATCAAATAAAATAAGATCTGATTTAGCAAGAATCACTACAATAATACTGAACATAAAAATAAAATCACCCCCCATTATTCAATTTCACTATAATATAATTTTGTGTAGTCTAATATACAAATATATATTGGTATATAGTTTTATAAAGATCAACTTATATATATATATATATAAATATATATAAATTCTTATTTAACCAATTCACCATATTTTTGTAGAGATACAAAAAATCATACAAATTCTTAAGACATCACCTACTTGGTAGTGTATCTAAGACCAAAACGATGCGATCTATCAAATTCCCTTTCTTTCTCGGTGCTACCTTCTTTTCCTTATTTTTTTGTATGCCCTACCTTTCTTCACACAAACTCCATATATTCCACACTTATTATCCAAAAGGCATAGCTTTTAAAATATTTTTCTTTGTTTTCTTTATTTTTCTCTTTTTTTGTTTTTGTTAAATTTTTAATATATTTGATATTTTTTTATTTTCCTAAATTTGGTCATTTTATTTTATTTTATTTTTATATTTTAATTTTTTGATTTTTCCTTATTCAAAGGTAATTTTCCATTTTTATTTATTTTTAACATAAAATAGAGAAAATCTATAATTTCTAAATTAATTAATCATCCTATTTTGCCACTTAGCAAATTAAATGACAATTCTATAAATTAATTTTCTAGATTTTAATTTAGTTATGATAATAATGTTTCTACAAGAATTAATGACATAACATACCAAATAAACAAAATGAGTTCATTAATATTTGTAACTATACTAGCAAACTCATAAAAATTAACTTTCCAATGCAAGAACTAAACACATCATGCATAAACCATTTTTAATGTAATTTGATCACCTAATGGAATCCACCTAATGGATACTCCATGCCAAGATTTAATGTGAGATTGATACCCCATAGATCAACTTGGGATTTAGAAACATGATTCATTTGAATCCTTAGAGGACCCACATAAGCAACCCTGAGGTTCTCATAGGAATCCCTGATGACTCCTCCCACTCTTGTTGGGCCTAGATTAAATTTGATGGCCCCGTCAAAGTTCAATTTAAACCAAGTGGGAGGAGGAAGAGACCAATTGACCATGGATCTATTGACACCCTACTTATGGGATTTGCTTGGGATGAAAAGATTGAGTTGATTGAGAATTTGGGAGAAATATGGGGAACTAGACTGATCAAAGGAGGAAGCAAAAGACAACCAATTTTCTTTCACAAATGCTAGATTCTCTTGAAGTTAGAGGAGTGGTTATATTTATAGTTATAAAAAATAATTGAGTTTATAGAAATATAAATGCCCCAAAAAATAGGGGGCCAGGCCAGGTTTCACCAAAATTTTAGTAGGGGGAATCCTAGGTCCCCAAGAACCATCAAGGATCTGATTACCCAATGAAAGCCACCCGAGGATTCCTCCTCACTAAAATTTTGGTGGAACCTAGCCTTACCCAATTTTTTGGGGGCATTTATATTTCTATAAACTTGATTATTTTTTATAAATATAAACCTAACCATTCCTCTACCTTTAAGAGAATCATGGCCTTTGTGAAAGAAAATTGATTGTCTTTTGCTTCCTCCTTTGATCAACCTAGTTCCCCATATTTCTCCCAGATTATTAGTCAAATTAATCTTGTCATCCTAGGCAAATCCCATAAGTAGGGTATCAATAGATCCAAGGTCAAGTGGTCTCTTCCTCCTCCCACTTAGTTTAAATTGAACTTCGATAGGGCTACCAAAGGTAATACACGCCCAACATGAGTGGGGGGAGTCATCATGGACTCCTACAAGAACCTCAAGGCCACCAATGTGGGTCCTTTAGGGATTCAAATGAATCATGTTTTTGAATCCTAATATGCTTTATGGGGTATTGATCTCACAATAAATATTGGCATGGAGTATCTCTAGATTGAGGGTAATTTAATGAATATCATAAATTATTTAAAAGGCCTCACTTAATCATCCTAAAATATTTATAAGATTATCAATGATGCTAAAAGTTTGATGTCCCACTTTAAAGGGGTGATAATAGTGCATGTGTATAGATAAGGGAATAAGAGTGCTGATAAAATAACTAATCTAGGGGTTCATAAATTTTCTATCACTAGCTGGCAAGGCAATAATTTCCCTATTGATGTCACTCTTTTATCGAATTAGATAAAGGACACCCTGCACAACAAAAATAATGGTCTTGTTAATGATGATTCAAATCTATCTTAAGATATTAGATGTCAATACATGTAAAGAAATCATAAATTAGTCCTTTTTCAAGGACTTACATGCTTAGCTCAAATTAGCCTCCCCCACCAATAATTTATTTGGCTCCATTTCCAACATGTACTCTAGTTCTAAGTGTTTAAATCGAGAAGTTTGTAAAAACACATTATGGGTAGTGATCATGATTGATTCAAACCCATATCCCATGAGGATGTCAAGGGGATGAGAATGTCTAGCACAAGATGGTTAAAGGAGGTTTGGTGACTTTCATGGAGTGGTTGGTTGGACATAACACTGAGCTATCAAAGGATTTCATTCAAGGATGGAAGGTTAGAGAGGTTTGCATGAATGGGCTTAGAATTTTGATAAACAAAGAGATTATTTGGGAGATAATGGGTATGGATTATTCATGGGTTAAATATTGTAAGGATAAAAATAGGAAGGAGGAACTCATCAACATTTTCTTCAACAAAGAGAAGAAGAAATGCAAGACCAGACCCCATAAAGGGTTTGTGAGGACTGACCTACCAAGAAAGTGGCCTAATATTTACTTATAGATAATGTGTTATATCACATTAGAGGGTAAATACATGGTAATCTTCTCTCATCACTTTCTCTTTATTAATCACTTTAAGGGACATACTATCAATCTTCCATTTTTCCTTTTGAAATCCTTAGAAGCTATGATTATGAATTTCAAGAGCAATCCCTTGGTGGATATTATCCACCAAAGGTTGATATTGTTATTATTTAACAAGGGGGAACCATTATGGTTAAAAATTTTCATAGAGGTGATTAACATCCCTAATGAACATGAATACTTTGATAAATAAGATGATTTCTTCATGGATTTTTAGTCTGATAAAGATGGGAAGGATCAAATTGAAGGAGATAGAGCTAAGTTTTCATAGGAGGATTCCAAAGTGAGAGGTAAGGATAAGGGGAATATTGAATACAAGTCTCCCATTGCTAATAGGGGCTAGAAGGTTATATATCCAAAGAACAAGGAAGAAATAAAGTAATGACTTGATAAGCTATTCATCAAGATATTGATCTAGAAACTACTATGTAATGAAATTGTAGATGAAGTTGATAAAATTAAAGGGATTATAGTTTATGAGATGGAAGAAATAAATTTCAAAAAATAACATGTAATTATCGATGAGCTCATTCCCTAAGGAAATAACACCTCTCAGAGGGATGGAGTAGAGGATAATAACAAAGAGTCTGAGAAAGAGGAGCCCAAGCTTACCAGTCTGAAGCATAAGAGGCAAGGCAAGGAAAAAGACTAGTCTATTGGGAACTATATTAGAGGGAAAATAACCAACAAAGGGGAAAGTCCTAAGGCCAAGAAATTGGTCATCTATTTTGAATCTGATTAGTTGGTCCTTCTCTATTTTTTTGTCTTGCTTGGGGTTTTTTGTTAAAGCTTAACATCTTTTAGGCCATAGGGGTTTTTTCCTATTGTGTTCTTGTTTTGTTCCTTTTTATTTTGCTCATTTTCATGCTTATCTTCTAGATTCCTTTTATATAAGAATGGTCCCCTCTTAACCTAGTTCTTAACCTATCTAATATTTTTTTTAAAATCCATTCTACATGTGCTAACTACTATGGTGTGTGTAGGGTTTTCACCAGTTATCTTTCATCCTCTGACATCTCCATCTATGTCACCTTCTTTGATGATGCTCTCCTTTTGGTACACTTTGAGGGATGGGTTCTTCTACGTCAACCTCACAATAAGATAAGTAGTTATACCATATTAGTCATGATATATATTCATCATAAAATATAGTTAAAATGACAAATCAACATGATTATAAAGTAAACATATACTTATAACTAACTCATAGTAGTGTGATCATGTAACATAAGCAATATATTACTATCCCATAGTAACATATATCTCAAATATGAATTAAAATATAATCAAATCAGATGTGTTAACTATAAATATCCATGGATAGTTAAATAGTATATCTAACGAGGAATCAGGATGTAATATTTCTATAGGTGATAAAGTGTTTCTACAGATTAAGCCTCAGAAAAGCTTGATTAAATTTAAGAATTTAGCAAAACTTTTACTGAGATATGTGGGAACCTTAAATATTTTAGAAGTGGTCAACCCTGTAACATATAGGATTGCATTGCCATAAGCTCTACTTATTTTTTATAATGTCTTCCATGTGTCTTATCTTAAAAAGTATATAACTAATCCTTCACATGTGATAGATTGGAATGCTTTGTAGGTTTTGGATATCAAGGTGGTCATGGTAGAAATAATCAAAGTAATTGAAACTTGAAAACTTCATTTACATAATAAAATAGTGTCATGGTGTTGCAATGTCCTATAGAAATAATACTCTGAGGATAGTGCCACTTGGGAGGACTATACTGAGTTTTACAAACTATTTCCACATTTTTTGATTGATTTGTTATTGCTTAATATATTATTTTCTACTAAATAATGTTTTAAATTAATAACATGTATTTGAATAAATGTCATCAAGATGATGACCAGCTTTGGGGGGAAGGATGTCACATCTCAATTTATATATAAGATAAATAACTTGTTTGATATGTGGATTATTGTAGTTGATTAGTTGATTAATTAATATTGAATTAATCTTGATGACATATGCTAATTATGGGATAGTTTATGTTGATTAATTTACATGATCAGATGCCATGAGTTAGTGGTACATTTATATTATGTAGTTTTTAATCATGTTTGATTATTATATAACATTATTTTATGGATATAATGATGTTTTCAGATAATTGCCTTCATTGACATGAGGTGGATGTAGGATGGATTCTTCCCTCAGATTATGATAGAGGGAGAGTATCATTAGAGAGGGTGGTTAGCTAGAGATGTTGGGGGTCGACAGAGAGTGAATCTGGAAACCCTTGCACACACCACTCAATATATCATGTTTCATAATTATTTGATATGGATATCATAACATGTTTTGTGTACTTTTCCTTTATATAATTGTTTGTATGCTTTTTGATAAAATATTAATTGTTAATATAATCATGTTGACTATTAAGTGATTTCACTATTTTTGGGATCTTACGTAGCTCATCTTATTTGGCTAAATGAAATAATTATTTGCGTTTACTTATAACATTACCTTATTATGTTTGGATGAATAGTAAAACATTATGATGTTTTGACAGATTCCATAATCAATATTTAATCTATAAAATTTATATAAAAATAATTAAAGATTATTATTATGATAATTATATTATAAAGTCAAAAGATAATAACATTATTTTAAAAGAGATTATAATTGGTTAACTATTTGTTTTAAATATTTATATTCACATATATATATATATATATATATATATATATATATATATATATATAATAATAATGTTAATTATTGAATGATTTTATAAATCATTATAATGGTTATATATGTTAGTGGATAACATTTAATGTAAACTCTAAGTCTTTTTATTCATCATTGAATTACCAAAGTTATATGATTTCATTATGTTAGTTGTTGCATGGGAAAATACATTAGTATATAGCTAGTTTAAAAGTCTTGCATGAAAAATAATAAAAGTTTGTGACTTATGAAATTTATATGGTCGATGATGGATAAATCATTATCATGCATATTTATTAAATTAATATAAAATAGTTAATTAGGTATTTTTTTAAAGAAGATTCAAGAATAATTAGTTCACTGATCAATCATTGACTTCAATTAAGCATTCTGTTGAGAGAGAATTTTGGGGTTTATTGTGTTTTTCATGAAGATGAATTACAAGTTAGTTGATCAATCTGTGCATGCAAAATTTGAATGATTTTTATCAGCCAAAGTGTATGGGAAGTGGAATAAAAATAAAAGATGGAAAATGAATAAAGGAGGATAGTGAGGACACGTCACATTAAAAAAAGCATGAGATATTGTGAGGAGAAGGTAGAAAGTGGAGAGGAGGTGAACATGTGCTAAGAAGATATAATTGGCTTGGATCCTTGACATTCATATGCCTACCAAGTTGGTTGTGTAATTTAAATACCTGTGTGTGTGTGTGTGTGTGTGTGTGGGATTTCAAATTTCTTGGGTTATGGGTTTTTCAAATGGTTTTCAAATTTTGTAAAATTATAGAGGGATGTATATAGGGTCTTTTGGAGGGCATGACCTCCATAGAACTATATATCCAACCCAGGGTAGCCTAGGAGGGTTAGGGATAAACAAAAGTTCTTGGTCAAAATTTTAAGAGACTATAAATTGTCCTATCCTTCCTTAGTAATTCAAATTTACTATTCAAAATGGGGAAATCACACTATTGGTATATATACAAATTTACTTAAGCTATTTGACTTTGAGCAGGTTGTTATATATGCTATCTGGTATTCTGAGGATTAGACTAAATTATGAATGCCTATAAGATAATTCAACTATTAATCAATTCATTCTCTTAGGGATTAAGAATATGGTTTTTCAATGATATTAATATTTATATATACATGCATAAATATTTAATTAATTATAATTCTATATAAATTAGTATACTCATATATATATTTATATATATAAATATAGACATATATATTATACCAATACACTTGTTTGATGTATTGAAAAACTAAAATGTGATAGTATACATATATATGTATATATACATACCCCATAATTGACTATCAAACTTATAATAAGTGACTTTGGATATATGTATGTGTATCTATATATCTATATACATACATACATGCATACACACACACATATACATATATATACACACACACACAAACATATATATTTATGTATATATGTACTTATATACACATATGTACACACACATACACACACACACAAAGATACCATTAATCAATATACAAACTACAATAGATGACTGGGTGTATTGCATTTAAATGGAGAAGTTGTATGAATAAAAAAATTGAAGTATATGGCCTAGATTATTTTTATTTGAATTATATTTCAAATGGAATTAATTAACTAATCATAAGTTATAGTTAAACTTCAACTGAGTTGTTAGATTCAATATTATTCATATGGATTAAATACAAAATTGGGATTTTATCTGCATAGTCAATTGTGAAACCCATATTTAGGTAGATGAAAATATGACTATAGGGTCTTGGATTTTAATTAAGGATAGTAATTTTACCAGTATATGGTTAATATATTAAAGGAAAATTTAATTATTTATTGTGACTTACAAACTTGCATTCAACTATGTATTTGATATGTATTCAAACTGTGTACTAATCACATAGTTTGTAAGGGAAATTGGGTAAACATGTTAAATAGTAAATATTACCTTATTTTATAAGGCTAAGTTTGATTTTTTATAACATACCTAAGTAGGGTTTACAACTTTGTTGTTTATTGTATTAATAATAATTTGAACTGGGTAAGATGATTGTGTTTTATCCATCTGCTTATTTGAACCACATTAAATGATAACCTTGAATGATTTATTGGATTTAAATAATTAAATAATTTTGATAGTTAATGGATTAAATATAATGCCTTGTAAAGTTTTGTGTATTTAATTATCTTGACATATGAATTTATTAGTTATTAGAAAAAGGTTATGGGGCCTTTGTATGTATGCTAACTGTATATTTCGCATATACAATACCCTATAAGGTGAATGACAGTGGATGCCATCCTTATAAGTATACTATATAAACACAATATGAATAATGTATATAATATAGACACACACACACACACACACACACACACACACACACACACACACACACACACACACACACACACACACACACACACACACACACACAGTGTGTTATAATTAATATTATAATAATGAATACTAGATGCTTTTTTATATTTTTGGTTGATATATATATATATATATATATAGACACAAACACACAAGTGTGTTATAATTAATATTATAATAATGAATACTAGATACTTTTTTATATTTTTGGTTGGTATAAAAGCATTAGCATGTTTAAATATAAAGCATTAAATATATTTATGAGTTTAAATAAAAAACATAATTGTATGTTATAGTATGGATATTTTTATATGTGGAATATGAACAATTTATTAGCCATGATTATAATATTATAAGTTGCTTAATGGATAAATATATTATTGGTCTAGATATTCATTACCTAGATGGTGTGTTTATTGAGGAATATTTTTGTATTCTATTTATATTTATAATAAACTAGATGCTTGGATTCCATTCACTTCATTTGATGGATTAAATGAATGTTTATGATATTTTTGTGTTTAGCGTATATTTGATTAGCTAAAGTGAAATATGAAGAATGAATATTTGGTTTTTTATATTATTATTTATTTTTTTGAAACTCACATTCATGACCCTAATTAAGTAGTGGATGGATTCTAATGGCTTAATTAGCACCATCAATGCAAGATAAGGGGTAATTTGATCAAGTGGTGTATATGAATTTAAATTATCCTAGAGATCATTTATTATTAAAATATTTGGCCAAAGTAATGTTTGATAAAAATTATCATTTCATATGTTGATATAGTTTTCATATTTGTGTTATATCATATTAGAACAATTTTTTTTGGGTACACATTATGTATTAGATATCTTTGACACACATATTTTGGTTTGTTACTATATATATTCCCACACCATTATTATCTACCCATACATGAAGGGAGGGCCATCCCTTTATTTGGAAAATAGTGTATGGGATCTATGGTCCATGGTTGGTGTGGATAAGTGCTCAGATGGTGCTCTACCTCCTAGTTAGAGTACTATACATGAGACTACACTTTGATACTTGAGTCATTTAGACTCTGCTCAGAGGAGCTTTGGATCATGTTTTATCATTTGATATATTTTATGTATTGTTAAAAACTATAATATTTATGCATTGTACTTTCTATAATAGAGGATATAATCTTGTATTAGTTATGGCTAGACTTGTACTATATCATTTTGTTGAGATGCAGTAATTATGGTTATTCAGTATTATTTATGATTTATTTATCTATTCATGGTGATCCTTAGTTAAGTGGATTAACTATACCTTGATGATTAAATAGATTAATACAATTAGTTAAATATCACTAAATAAGATTTTTCATGATGAAATCTATATGTTGAATATGTGTATTTAATTTAAAATATATATTATATATACTGGTAAATACCAATGGGGTTATTACAATTCATCATCTTAGATAGTATGGTATTATACCTTAATAAATATTATGTGATAGGCTCATTGAATTCTTATTTTAGCTAAGAAATGTAAGCATATGAAATATTTTCACTTATACTAATTGAGAAATGCGTATTGAACAAATATTCCAAAGGATTGAATGCATGAACTAACTCATGTGGTAAATAATAAAACCATATGAGGCCACACTCTTTTAAATTTCTTGGAAATAACTTGGTCAAAAAAATATCATTGGACACATAATCCAAACATGTTTCATGGTATGATTTCAAATATTACTTAGGATCGCCTTTTCCATCATAAAATGCAAGCATAGGTGGCACATAACCAGTTAGTAAGGGATATACTAAGATGTGTTGAGCCAATGGAGTATGCAATAGAGTTTGTGAATCTAATGTTTGATTAGTTTTCAAAGTACGATGTTCCATTTGAAAAACCTTAGTTTTTAGAGCTAAACAAATTTGTATAAGGGATTGTTCATTAGGAAGATAATGTGTGCTTACCATTGCTAGTGTCTAAAATGACTAAGTAAGAATTGGCACATTGATTTAATGAATCCACTGGGTTTTATCCATAATAATTTGTGGTAAAAAAGTTGTATCGAATGATGCAGATAAGGGAAAGGAACCAATAATAGCTAAAGTATTATATGTATTAGCCATCCTTGTCTTTTTATGTACAAAAGAGTTTTCAAAATTGTATGATAATCATGAAGTTGATCATAAAGTGCTTCTCAAAATTTCTTAATAATTTTCACTTTATTGTCTTTGGTTGTTCATCACTTATAGGTGGAATTATATATTGATTTCCATCTTGAGAGTCAAAGTTGTCTTGTTTATATTATTCATACTCTAACATATTATCATGCACTTCTACATATTCAGTTTTTGTATTAATATATAAGGTTATAATATACCTTATTATTATCTATATTATGTGCCTTATCAAGAGAAATATAAGTATGCTCAACTTCAGAACTAATTAATCTATCACTTATTCTAAGATAGGTAAAAATAAATTTCTTTGATTGCATAAAATATAAAATAGAAACTTGGAAGATTGATACTAACAAAACATTTACCAAATTTGAAAACCCTAATACAACAATTAAAAACAATAAAAAGGAGGAGAGAAACCCTAAGAACATATATGGTTAAGGTTTTCAATATTCAATCAATATATGAGTTCATCAATAAGTTTGATCAAAATTGGGATAAATAGATATTAAATCCTAATTATGATAAATTTATATGTAAACTTAGAATGTATAAAATAAGCATGAATTAAGTATTTTTTATTTGAAACTTGCTAAGTATATAAATATGTTAAAAGGAGAAAGTATCAAAAAAGTATGAACTAGTTTGAAATAGACCATGAAAAAATATTATTGCAATATGAAAATGATTGTGATACTCTATGATATGACTGTGAATTAGGAACAAAGATTTTCATCCTCATAGGACAAGGCCATGCTATATAGACTAGGTTACATCCTACTTGTGTTTTTAGGGTGCACTTGCATCTAGTAGGTTTTTTCCCCATTGTGTAAAAATAAATATATGAACCTTTGTTTATGATTCCTATGTGCATGATTGGATCTACGTGATTCATTGTGAAAGCCACTGTATACCTTCTTTTTCCCTTGAACCCTAGCTCAATAGGTAATGAGGAATATACAAAATAATTGGGTAAAAAGGGTTAATAGATGAAGTTGTGATTAACCTAAAAACCCTCTATGTTGAGAGATACCTACATACCAATAATCTAAAGAGGGATAAAAATCCATAGACTTACCCAATGCTAAGGTGGTGTGTGTGAAATATCAGTACAATGTTAGATATTAGTGTAATTCTAGTATAATTATTCACTTTAAAAATGACTTGTGACCTTTGAGGTGTATGTAGACTTAACTAAAGGATACTAGGGCTAAGTGGAATTAGAATTATAAATAATAGATGATTTACTTTTAATGTTTAGTTAGATGTCTAAGTGAATTTCAATCACAAGAGTATCTAATGAGAAAATGTGGCTTTATAGTGATCGTTTAGGAGATTCCTAGAATGGGGCTTATGAAATGTATGGGATGACATATTATGTGAATTTTAATTTGATAAAATAACCATTTTTAGAGGGAGGGTGTGGATGATAGAACCAAATTATACTAGTGGGAGGGATAGTCTTGAAGAAGTAACCTTGTCTGTGAAATATAAAGCTAAACTAGAAGTGTGGATTAGTCTAATAATGAGTTTATGCTACTTGTAATGGTGAATAGGAATATTTAGAATCAAAATTTTCTTAGAGGTAAGGATAATTCACATAAAAATAGAGGAATATTAACTTAAAACCATGAAATTGGGCATGAGTTGTGTGTGTAAAAGGATTGGTCACAAGTACACTATTTTAGAAATAAATGTTAATTTTAGTGACTACACAAAAATAGGGCTTCAAAAATTATTAAACCTAAACTATGTGTAGGGACACTATTTGTAAAACATGAAAATGTTGGTTTTCATAAGCATATGACTTTGACAACAACATCCACATAGGTTTTTAGATACAATTATTTGATGAAGTGTTTATAGAGAATTTCTATATAAATTGATGACTTATATGACAATAAGTAGGTAGAATGACCTAAGTACATTAACCCTTTCTTGCATTATCATTTCTCAAAAAATTAATCAATAATTAAATCAACCCTTTTAGATTCATATTAGTGTGTTTATTTTTATATTTTATATAATTTGTATTAATGCATAGTTTATGATATTTTATATCTCTTAGGTGTAAAATAAATAAAAAAATTGATTATTGCATTCTTATTTTGTAAACTTTTGCATGATAATATATTTTTAATTAAAAACATGAGAATACTATATATAAAAAATATCTACGAGCATTATAACCATCCTTATATCCTTCAAAAATTCCAAAAAGTATCTAAAAATATGTTAGAAGAACTGTTGTTGAGGTTCCATAAAAGTTTCCAATCTATTTGTTTTTTTTTCAAGTCTAGGCACACTTTACACTAATTTATCTCTATGAAAGTAATTGCATTTAATGCCAAAATTAACCTATGTGAATGTGTATGTAGTTGCATTTAACACTTAGGGAGAGAAGGCAAATCTTCTTCTCTTGAATTCTCCGTTTACACTAACATTAATGTGAGGGGTTTGATTCTAACATGCGAGATATATAGCTACAACCCCACCTTGGTTCCATTATTTTTTTATTTAACATCTTGTGGAAATCTAGGTCAAATACATTAAAGGATAAAATTAGGTAGTTTTATCCAACAATTCAATGAAGCACATGCATAGATAGGTATGACATCCAATGGGGCATAATCAAAGAAGAATTCATAATCTAAAATTTGATGTAGGAGATGATCATTGCAATAAGATAGGTATGGTGGTGAAATAATATGACTGTCAATCCTACCTAAGATATAATTTGCATAGGTGTTGACCCTATCCCTACATAGTCAAAGCCCCTAATTTTACAGAAAGGCACATAAAAACCTACACAATCCAAATCCGCACATAAATATAGAAAAAATTAAGATATGAACATTCCATTATCTTTTATCTTTTTTAAGTTAAAATTTTAATTTCAATAGTTTCCTTATATTATTTACATGAAATTTAACCTTTGGGGTAACTCTAAAAGTACTATTTTACATAATTATTAGTATATCTCCCTGGTGCAATAATTTTATCTTATTTTAATTATTAAAATCATTAAAGAGTGAAATTTTTTGGTGAACCCAACATGACTCAAACATGTAAACCTTATGATTTCATAAATGATATTATTATTGACAACATTTCTAGTGAAAACCTTATTTTTTTGGCATTCCTATTTAGTTGAGGCTATATTGAGAGATATTATTTAGTACAACTATGGTATAATTTTATCTTATTTTAATTATTAAAATAATTAAAGAGTGAAACATTTTGGTGAACCCAACGTGAATCAAACATATAGACCTCATGATTTCATAAATGATATTATTATTGACAATAGTTCTAGTGAAAACCTTATTTTTTTGGCATTCCTATTTAGTTGAGGCTATATTGAGAGATATTATTTGGTAAAACTATGGTACTACATAGTTATGAAAATCATATATGCACACCCGTAGGTGGTATTACCCTTCTAGTTTCAATTGGTCCTCATACTAGTTTGGTTCTATGTTATATACTTAATGCATGATCATATAATATTTTAATTAGATAACCTTGGCTTAATCAAATGAGATTAATGCCTTCTATATCGTATAATTGATTTAATTTGTATACAATGGAAAAGTGCATACTATTTGAGACACACCTTATTAGATACCCATATTAACTTAGAGATCAAATATGTATCCAACTAACGCACCCCAAAAGGAGTGAATCATTTATCCTTGTGTGATCCCAAAGTTTTGTTCCCTTACCAAATTATATGGTACATACTATGTTCCCATCTAACATAGATACTCCTAAAGCTCCAGTTGTTAGAAGTAAAATTAATAAGAGAGGGGGGTGAATTAGTGAGCCCAGATAATCCAAATTTAATTTCCAAACCCTTTCAAACTCTTAATCAATTATCATACACATTCATGAATCATACACCATTCATAACAATAATCAAGAGAGACAATGCAAGATCAAGTACATAACACAAGACATATGTGGGAAACCCTCTTGGGGAATAAAACCCACTAGAACTTGTAATTGGGCCATTGTATTATAATAAAAAGAACTAATTTAGACCAACAAACAACTGATCAAGAAACTACCATTCATAGTTTTAGTGAGACTACAATCTGACAAGGAGCTTCTACACCTGTCTAGCTGAGCACCCACAAAAACTAGACTTTTAACAAGTTTCACCTTGTAAAGAGGAATAAATCCCCTAGGCAATTAACCACCCAGCCAACTACCTTAAACAAATCCACCTTTGAACTAATATCTTCAACACTTGATGATGGAGCTTTGATTATCACACACTCAATGTATCTAAAGCCACCTTTTGGACTACTCTACTCTTATCAACCATAACTCTATCACCAAAACACTCCCTATTATTCAAATCACATTACATACTTGAACCAAAACATAAAGATTAATTAGGACACATTACGTATCCCAACTATCCCCACTCTTCAACCCTATACACTTAATGCATCCTTCACAAAAATAACTCTATCATAGTCTTCAATAACATGACCAAATAGTCATATAAATAGTCTACACACTGATCAGTCTCTAAAACTAGCCACAAAGCTCTCACATATACCATCTATCATTTTCTCATTCTAAAGACATCCAAGACATCCTTTTGGATCACTCTAGACCTCTTTGCTCATACTCAACCTGCAAGATCACTATTATTCCATTATAAACAATACCTATAACTCATACACGTAGTATTCAATATACTCTTCTCATCAACCCAACCATTCGGCACACTTAAACTCTTCTCTTCTTTGCTTCAATGCTCATTCCCCTCTAACAAGCCTAGAAGCCATCTCCTTTGGTTTCACTATATATAACCTTCATGACAAACAACTTCTTGGTCAGCCATTAAACTCGCCTTAACCCTTAAGGATTCTATCACATCAAGACATGGCTCAATATAATACAAAAAGGTTGGCTATAGCATATATGGGTCACCCTTAAGTAGCTATACCTTTTAGTAAGGCCCTTGTAGCTCTTATAGGTCTCATATAGACCTATACAACCATTTATCACACCATTGAGAAAAATAAGAACACAAGACCACTTTAAAATACATAGGTCCACTCCTTATGTCCCCTTTAATATCCTCAAATGATCATAATAATATTAACTCACCTTTGTGTATGCTCAAACAACTCAAACACTGACCTATTACATAAGAACATCGTGAATGAATACATAGTCAACTTCTTAAGCATTGTTCATACTCAATATAGATTCATCACACCTCCAAAATCTACACAAAACATCTTCATGGATTATACAACACTCCCCAATATCCAGTTCACCATGAAACATTAAAACAACATCAACACAAGCTCAAACATCCTTCTTGGGTCACTAGCAGAACAAGCACAAACACATAGTCAACTTGTAACCTTAATATTTTTTATTATACATGATTTTAGATCTTTAAATTAGGTTCATTAGATGAATTATGGAGTCCTCTTCATCTTTTTTTTTACAACTCCAATAAATTCAAATTTTATCAAAAGATATGAATAAAATATAGAGCTATGGTTTTTCCCTATATTAAATTCAAATATTTGAATTCAAACAGTCATAGTTAAACTCTGAACATAATGCTCGCATCTCATGTCCTCTTAGCTTTGCATAAAACATGCACCATTGATCTTGTTTTATCTTTAACACATAAACCACCAATGCCAAACATTAAACCTCAGTCCCTTTGACCTCATCTTGTGTAATCTTGAAATATTGACTCAATATGCTCCATCAATCTCTATGGATCAACCACATATTTAACTATCAATGCTCACCATTCGATCAATTTTTACAAACACCCGATCACCATTAGATCCTTATTATTTGCCTTTGCTTAGTTGTTAAACATTATGCACATATATTCATCTCACTACTACTTGACATTATAGAGCAAATACACTCCATCGATCTTGATCAAACTATAACATATGTATAAATGACTATGGGAACCTCTGAAATACACTTGGAAGGCCAACTTTGCATAGTCATAAATTTTTCCTCGATTAATATCATGTCTCAAAAATTACACCATATGTTCTCCTTTCAAAGAGGAATCTAACCATGTACAAAATTGCTCCTGAAACCTTCATGCATGTGAGATATAATTTCATTAAAAAGCCTTCTTAAAATATTATATCATAGAGCCAACTATACTTATAATTTATTTTTGAGACCAACTTTGTTCCTACATAACTATTGTTGTGCTTTAGCACATGATCTCAAATTTAATACAAATCATTTATACTCAAAACTAGAAAAAACCCATATGATTAGTTTCTTTTGACACCTTCACATGTGAAAGATATAACACCATCAAAATGATCACTTGACTCTTCTTGCTATATTGCAAAATTGGCTAAGTATGGGAAAACATAGTCAAAATGCTTGGAAGCCCAACTTTGTATATGCATATATTTTGATGCAATTCATCTCATGATATGAAACGTAACATAAATAAAATATGCAAAAAAATGAACAAACCCATGTGATTATTTTATCCTGTCACCTACACACATATTAATGTTGACCTTATCAACATGATTACTTAGATCTTTCTAGCCACATGCAAATTTGGCTTAAGTATAGGAAAACAAAGAATTTTGACTGAGAATCTAACTTTGAACCCTCATATATTTGACCTCACTTTAATACATGAATTTATATTTAGTGAATATTAACTAGGCACAAATTTGATCACAACCATATGACCAAATCCCCCTAAAAAATTCCCACATGGTAATGGTGATGTCATTAAACTGCCTACTTAGATTTTCTACCACTAAACCCAAAGTGTCTAGATGAAAACTATGGACTTACAATAAGAATTATACTTATGCAAAAAAACTCTCCAATCATAGAAAACATCTTAGGGACATTTTTCACATGATAAAATAACCATAATCATCCCTAAACATCTCTAACCATGCAAACTTTAAAGATCAACCAAACCTTCTTCAAGCATACTAAGACAAGCACATTACACACTTTGTCATTATCACTTAGGCTAAAAAATCACTTCATCCACTCACTAGGACACCTCCATGACATCACCATGTCATCATTGATAATAATCCAACACCACTTCCTATAATTACATGTTTGAGATATATGACACCTAGTAATCCACACACCAAAGTTGATTTACACCTTAGAGAAATTATTTTACCACTATATATTATTACACAATCTGTAGCAGTTCCTCAAGTCCATTATACACATATTCCTATAAGGGATGATGATAATTATTTCACATCTAAAAATCAAATTTTAGATATATCTAGTGACATATCAAACTCCAATTGTCATATATTTGATGACATAGACTAGATTATTGGTTAACATTGCTAGCCTATACTTTGAGCTTCATTGGTACATCCTTGTCATAAAATAGCCTTCTTACTATACATAACTTATTTCTTATATATGTCATGCATTCCATGTACTTTCCTCCCTAGATTTTGATGGCATTGTCCTATTGCATATACTTGGGACATTGACACTTACCTCCCATTACATTGGCATTGTTCTAGCTACTTGGTTTATGTTTATTTATATATTGATTTAGCCTAATCTATTTGATATTTAATCCTATTCTAAAAAAATCATTGAACACCTAATGATGATATCATATATATTGAAACCTCATGTTTTGACATGCATTAAGTTCTAAGGGAAATTATAGGCTACTTGGATTCATCCATGCCTTCTTCATCTTGTTTATACCCTATAAATTTTGTTTTTAGATTATGTAAGCCTTTCTCCCTTCTTTTAGTTTGTTCCCCTTTCCCTCTTCATCTATGTTCTTCTATAAAATTATATAAAATTATAAAAATGAAAATCAAAATATTGCTTTATCATTGGTTACATATCTACCTATGCTATAATTTTTCATATACATACCCACATGCTCCTCATGGAATTTATTTAAGTGGGTGTTATGCATATATCCATGTTACATATGACTATTGATCATTCAAGTATCATGTGGCTACATGGGCAACACCTTGGGGGCATGTTTATGCAAGGGGAATCTTCTTACAAAAAATTATCATGGTGATATTTTCACTTATTATCCATTTATTATATTGAGTTAATATATATATATATATATATATAAAATTAGTACCTAGGCCTATAGACACATAAATTTAATCTTTAAGTGCTTGATAATGTTTAAACTCGAAATCTTTACCCTGCTTTGTTGATTCACCATTCCATTAACTTGAAATCTCTATGGGTCCATTAATTATTATATAAACTATCTTGATACTAATTAGAATATCACTTAGACTAAATAAGGTCAAATATGTCAACACTACTGTCGTGCCCATTAGTGTGACCTTATCCCCTATACCCCAATGACAACTCTTTAAATTTGAGACATTATGTTTAACCCCTCTTACACTTTTAATAAGATCAATTGGTGTAAATAGTCAAAATATTAATATATATAAGCACATCAAGGCTTCACCAAAAATATCTAACAATCACTTGTCAATACTATTGGACATTGAGGAAAAGAGCACTATTTATTCCAAATCCAATTCTGAAGCATTCTAACAATCATAGACCAAGTATGAATATCTTTTATTTTAGGATAAGGTCACTCATTATTAATCATATAAAGTAATATATCTAGTTGAATGTGTAAAATAAGAATACAAAGGGAGTTAGTTGATTGTTTAGTGCATCTAAAAAAATTTCTTTTGTGAGACTAACAACCTATTCCTATCCATTATTTTTGAGCAAGACTATCAAATGAGGAATCAAATAGAAGACAAAATACAAAGTTTATAACTTTATTGAAAGACATCACTTTCTATCTGGTCTGAAGAGGTATGTGCTCATATTGTATAACTATAGGTCTTTGTCAATGTGGACTCCATATGTGGGCAACATCTCCCCTTGTCTACACTTGTCTTGGCTTGATAATGGGCATGATAATGGTGACACTCCTTATGTATTTTTTCAAAGTAAGTCTAACTCTAAGAAGATTGTCTATAATGAATGGTTTACCTTTAATTTATAGATTGGTTGAATCAACAAGAACCATCTATCTTGATCTTGAAGTGGATGTCTAAGAATGAGTTCTCACCCTCATCAATGTTGGAGGTTAGGAATGTAAGAGGGTCCATTTAAGGAAAATTTGGAGTGTGGAATAAAAATGCAATCATGACCCCTTTTGGAGTGTGTAAGAGGGTGTGAGAGGGAAGAGTGTGTAAGAAGGTGTAAGAGAGTACAAGATCTTGCTTATACTCATCTCCTTTCTCATTGACTTTCCCATGTGATATCACCAAGATGATGCAATAAAAAAGTTTTTTATTTAATAAAATAGAAGTTTCCAACAAACCATGGATTTTTATATTAGAGGAATGTTTAGGTTAATTAATCAAAGTGATTAATTGATAATTATAAGAATAATCTATTTCTAATGTTCATTTATCCAATAAAATGTTCATTTAATTTCCCAAAAATAATACTTACAAATGGTCTGGTTCATTTGGGGTATACATGATAAAATCATTTTGATGTTATGGTATATTGCCTCAATTCAAAAATGTGTTACTATAAATTAAAGTTAAATTAGTAGTTATGTTGGTAAATTAGATCAATCTATAATTTTGGTTAATTTTTCATGTGATTACAGAAGGTCATTCCAATATTAGTTTAGACACAAAAGTGGTGAAAATGAAGTATCTAAATTTTCCCCTATTTGAGAAGGCCTTGTGACACATAAGGCATAATAACGTCTTTTCAAATAATGAAAAATTCATTTAAGAATAATTTTTTAAATATTAAATAGTGTATTATCAATATATAAATTTATGGGAGTTTAGATAAAACCTTAGAGGCACTTGATAAACCCTAGATTCCCCCTTGAGGTAATGGTTAGAAAATGATTAAAATGATAAATTCTTCAAAAATGAAGAAACAACATGATCAGAGGGTGAAGTGGTCTAGATATTGATTAATATAATAGAAATAAGATGAAAAAGGGCCAACAGATCCACATATGAGCCTTTTAGAATAAAATAATGAAAATAGAGTGTGGGGGGTGGAATTCAAAGTAAAATATATATATTCACCCCTAGGGATAATGTTTTTCATTATTATCTTCCCCTTTAGAAGATTTGAGACATGGTTTTTCACAAGAGATAACAATGAAGAATGGTTTACCATCCATAATATAGGCACATAAGCGAGTGAGTTCAAGAGCATAGATGACCATGGTAGCATGAGAAATTAGTAAGTAGGTTTTTCCTTAGTCAATTATATCCTTTAATTTCATTAAATATTAGGAGAAGTTAGGGTTTGAACAATTCTATTAATTTCATAGGAAATGAAATCAGTGGTTTTACCTATGACAATGCTAAAAGAATAATGGAAATGCTAGCTAAAATGATGGAAACACCCATGAAAATGGTAGAAACAAACAAAACAATGACCCGACCCTTCATTGTTATCTCATTATTTTAGATGGAAAATGCCTAAATGGAAAAATGTTGAAATGATGAAAACATCAAAATGATGGAAATGACAAAAAGGAACTATTATATAAGAAATTGTTAAAATTAGTCAAGTTATAGGGCATATTGAAAAGATTGGCTAGATAGATGTTTTTAAAGAATAATATAGTTTTTTGATTTGTATCATTTTAGCTAGCTAGATCAATTTAGATGGAGTTAGTGATTCATGCTGACTTATCTTTATTTGTAGGAGTGGCTTGTTATTTTGATAGTGCATTAGTGACAGTTACACTATTTATGAATGAGACAAATTTTGATGGAGATGTATGCATTCTTTGAGGCCATATATCTATTACACGTCACTCATCTATTGATTATGAGAGGAGATAGAGCTTACTTGAGTGTACTCATGGAGAGGTGGCATTTAGAGATGTCCACTTTTCATTTACCCATAGGAGAGGCCATGATTACCTTATAAGACATTTGGTGGATTATGAGATTACCTATGTAAGGGTGATCATTATATTAGACTAGCCTCATATGGTGAAAGGTTGTGCTTGAGGATTTGATTGGCTGCATGGACATGATGATAGTTAATAGGATAATGGATATTAACTTATTGGAGATACTAATAAACATCTATATAGATGACTTATCATGAGAGGGACCCTCATCACCAAATTATATAGATAAAGAGGCTATAGTTCTAAGGGCACAACATTGGTGCTTTTACATTACTCCAGGTCTAGGCTTGGGAACATATTATTACTGAGTGACCAGGAGGCTTGAGATGGGTATGTGGTCTAGAGGATCTTGTGGCCTATGGTTGGGTTTAAATAGGGGTTAGATGTATAGGCCATATATGAGATATTTACTAGTATCATAGGGCTATAGATGACATGGGTGATGATGACTTTATCTAGTAACCCTATCTATAGTTACAAATTCAATGGGTACAAGATGGTTGGTATACGATGTTCATAACCACTAAGTTCTTCATTATGGACTGACACGCACATGTTGTAGAGGAGTATATACTAGATCAGGTATAACACCTATTTGGGATACAATAAGATGTTCCATATGGTCCATATTTATTTGTGCATATAACTAGAGAAATCAGTTCCTAGATACAACCTATAGACAAAATTTTGGCTAGATCTAGTTATCTTAGTGTACCATAGGTTATTTGGGTTTATACAGGGGCCCAATAGATGTAAGAGTTATAATAACATATATGATATGGTGGGTCCAGTTTAGACCCAAGATATTAATAGTGTCATAGGGTGCCTTAAGATAGTTAATATCAGTGAAGATAGTACATGTACTAGGATAGGGATAAACATTGATGGTGGTAGATTTAGAGAGTGAGGGAACAATTCAAATGGATGTTAATGACCTGATACTAAGATCAGTGGTACACATGATATGGATATTAGGACACATAGATGGGGATGGTGAACCTAGGTTAGGTAGGTCATTTAGGCACAACTAGAGTAGGTATAGATACAAACATGCTCAAGTAAGAGATTACTATAAGGGTGGTTTAAATAAAAGGAATACATGCTAGGGTTGCCCAACTAAAATAATGAGTGGGATATAGAGATAGATAAATTATATTCCTCTAGTTAAATATTTCCTCACTAAAGGCATAAGTGGCATAAATGATAGGTATTCAAATTTAGAGAGATGGGGATAGGGGAGATGTGTAAAGGATATGCAAGGACTGAGATATAATGAACTAGGTGATTATAGGAATAGGTATATCCTAAATTGTCCTTGAGGGCCTTCAAGATAAGGATGAGGTATCATATTACCATAGTTTGTATGAGGGGGTTGTACCAATAGAGCATAGGGCACATAATTTTGAGGCATATGAGGCATAAATATCAATGACTAGGTCCATGAGGTCAAGGTCACATCACACTTACACATTATGTAAATCAGTACTCCCTCACCACCTACTCCACCACTAGGGCCCAATGGGCCACCATAGTAGACAGGGTATGGGGATAGATAAAGTTAGAGTTGATTTAATTATGGTGAAAGCTCTTTATGTTTTGTATTATGACTTGTATATATTCATGATGTATATTGTTTTATGATATATATATGACATTCATTTTTGACCTTACATAAACTTTGATATATATATATTCTGATTCAATACTTTGTGATCATCTCATGATGATATAATATAAAATGTTATTGGATATATTTTGTTGCTTTACTATTCATGTTGATATTAGACTCATCAGATTGGTTTGCCATGATTTTATTATTATGATAGTGTTTATGATAAGAAATGTGATATGATGTTACTTATTGTACTGCAAATGTGCTATGTTATGATATGGCATTTAATATTAAATCATGTTGAAAAATTTGTTTTATGAATTTTTATATACACTCATTTGTGGATGTATCATGAGTAACATATAGATTAGTCATGTGATTGATTGATTGTGTTATTATATTGATAGACGCTGAGATTTATTGATACAATATTACCTATTAGACATATAAAACTTAATATTTTATTTTGCATATTAACATTTACACCATAATTATAATTTAATTATGATGGAATTAGATGTCACAAGTGTAAGAACTTGATTAAAATTCACATGTAAACTAATCAAGATCAAGATATTAAGAATCAAGACCTAAGTGTAAATAATGCACTAAACCCAAGGCAATCAATAAAAGTAGAATAAAAATATACTAACAAACAAGAAAGCAAACACACAAAAAAATACTCAAAAATAAATAAACAAGTAAATAATTAACCATTGGTGTGTGTGGAATAAAGAATTACTCATAGGTACTGCCCCAAAGGTGGGAGACATGGTAGATGTAGATTTTGGTATGGGGGAATAGAAGAAGAGGAAATAAGTGGTTGAGCCAACCCAAGATGCTTGGGGAATCTAAACACTGGTTACATTGTCTGTGTAGACTTCAGGGCAAATGTAGTTCTCTTAAGAAATGAGATAAGAAGAAGGGTGATGACAAGATATAAGATGAAAGTGATAGAATAAAAGGGGATGGATTCATAAAATGATGAGAGAATTAAATTTGGTTGGGGAAATATGGATAGTGGTAAAAGTGGTTGAGCTAACCCAAGATGCTACATGCATCCAAATGTTACATACATAGTCTGTGTTGACCTTAGGTTGATGTATTTCTCTTATAAATGGGAGGATAATGAAGAAATGTTGATGTGGAATGGAAATGATTGTGATAGGATAAGAGGTTCCCACTTAGTAGATGTCTCAAATGGAAGGGTAAGGTTACACATGTAGGTTTATAAATAGTGCCATATAAAACATGATCAAGGGTCATTGGTGAATAGGATGGAAAATATCTCAAAGATTTTGTGGCTTTATATCTCTTTTGGAGGTTTTGAGCCTTCTTTTGAATTTTTGATTTTTTTTTTATGATTTTTTTGATTTTTCAAAATTTTAGGTATCTTTACGGCTTTATATCTCTTGTGGAAAATTGAAGCCCATTTTTAGAACAAGGTACTTATAAGAATAGTCTAGAAATTATGATGCACAAGGGGGTATAAACAAATGTACAAGATAACCATCTAGCAAAGGAAAAAGAAACCTTAGGTAAGCATTCAAATTATTAATTCATAAAATGGTGAGAGTTTGGCTTAAATTACTCATAAAATAATGAGAGAATGAAATAGTAGTGGTTGATATTACCTAAAAAATTGAGCACTTTTGACATAATCCAAATGTACTTCAGGCCACTGTAGTTCAACCTAAAGTGAGAGATACTACTAATCAATAACAAGTTAAGGTAGGAAAATTACAAAATGGTTTTTATGGTATAGGATTTGGAAAAAGTGAAAATAAGTAATTTTATGGACCACCATGTATAAAAACCATGTTGAAGTACTTTGAGATACTATTTTCAAGGATGTGTGGATGATGACCAGATTTACATTTCCTATAGAATCTTTCTCTGAATCTGGCATCTGAATCTATCTATTATACCTATGAATCATAATCAAGATCATGATGGTAATAGGATGGGGGAATGAGGTTAGGAAGGACTGATATATTTTTATAAAAAGGCATGAAGTGAAGATGATAAGATTTGCCCTAAATAGGGGTCCTCATAGACTCTTGCCCATCTAGTGTAGCTAACTTGTATGATCTAGATCCATGGTTATATAGAATAATGAATGGTCCTAACCAATTAGGCTCAAAATTTCCATTTTTTATCATTATAAATTGGTATTTTTATGATTCTCTTTAAACATAAGATCACCAAGTGCAAACTCTCTAGGTTTGATGTACTTATTATAGTTGTAATGTAATCTTTTTTGATATGCTTAGAGATTATTCAAAGTAGCTATCTATTTTTCATCAAGTAGTTTCAATTCATATAAATAAGATAATTGATACTCCTCATCATTAATGACATCCTAAAATGAAATATGTAAGACAACTTGATATTGATAGGGAAAATAACTTAAATTCCATAAACTAGGAAATATGGTGTGGCTTCTATTGGGGATTCAAGTATTGGTCCAATTAGCTTAAAGGGTAGGAAATAATTGCAAGTGTAAATCACAACCAATGACATCAATAATATTTTTAAGGATTTAGAATAGGATATTGTTATATGTTTCATCTTGTCCATTGCTTTGGGGAAAATAAGGAGTGGAAAACCATTGTTTAATATGGTACTTAACATAGAGGGATTTGACATCCTTACTTTGAAAGGATATGCCATTATCAAAAATAATGTTAGAAGGGATTCCAAAGTGTTAAAAAGGTGGTTCATAATGAGTTTGGAAATTTTCTTATCATTTACGTAAGTGATGAGAATGGATTCAACCCACTTTGTAAAATATTCGATTGTGATGAGGATGTGTTTATGGCCATTTGAAGAAGTAAGATTGATTTTCCATATGAGATCAACTCCCCATATGGAAAAATAATAAGGATTAGTAATTGACATGAATGAGATTGGCATGTTTATGAAAAAGCACACACTTCTTAACATAAGCACATGCATTTGTTTCATAGTGGGATAATAATACCATGTATATAGGAGTTTCTTAGCAAGGAACATTCCACTGGTGTGGCCCCATAAATCCATTTGTTTAATTATTTAAGTGCTAATATAGATTTTTATAAATTTAAATAATGAATTATATTTCCATCATATCTTTTATGATAGGGTGTAGCACTGAGAAAGATATAACAATAGGTATTGTGAATAAAGTCTTTTTATTTATTGTGGGAAATATTAATAGGAAATATGTGGTCATGGAGGTAGTCATATAAATCATGGTACTAAGGTGAGTGGGGACCAACAATATCACATTCCATTTTGGATGTTAAATGTTTATGAGCTAATTTCAAATTATGTTCAATAAGTAACTAGTAATCTGAAACATGATATTTAATTGGTATTAATGAGCCAATTATTTCCATTATATAAATAGTCTTATTACTAGCTATTTTTATCTGCTCAAATTAGATATGTTCAAATTTATGATTGAGAATGTCCACCATGTTTTTTTAAGGTATAATATTTTCATCTTTGGTCTAGTATTGATTTGTCACCTGATTGATAATCAACTAGGAATTCCCATTAATATGTAATTGCTTAATATTCAATTGTATTGTTAGGTGGAGCCTTACAATGAGTGCTTTGTATTCCACCATATTATTCACTCAAGTGAAAATAATGTGTAAGGATTTGGGAATAATCTCTCCCTACAATGTTACAAATGAAATGCCAACTCTAGATCCACGAGATGTGTAAGAATCATCATAGTAGAGTATCTAGTGGTATGATTCATAAGAAGTTTTATCTAGAGTCAAATTGAATCATTATGGAAATTGAAAGTGAGTGGATTGACATCTAATAAGGGTGTTTTGATAAGTTTATCTATAATAATTACCCCTTAATTACATTTTGATATACAAATTCAATCTTAAACTCACTCAAGATCATGACCCATTTGGTCATATGACTAGTCAAAGTTTCCTTAGAAAGTAAATATTTGAGTGGGTCCACTTTGGATATAACAATGGTTTTTTTTTTTGAGCATGTAATTTTGAAAATTTTAGGATATGAATACCATTTCTAAATGGGGTTTTTCAATGGGCATATAGTTGTGTTAATAGGCAACTAATGGTTTGCTTAAATAATATACTAATTTTTCTTTCCCCTATCATCATGTTGGGAAATGAGTACTCCCAAAGCATGTTCAGTTACTAAAATTTAGAGTAGTAATGGCTTCCTAGGCATTGGTGGATCTAATATATGTGGATTTTACAAATAATCCTTCAAATGTTCAAATGTTTTTTGACAGTCGGCATTCCACGAAAAGTTGGTGCCCTTCAAAATGTGAGTGAAAGGACATATGTTTACCAATTACGAAATGAAGCATCAAATATATTGATTTTTTCCTTTCAAACTACAAAGTTAATTTAGATTATAAGGAGGATGCATTTTTTTAATGGCCTTAGCCTTGGTTGGATCAAATTTAATTCCTTGGAAGAGAAAATGAAACCTAGAAATTTATCAGAAGTGACACCAAATACACACTTATTAGGATTAAGACATACCTTATACTCATGAATCTTCTAAAATATTAATCATAACACTTTTGGATGGATTTCCTTGGTCTTGGATTTACACAAAATATCATCCACATAGTTTTCAACAATATTATACATCGTGTCATGAAAGATGATAGTCATTACACATTGATATGTAGCGCTAGCATTTTTAAGGTTAAATGATATTAATTGATAACATAACATCCCCTTAAAGTGGTGAATTTAGTTTTGTGTTAGAACTTAGGTGATATATTTATCTGATTATACCATGAGAAGTCATCCATACAAGATAACATCTTGTATCTTTCTATGGAATCTATGATCATATAAATGTTTGAAAAAAGAAAAACATCATTTGGGCATGCTTTATTGATATCTCTAAAATATATACATATGCTTATTCCTTGTGGATTCTTGATAAATGGGATTATTTTTGATATCAATTACAAATATTCTATTAGAAAATACATCCTGCCTCCAATAATTTTTCTAATTCTTTTTCAACTAGTATGACAATGCAAAGATGCTTTTTCTCAGCTTTTATTTGATTGGTTTAACATATGGTTATATACCAAGATGATGTAAACCTAAATAAGGATCCAATATATGTATATTCAAATAGTACCAATAAAAAATATCAATAAAATCTTAAAAGAGGGTAATAATGAGCTCACATTCCTCTTCAGTGAGGGATGCTTCATTTTTAATCCATTTGGGATCATTTGGTGTTTCAATGTTTAATTTTGTGGTATCTTCCATGAGCATTATGGAACCATATTATAGAATAGTTTCCAATGGGGTGAATTAAAATTATTCACCATATTATGGCTCAAGTATCTCTTTAATCTTAGCCATATTTGAAGAGTCTAAATCACCAAAGGCTAGGAAATGCCACTCAACAAAGGTATGTTGGAAATCTTGAACCAATTGTTCAAATAATTTATGATCTCCTAAATTTATTTTTGATTGGCATGAGGTTTTGGTAGTGGAGGCACCTTGGGATTCATTCAAAAGAGGATGATCTTCCCATTTAAATGGTACTTGAAATAGGTTTTCACCATGGGACTTATATTTTTATTTACTATCTTCCTAGTCTGAAAGTGCCTCAAAGAGGTTTTCACTCTGGGATCTCAATGTTTCATTTTCATTTTTTCTCTTTCCTTAATACAAATGAGGTTCAATTACTCCCTAAAATAGGTGATAGGGTAAAAAATAATAATGAATACTTGATTATGATCACTTGTCATAAAACCATTTCTAAGGCCCATGAATTTGGAAATTGCCTTATTATTTTGGAAATTGTCCAATGGTATATGTGAATCTGGTCCCAATCAATTAACTCGAGGTCATGGAGGAAAAGAGGAGAATTAGAGGGAAAAAAATTAATGGTATAAATTATATTTATATTCAAAATGTTGGTATCAGTTAACTCAACATAGATGTTATAATAATACTTTGTGTCATTGTTGGCATCTTCATCATTAGACAATAAATCAATATCACTCTCTAGATCTGAGGGGTCACCCCTAGGTGGTTTGTATCCAATACCTCTAGTTACTTTGTGTTTAATAGTAGATAATATCTCAATAGGACCTTAATAATTCTACCCTATGCCCTTGCCTTCATAATATTAATTATCCATTATACTATTTGGGATAAGATACTTTTTGATTTGGTAACAAGTAGCAAAGTAATCATTATATAACCATGAGTCATCATCACCTTTAATCTATTCTTGGTATTGTGTAGTAGTTTTGGAAAAATCAATAGGCCATTTTTGTCATGGGTCAATATTTTTACACCATTACATTATGACACTCTTCATTTTCAGCCTACCATGTGATTCAGGTGTTTTAAGCAATATGACTATATAGGAAACATTGCCAATTTGGTATTCACCAAGGATTTTGTTTGTAATGGTAGAATGGGAGGATATTTTAGGAGGTGGTGCAGATGAAGTAGATGAAAGAATACTTGAATCCATAAAATTTGACTTAGGAGGTTGAATAATTACCTCTTTCTCCTTTTTAGGACATTATCTAGGGCAAGACAATAATTGTAACTTTCATACTCTACTTCAAAATGTTTAAAATACTGGTATGACATTTAATGTATGAAAAATATTTAAGATAGAAATTTGTAATAGTGTATATTGTAACTATTACATAACATCATATGGATTGTCATTAGTAGAAGTAGTTGATTTTTATTTTTGAGGTAAAGGGCCTTGAATGGGATTATTAGAGGAAGAAGGTGTAAGAACTTAGATAGTAACCTTGGAATGTCAAGTTGTGATTGTGCAAGCCTAAGTTGATGGGGGGATAATATAATTTAAAGAAAGATAATTAGAGTATGGAATGGTAAATCTTGGTCATTTATCTACCATTAATGCCATTTCAAGCCAAAGGAGGATTACCAACATATGACGGATGAGGTCCTAAAATAAATAGTGGTGGATGTATGGTTTTACTACCTGTTGGTTTAGGATTGATCTTCATAGTGGATATATGACTGATAGTAATGTGACCTACAACATTTCCAATTACAGATGACTTATTTAGAATGGGTGTCCTAAACTTGGTTCTGATTAATTTGTTAATGCTAGTGATTTGTTCCTTGATTTTGATTATTGGGAGGCTTATTATGGTTTTGACTATTGGATTGATCTTGATTATTAGAATTATGTTGTGGAAAATGGTTTTGATAAGTACCCAATTTTTTATTAGACATTGAGGCTATGCTATCAGACTCTTTTTCAACATTCTCTAGAAATTATTGGATAAAGTGGTCAAATTTCACACATATATGAATAAAATAACCCTTAACCTAATGATAATAATAAAACTTGTGTTCCCTATACTAGTTAGGTTAAATTTGGCCTTATGGAAATATTTTCATAACTGGCCAAATGATCATATTAGTTGCAACTAGCTTTTGAAATGCTACCTAAATAAGTTCACCAAGATCACTAAAAACTCTATTTTGGTATTGATATCTTCTTGGAGGTGGTCATTGTAAAGTAAGTGGTTGAGCAGGCGGGGTTGCTTGGGTAGGTAGTGGATACACTTTTTTCAAATATCTAGATTTTATTACCCCATACCTTATAACATTTTTATTCCTATTAAAAAATTTAGGCTTTTCAAATGTACTTGATTAAGCTTATGTAAGAGCTTGCATCTAAACCTTGTTCTGGATTTGGTTTTGAGAATATACTTTGATTACCCCTTTATCAATGAGGGCTTATTAAATTTGTGTTGCTTTGGAAATAATATCTTCAGATGTATTTGCATAATGAAGTTTGAGATTATAGGCTATGTCTATTTATAAATTGACAATAATGACTGTGGCTAATTGTTTATCAGGGAGATTATGTGGGAAATAACTGGTTAATGTGTGCCAACATTATAAATAACTAGTAAAAATCTCTCCTCTTCGTTGTTTGGGATGACACAAATCATCCATAGTTACCTCATGTTATATGTTATAGGAAAAGTGTTTCATAATTTTTTTAAATAAATCATCAAAGTTATCAACAATTTTTTTGGGTAGATGGAAAAACCACTCCAAATCTTACCTAAAAAAATTGTGATGAAATAAGTGAAGCAAATACACACTAATATACACCATCTCTTTGAAATCAATAGAGAATTCTTTTAACTGATATTTTGGATCACCTTTCCCTTTGTATTTGTCAAATTTAATCATATCAAAATGATGAAGGAATGGTATCTGAAGATAGATAATATCAAAGGGATAAGAACATATGTCCCAATTTGAACTTCTTACCTTGATTTCATACTTAGATGGTAGAGACTACATATTTTACCTCTTGTAAGTCTTAAAAGTGGGGATATATTAAGAGGGAGTAGGTACATGTTATTAGGTATTCAAAGGTGGATGTCATTGACCCACATAAAGTGGTGGTATGGGGTATTAGGGTATTTTTATCTAAGTGGTTCCTCTAGGAATGCTCACCCTTTGATTGGGGTTATATTATTGATAGGGAACTTATTGTTGGTAAGGTACTTGGTGTTAAGTGAGATACTGATTTAGATGGAAATATGGTCTAAATAGAGGAATGGTTTATGAATACACACAATATTTTAAAAATCTATCAATTAATGATGCTTTCTCTCTTATAGGAACCCATTGAGTCTCAATATCACTAAGTGAACTCCTTAAATGGTACACTAAGAAAGGGGTGGGAAGACCCTAAGTGATTCACAAGATTGTATTCCCCTATACCACCACTTGTAACCAACACAAACCTTCTCCTATACACTCCCCTAAGATTTGACACCTCCCTTACACACTCCTCCAAGTAATTCACCACCTTAATTAGCCCCTACTTAATCCAAAACCCCTTTTTGACATTTACCAAATATTGTTGGATTAGGCTGATCCTATATTCAAATTAATATTTTCTCATTATGGGTTTAGGTCAGCCTTATCGACCTAGATCAGGACCTAACTTGATTTTATCAATTAATGATATAAGGTTAAATTAGGCCAACTCTATTAGCTAAAATTTTAGAAAGGTTTAGGTTGGATAATAAAAAAAATAAGAAGAAGAATATGATATTGTACATATGCTTATCTACCATTCTACTTGAAGATCATTGCTTAGGGTTCCAATACTACACTTGGAGTTATAGATATTGTCTTCAGGATAAGTATTTTGGATTCATAGAGAAGTTGTGTATCCTAGAGTTGACTTATCCTTGTTATCCTTACATACCAAAATAACCTCTTATAAAGCACCTTTGCCAAGAGAGAGATTGAGGATCAATGGGTTCATCTCTAAAGGTAAGTATTCATAACTTTGTTGCTCCTTTGTTAAAGTAGATAGATTTGAATTTTTACTTCTCTCTCATGTATTAGGATTTCTTATACATTGGCTTAAGTATAGATCTTCTATGCATGTTTAATTTTTATATTTATTACCCCCACTTTATGCCACAAGCTTTGGTGAGCACTAGATTATATTTTACTATAATTTGAATATACTTTGTGAATATGAAAGCACATGACCTAGATAGGGTTATTTCATGTTGTTACTTGACTAGAGGCTTTGGAACCCTCTCTAGTGATGTTATTATGATAAAATACCCCCTGGTTAGGTCTAGTAGATCCATCTTGGTCATGATACCAATTGTATAAATGTGTAAACAAGAGAAAGTTTAAATGTGGTTTATCTTCTCCAAGTTAGGATTAAATTTTAGCTAAGCTAAATTTTCCCTTGTATATAATTTGTTGGATATTAAATAAGACTTATTGGAAATGAAAAGGAAATAATGTTGACTCTAAGGAATCTATTACACTAAAATAACTTCTTGCTAGTTTGGTGGAACATGTTGTTAGTTTAAAGAGCCATAGTGTTGATTAGAAGTGGTATGTGGTTGAATAACAAGAATATGTTTCTGATTAGACAATGTCTATTGGGGATTGGTTACCACTTGTTGAGATGGAGGATTGGTCACCACTTATTGAAGTGGAGGATTGGTTACCAGTTGTTGAAGTGGGTGATTGGTCACCACTTTTTTAAGTAGAGGATTAGTTGCCACTTATTTAGTGTGGGATTGGTCACCACTTATTCAAGTGGAGGGGTATTATCAACTTGGTGTTATGACTTAAGCATGTTTACAACTTATTATTATAGAGTGTTAGCAACATTAGAATAAATAACTTGATAGTGAGTTGGAAGAATAGTTTGTTGGATTTTGGATGAAATTTGATGTGGATTGAAATGCACTATTTGAGAATTATCAACCATGTGCTAAGAAGAATCCATCATGTAATTTAGAATATGATTAGCCAAAATATTACTTTCAAATATAGGCATGTTAAGTAAATTTACAAAAAATGTGTTAGAAGCCAACAAATCAGTATTGGGTGTATGATGGACTAGAAAATATGGTTGAGATTTAGTTGGTGGATTTAGATCTATAAGTGGTGGATTTTGAATATCCAAGGTAGTTAGGGAGTTAGATAAAGTATTTAAGACATGACTATCCTATTTTATGTGAAAGGTAATGAATTGGCTTTATTAAGGTGGGTCAATGAGTTGACCTTTTTCTCTACTAGACATCACAAGGTATTAGCTAGAGGCTGGTACAAGAGTCTGATTCTAGCTAGAAGTAGTTTGATTATCTATTAATACAAGGTTTATCTCTTTAGGAGTTCTAACTAAATAGCATTATTTTTCTAGTATAAATAAAGATAGAAATTTAGAACCAAGATCTAACAATATTATAAGGTTTTCATCCTTGTTATAAAAAATGTGTCATGTAAATTGGTCTTATAAATAGTCTATATTAGATGGTGCATTTGATAATTATTTTTGGTTTTGTACATGTTTAGCACTAGATGGTATATTTGGGAGGTATTGTTGATGTTGCCTAGGTTTAAATTTAGATGACATGTTTGTGAGGTATTATTCCTCTTGTCCTTGATCAATATTATATGGCATATTAGTGAGGTATTTTTGATTTACCTCTTCTTGAACATAATGTTCATAACCATATGGATAGTAAATTACATCTTCATCAAAATAGGGGTTATAAATAGTTCCATTTCATGTATAGTTTATCATTTTTGGATTTATAATATTTACCTTGGAATAAGTTTGGATGCTTGAAATTTATTTGGAATTAGAATGTGGTTTTGATCAAGTTAATTTTTTTGAATAAGTCTATCAATGTAAAATTTTGAAGTAACATGTTTTTATTATGTTAAGGCAAATGTCATAATGGAAAGGTTCAATCAAATGTGTGTTAATTTAAGTGGTCTAGTAAAAAGGGTATGAAAATTGAATGTGTTATCAAAACTGCACATAAGTCTAAGTATATCAAATGTTTTGAAATGTTTATGTCTCAAAAAAGATGAAAGTGTTCACCATTTGGATCTTAAAAGTGATTGAACTTAGACTACCTAATTTGATTATAAAATTTTATTTAGGATTTAAACAAAAATTCTTTGGGATACTAGTTAGATTTGAAGTTGTGTGAAAATTGGATCAAAGCTGGCTTTAGACAATGTTTGAATTGAATTGAACTAGGATTTGAGTTTTGAAAAATAATAGTTTGAATTTTGGTTTCAGTAGAGTTTTACCTTTGACTTTGAAAGGGTTGATGTTTGACTTTGAATTTGGGTAATTTTTGACTTCATGATTGGAACTAGATTTAGAACCAAATAGACATCATAATGACAATGGTTTGGATAAGAATTTGGACCTTGGTTTTGAATTAAACTTTGGAATTATAAATTGGGAATTGTTTGAAACTAGGATTGGTTTAAAATGGATATCATAACTAAATGGTTTAAACAAGAATTATGTGTATTTAGACAAAAATAGACATGAAATATAAAAAGAGTAATTTTGACTCAAAATATGAACATAGTAATACCTTATTACATAGGTGTGTATGGATAATGTTTTATAATTAGTTTAGTTTTGACTTGGTTTTGAACACAATGAGTTTTGACACAACATCTAAGCAAAAAACCATCTAAGTACATGATATTATTTTAGTGGGAAATTGAGAGTGCATCACAATCACTGAGCCTTAAATATACTCACTTTAAGATGAAAATTTTAAGATTCATTTTTAATAAAATTATTTAAATTTAGGTGAAAGACCCACCCTCTCTCAAATCCTATACATGTGAGGTAATCTTTGGGGGTTATTACCTTTGAAATCCTATATTATTGAAGGTTTTTAAACCAATAGGTCTTAGTCTAAAATTTTTATTGGATTTATGAATGGTCCCCAAAGGGAAAAAAATCCATCAATGAAGAGATATAGGTGTCAATATTCTCATAGGGGGATACATATCCTATTGAAGAGACCTTGGATTCCTCGATTGTGATTCTAATGGCTTAACATTAGAAGTTAACCTATTTCTTTCACATAACTCTTTATGGGGAATTCCACTATGCCTTAATGACACTTTACAATAATTTATATCCATTTTTAGAATGTATGGGGATGATAAAAACACAAGGAGATGAAATCCCAGTTACCCCACCCTAAAGACATGAGATAAGATAATGACACCTAATTCATGTAGCCTAAAATAAAAAGAGGAAGCTATCATAATTTATAATTCACATGAATACAACTAAGGGAAAATGAAGAGCATACTTTTATGAATCTCTTGGGATAAAGGTAAATGGTTATATTCACATTTTTGGGTCACCCAAACAATGAGAAAAGATACATGCGAAGGAACTACACAAGCACACACATTCCAAGGATAAAGAAAATTAAATGAGACAAGTGCATGAAAATAAAATAACAAGGAAATAAAATAAGTGTTTACAACACAAATTAAAATTATTAATTAATTTTAAGCCCATATTAAAATGTTTTAAAAGAGGAAATGCTTTGTTTTGAGTTCTTAATCCACTTCTTTAGACAAGGACCTACAAGAAATAGGTTACAAGTTTTCAAAGTAGTCTTGGGTAAGGCATTATGTAGAATATAAATACAAAGGGGGTTAATTTATTATTTAGTTCATGAAAATAAAAATATTTATGTGAGATTAACAACCTAAGCCTATCCACTAGGTTTGAATAAGGCTATCAAAGGATGAATCAAATAGAAGATAAAATACAAAGTTTATATTTTCCTTGAAAGACACCACTTGCTAGCTTATCCAAAGAGGTATGTGCTAAAATTATAGAACTAGAGGTATTTAGAAATGTCAACATAACATGTGGGTAGATATCCCCTTGTCTACACTTGTCTTGGATTGAGAATGGGCATGAGAATTGTGAAGCTTCTTATGTATTTTGGCAGAGTAAGTCTAAGTCCAAGAACCCTATCTATAATGGAGGGGCAACCTTTAATCTATATATTGGTTGAATAAATGAGGACCATCCATATTGATATTTAAATGGATGGATAAGAATGATTACTCACCATCATCAATTATAAAGGTGGGAAATTTAAGAGGGTCCATTTAAATAAAATTTGGAGCATGGATAAGATTTAGAAGATAAGTGTAATCATGACCCATTTTGGAGTGTGTAAGAAGGTATAAGAGGTAAGAGTGTGTAAGAAGGTATACGAGAGTGAAAGAACTTGATTTAAATCCTATCATTTCTCATTGAATTTCTCATGTGATGTCACTAAGATGAGGAAATAAAAATGATTTTTGATTTTAGAAAATAGAAGTTTCTGAAAAGCTATAGAATTTTGTATTAGATTAATATTGTATTTACAATGTTTATTTGTCAAATTAAATTTTAATTTAAATTATCCAAAATAACACTTGAAAATGGTTAGGTTCATTTGGGTTTCACTTGATAAAATTAATTTGAAATTATGGTGCATTGCCCCAATTAGGAATGCGTTGTTCCAAATTCAAGTTAAATTGATAGATGTGCATGTAAATTAGGTCAATTTGGTATTTCTAGTGTATTTTCCATGTGATTAAATAAGGTCATTCCAATTTAAATTTAGACATGGAAGTGGTGAAAATGAAGTGTTTACAACATGCATCTAGAAAATGTCAATATTCACACACTCACTCTAGGAGGGAGAACAACATTAGCTTGAAGCCCTTTTGGGATATGTAGGCAACACCCATATTATATGGGGGCTTATGATTACATGGGATTTTATGAGTTATCTCATCTATTTCCTTGACCCGATTATCCCCTTTTGTATTTGATTTATATTTGGTTTATTGTGAAGAGATATGTTTTGTATTTTTTAGGTCTTCTACATGACAAATCAGGACACATCAATAGACAATAAAAATTCACAAACAAGTGTATATACCCAAACCAAAAAATTAATAAAAAAATTAAACAAGATGTGGCTATAGTAAATATACAAGGCCAAAATGTTTTCTTATCCTCCTATCAAGTGTTATACTTCATAGTTGTCATTACAAGCTACACGATGATCTATTTTATAGACATCATGGTATGAGGGGTTCCACCCCAATACTTATATAACACTAAAAACAAAGTTTAGTTTACACATATTTCATGGTATATTGGAAACATAAAGGGTCATTTTTTTGTACCATAAGAATCTTCTTTTAGTTATTTTATTTGTAGTGCACTTGAGATGAGTGTATGGCCTAGGTAAGTTATTCTCATCATACCCTAAAAAATGAGGTTAGTGGGATATAGGCATGGATTTGCCTATGTATTTAGTGATATAAAACATTGGGATGACATTAATAAATTATTATTTTTTTTTTATAGAGCCCACACAATAATTTAAACCCTTACTTAGATTACCCTCATACCTTAATTTTTGCTTGTATTTTATTCATAGTCATTAACATCTCTTGTTAATATTTAGATTGTATTCATAATGGGCTCAAAAAATTAAGGTATTTCTCATATGTTACAAAGTATTATAAGATTCATTATTACGTCTTATATTCCTTTTCAACATGTACTCATCATGTTAAATTATGGAGAAAATATCAATCAAATCAAGAAGATAAAATATGCAATATAGACCCTCAAGCAGTTTTCAATTCTTATTATTGTAATATTACATCCTATAATACTTATCCCAACATATTATCATCATCACAAGAGAATTTTATCACCATTTTGGGGCAAGAGTGCATCAACATTTCACATAATATTGAAATAAGAGGTTGTAGATATAAAGAAGAGTGTACCCCTTATGGACAATGCCAACCTATACCATCTCCTATTACTAATACTTATTGTTATAATATCAAATATGAATTACTTCCTATCACAAATAGCTTATAAAGATAATGTACACAACCCTCCTCCTACTTATATTCATCAATCCATTCCCATTATTCATCCACAACTCATATACCCATGTTCATGTTGTTCAAACTATAGGAGGGAATCCACCTTTACCTCCCCAACCTAATCCTACTAATTAGAATGCTCCTCCTCCACCTCTTCCAACATAATTTTCTCAACCCAAGGAGTATGATCTTGTATACACACAATATTATTAAGCCTTGTTAATTACTGATGCTTTCTCTCTTACAAGAACCCATCGAGTCTAAATCACTTTGAGTGCATGCCTTAAAGGGTGCATTGGGAAAGGGGTGGGAAGGCCATTGGTGATTAAAAAGATTTTTTTACCTATACCACCACTTAAAACTAACATAAGTCCCTCTTATATGTTTCTCTAAACTTTAACACCTTTTTAAATGCTCTTATGAGCAATTCCCCACCTCAAATATCCCTTAACTAAGCCAAAACCTATTTTTATTATCCTCCAAACATAGTTGAATGAGATGACCCTATTCTATAAATTGAGCATGTTATGGGTCTAAGTAATCTCAGTTGACTTAGTTTAAGACCTAACTGCTTTATTTCTTAAATAACTAGGTCAACTAGGTTGACTGTATCGATTAAAACTTTAGAATTGTTTAGGGTTATATCTAGATATATAAACACATCCTTCACCCCATTTTTAGAGATAGATAAATATAATCATTAATTTGTGTTTCTTGACAATATATTCTTCCACCTTTCTACTTGAGGAGTTATTGATTAGGCTTTATATTTGGAGAGAAAAATCTTTTCTTGTGTAAATGTCTTGGATGCATAGGATAAGTCTTGTATCGTAGAAACCAAAAAAACCTCTTAAAAAACACCATTAGCCAAGGTAGAGATTGAGCTTCGATAATTTCATCTTCAAGGTATGTATTCCTAACTATTACTCCTCTTTTATTAGTATATATATTTTCATAAGTAATGGATTTTGAATATATTTATCTCTCCATGAATTAATATTAAATTTAGATTGACTTGATTATAGTTCTTATTTTCATGTTTAATTTTATGTTTATTATCACCCATTTGTGCCACAAGATTTGGTGAGCACTCTATTGGATTTTAATTTTACTTTGTTAGAAAACATATGACCTAGCTATGGTCATTGTGTGGTATTAATTGAATAGAGGCTTTGAAAACCTCTCTAGTGATATTGTGTGTCAAGTGTATACACATTATTTTCAAAATTTATCAATGGCTGATGTTTTTTATTTTGAAGGAACCCATCAAGTCTCAATCTCTTTAAGTGCACACCTTAAAGGGTACACAAAGGTGCACTAGGAAAGGGGTGGGTAGACCATTATTAATTTTTAGGATTATTTTTTCCTATACCACCACTTGATATCTATTGGTAATTTTTCCTATCAAGGCCAAATACCAACCCCATATATCCCAAAATGTTTTAGGATACCATCAATAATCTCTTTATGATGATCAACTATGTGTATTTTGGCCTAAAAAGATAAATTAAAGAATTTAAATGAAAAAATTATCATTTAAAAAGTCATAAAGTTTTTAAAATTAACTTTGACCATATCCTCTTACATGACATTAACCTAAGTCCTAGGTTTCATAAGTCAAAAAGGTCTTTTAATGCAATTTTAAGACAAAAAACCCATTTTGAGCCCACACTTGCCATTTTTGGCATCTAAAACTTGTAAAAAGGATTAATATTTGTTTTAACATGATAAAATAATCTTTTTACCCTTTAAATGCACTAACTTTGGTGGTTCATACCTTAATTTTTCAATAAAAGGTAAAGAAAAGCTTATATCATGCATATTCACAAGGAGAAGTATGGATCTGTATGACCAAACATACATCTAAAGCCTAAAATAGAAGAAATAAAATATGAAATAATTACATGGAAATTAGATTAAAAATAGGCCCTAAACTAGTCTCTTCCTTTCACTTTGCTAGTTTGCACATAGCGATAGACCTTCAGGTTTGATGATGGTATGGACATTAAAGGAGAATCTAGGTCTAAATGTTTAGTCAAGGAATATAAAATTAGAGATATTATTACTAGATTAAGTGGTTATAAATTTTGTCTCCTCTCCTTCATGAACCATCCATTAGAAGTTAATGCATAATTATACAGTCTTTCATCCATGAAGGCAACTAATTTTCTACAATTTCTCCTCACTAGGGCATCATATCAAGAAAATTAAAGTTTATAAAGCTTATCAAGAACCTAATATACATTTCCATAAAATTATATAGGTCCTTTTAAGATGTTTTTAGGTCAAAAAAGCTAAATAATATAGGATGTGCAATCTACAATTTGAAATGCTTCTAAAGGGGAATTGTATGGTCTAGGAGAGAGAAGGTTTTCAAGATTTCTTGGTTTCCTCCATTGCATGGATTTACTTCATGTTATCATTATTAAAAACAAGTTTTATCAAATATTTATCTAATTATTCATGGCATATACCATATTTGTGTTCTCAAGCATGTCTAAGGAGTCCTTGTTTAGCATTGTTTAAGGTTTTCTAGCACACTTTAAGGTTTTAGTAAAAACCTATGTTTCACTTTTAGCCTCTTTCCCTCCTCCAATGGCCTCCAAAATAATATACATGGTAAAGCATGGGATTATCCTTGTATATTGAAATTTAAGTGGTTTTATATTTTCCTTTCATTTCCATCTTCCACCTCCATTTTCATTCATTCCCATAGCCCTATTTTTCACTACCATTCTGATTGTGTTCAAGGCTTCTTTCTACCATCAATTCATAGTTTCCCATCTTCCACCATTATCCATTCCATGTTTTCATCACCATTAATCACATTAAAAGAGTCAATAATAATAAGTTACATTGGTCACCCAAGATTATATGTAAACTAAAAGATTATACCTATAGGTTTGAATGGAGACATTCACTTATAACAGGGATATGCTTGTTCTTGACAAAGTTTTTAGACTTTCCTAAGATTTTGGAGGCTAACTTATTCATTATAGAACATAAAAATATAGTATAAATTGGATAACAATAGGGGATACAAATAAAAACATATTTTAGGTCTTGAGTGGCTCAAGAAATAAGGATGAATGACCTATAGTTAGTTTCCAAGGACAATCAAAAGGTCATCAAGATTTATTCAAGAAAATATTACTTTGAAGGCACTAAAGGCATGACTATGGCTATCATATGATGAAGATTTAATCCACCTATTCAACTTATAGTAGTGGAAAGATAGAGATCATGTTCATGTTTGGTGACTACTCCAAGGTCAAACATTGTCTATTCATACAAATATGACATAATACAGTCATCCTACAGTGGAAAAGGGCATGGTATTTGAAACTTCTCATTGTGATTAAGGTGGGGAGAGAAGGAGTAATCAATTTAAGGTTATTAATCTAATTAAGATCCATATCATCACATTAATCCTTAAGGAACCTTGAAAATATAGTCAAGTGTCTTCAAATTATTACCTACATGCATTAAGGAGAGACCTCACCTACAACAAGCCTTGCTCATGGGCAGCCAATAGGTCTCTAACTTTTTGGAGGTAGTTTAAAACTATAAAGTAAATTAATGACATGAGGTTTGATAATTGAAATAATGATAGATGAGATTATAAACACCTATTTTTATAGTTATGACCTTGAATTTTCATCTACAACTATGCCTAAACATAGTCATATATTCAAAGTCGGCAAATATTATGGGAGGTAGAGTTCTAAAGGAATTTCATGATTTAAGAGTATGCCAAGGTGGAATGAAGATGATATAGGCTTAGAAAAGGGGTAAGGAGGATGTTTAAGGATATGGTACTCAGTCAAATTCAACCTTTAGAGGTGCACCTATAGCCAACTAAGGACTACCTATAGTCAAGAAAGGAGAAAATGCTTTAAAGGAGTTTTTCATGAAGAAGACCTTTCAAGGGAAGTTATTGAGATATTAAAGAAAAAATAATACAAAGATAAAATCATGGTCATATTATTATATTTTAAAACCATCTAAGAGTCTTAAATCATATCATAGTTTGTACACTAACATAAATATATAGGTAGCAGGAAGTATAGTCAAACATAAGAATAAAAGGTCTATTTTCATGATGATAGTGGTATGGTGTAAATGAAGATATGATCTTGTAAAAGAAAATACATACAAGTGGTGGAATAGTTTAAATTTTAAAATATATCCATGTTATTTTAATTTCAAAAACTTGGGAAATAAGCACATACAGTCATCTATAGATTTTCCTTTAGCTAGTATATGGTTGTTTCTAAGCTAGTATGCAAAAGGATGAGTGCATGGTCTTATGTGAGGTTTTAGATTAAAGAAAAAATTAATGAGAATAACATGATGAAGATGATTCAATAGGATGATAATGGTACTCTAAACCATGTTAAAGTCATCAATTTCATTAATACGCACCTACAACCATCAGGAAAACATAGTCTTCTCCTCAAACTTGTACCATGATCATGCATAATGGACTTTAAGGGAGTTTTATGCTTAAGGAAACATTTCAAAAAAAAAAATTATATGATTTCATCATTAATAATAAGGGGTTTATCCAAGATAACCACACTATTAGGTTCACCTAATAAAAACCACTTACAACCATACAAGAGTTGTTAGTACAAACATAACCATATCTTTATCCTAAGGAAGGTTATGAAATCAAAGTTATCAATGGTGGGATTTCATATCCAAATCAAGGTTTGGAGGTAATCAATGATTTTATAATACCAAATACATCATGATTAAATTCAAAGGATTTTAACATAGTTAAGTCAACTATCTCTACCTACAACCAATAGTGGTATTATTCTCACATAGTCACCTATTGACAAAAGGAAAAATTAAAGACACTCAAGTCAAGGATAACATATGAAGATATATTTTCCATATTAAATAAAAAATTGGACACCTTAAATCCCTTATCAATATCATGAATACTTTTGTCAACTCATGAACGTACAACTCAGACTTGTATGGACTATGACTGCGTAAGAGCCTACGAGCATTGTTTGAGGAGTATGTTAGGTAGAAGGTGAAAGGTGGTTTTAAGTGAGGTTAGAGGAATTTAAGGTAATAAATTAATGTGAAATTGATCTTAGGCACATCTAATTGACCATTTTTTACCACAAATCAAAATGGGTCAACCCTATAATAAGACTTGATATGGTGTTAAAAAATAGTGTCATAAGGTGTGTTATGGTCTATTTGATGTCATTTAATTCCATTCTAACCTTGTTCATAATATATTTTAGCATTACATCATTTAGAATCATCAATGGGGTTATACCATCATGACATGTCACATAGGAATGAACAATGTAGTCTAGTTATACATTTTATAAGTGTGCTTAGAAAACCTTTCAGGTCAAAATAACTACATAAATATGATGCTTTTGGTCTCATACACATCTCAGGAAAATGTGATGTCTTTAAAAGTTTTATATCTCAAGATACAATCCTTTAAAAATTAGCTAGTAGTATAGGACATGCATGGGAGTGTCAACATTAAGCTACAATAAGTAGCCATTTAGATTTAAAAAAATACTTAACAAGCTCTATTTTAATATAGGGTTGACAAGTGGTGAGATATCAGGAAATTAGATGATAGATCAATGACAAAAAGGTAGTGAATGAGTCAAAAGGTCCTTAGGGTAGATAAATGGTGGTGTGCATTACTACGTATAAGGAATATCAATGATCCATCTTTAAAGACTAGGACCCAAGATCAATGAAGCACATTTGATCATGTAGTGGAGATATAATGATGAAAGTGAGGGTTAAAGAGTTAGAGTATCTTGAGATCAAATGCTATTATGCCAAGTGTAACATTTTAACTATACAATCAAATAAATGGTGTGCATTTACTCTTACAAACTAGGATCAATGACATGCATTTAACTAAGTAACTAAGATTGATGATGTGCATTGAGTCAAAGGTCAAGGATCCTAGATCTAATGTGAGACTACCAAGTGGTACAAGTACATGAATTAGATGGGATAACAATGGGATATATATAAATCATGTGGTGGTGATAAGTATCTAAATCTATTAATCCTAAATACAAAAATAAATGGTTGATTTCAAAATTCAAATCGAGGAGACTACTATAGAAATCAACAAAAAAAAATTGATCAAATTTTGGGGTACACAAAATGAAGCTACATGTCCAAAAGATGATAGGAATATTTTAAAATTAAATGAGTAACATAGAAAGGGAATGCCACATAGGTATCCATGTAGGATTAAAGTATTATATATTAGAGTAAATAATTCAAACTTATATGCCACCATGAAAGCTTAGTCGAGATTCAAGATGAACAATGACCACCAAATGTGAAGAATGAAGGCTCAGAGATAAATGGATGACAATAGATGGTAAATACAAGTGTATAGAAGATAAATAGTAGCTTTTTTTTTTTTAATATCATAACATATATTTAAACTCACCTAATTTAGTTTCAAATGATCGAGAGATGATCCATAATGAAGGTAGTTTCATAAAGGTTAGCTGAAGAGTCTCTGCACCATTTTGGAGAATTTATCATGGTTTATACAAACATTTATCTCAAGAGACATTAATGGTCTATTTAACACTCCATTAATTTATAATATAATTGGTTATCATTCTTTGACATATGTAATTATGACCTTTGATCTTCTAAACTACATTATTTTATCTTCCTTCTCCAGTTCTATAAGTAGCTAACATTTTGGCCTTTGTAATCTAATACCACACCATGCATGGCAAAGCCCTATTGGTTCTGACATTGCACTTTGCCTTAGAAAAATAAATGAAATTTATTTTTAGTTCATATCTCATCTTTTTAAAGTGTTTGAAGAGATGTATATTGAATAGCTAAGTGATATCAATCTATCCTTGCTTTTTCTTAGTCCTTCCATGTTTGATGCAAGTGATTTCAACCTAGCAGGTCATATGAAGTGTAGTTAAGTTTATGAATATATATATTAAGTGTATAATGAGCCTTAGTATATATAATTTATCTATGGTTTTACATACCTTATATAGTCTTCATGCATCTCACCTTCATATTGAAACACTAATGCTAGTGCATTCTATAACTCTTAGGCTAGTGTTGTAGGCATTATTTCTTTGTGAATTAAGTACAATGGTCATGTGGAATAAATATTGGTAAATTAATATTTTAGAATAGGTTTATTTTATGAAACTTATATAACTTTCTCCCCATAATCAAATAGTTATCATAGGTGAAAGTACTTCAAGATATATTCGAGGAGCTAACCCTTAAATCTAGAGGCTCACTTATACCATAGGTACACTCACATACCTGTAAGTGTTCATATGTTTTCCAAATGTAGAATAAGCTTGAACACCCTATTCTAGGGTAAAATATTTGGTGACAATAGTTTTGGCATGCCTGGTGGGACCCATTGTCTTCAAGACAATTTGTCAAGGTGAATGCTGATCTTGATAACATTGGTTACAAATTGGTGTGTTACTCAGCATTTGGTGACTCCATCAAGGTAAAATATAGTTAAAGACAATTATATTGTTATAAAATTTTCCTCATAATTCATGTTTCTCACTAGGTCATCCTATAGTAGAGTTCTCAACCCCATTAATCCACTTATTTATCCTAAACTTCCCCTTGAAGTTCAATATCCTCAGCCTAATCTACCCTTTGGAGAACTAATATATTTTGGTATAGAGGAAGAGGCTAAATAAATTGAATATTTTGAAGAAGATATGGATAAAAATAATGCCTTCCCTTCCTTTAATATTTAAAATCCAATTCATATTCAAGCATATGATGCCATTCCTCATAATGCCATAAAAGGTGTACCCATATTCAATGGTGAAATTCATGTTACACCTAATGAACACATTAGGGATCTCTCCAACTTTTGTAGTTTCCATAACATCACTCAAGAGAACCTTTATATTAGACTCCTTACCATGTCCCTTATAGGGAAAAATCTTAATTGGTATAAGACTCTAGAAGGTAGATGCATCACATCATGGGATGATTTTGCAGTGTTGTTGAACTCTAGATTTGGAAATGAAAGTGACCATGCCTCTCTCATACATCAGATCAATGTGATCAAGAGAGGATCCAAAAAAAATGCATGACTTCAATTAAAGGTTTCAAAAAGACTTGAAATATATTTCCTCCTCTTATGAGGCCACCTTTGAGTTTTGTGTTCCCTACCTACTTGAGAGCTATTGGTATTGAAATTATTATCATGCTTCAATCCATGGGGGGTTCCAATCTTCTCAAAGCATATTATCTTGTTATCAAAGATAATAATGGTCTCATACAAGATGGAATATTTCCTCCTAAGGTTTATATTCCTCCATTATCTATACTTCTAATAATACTCTAGATATGGCCCAAATTCCTAATGCCAATACCAAGCCTAAGGCTACTCCTAATAAGGCAGATAATGCCATGGACAAAGATGCATATATTCAATGATTGGAAGCTAAGATTGGGAGAGGGAATATTAAACAAATTGACTATTAGAATCCTTACCCCTATCAGAAATAATATGGTCAAAAATTTATAAGAGGAAGATTTCAATGGTATCCTAACTCTAATAGGCCTGCAAATGTGTATAATCCTAATTCCACCACCAATGCAAGATAGATGATACCTATGCATAGCAACTTGGTGCAGGGAGAAAATCAAAAGAAGGAAAATTCATTGATGGTAATTAAGGTGGAGATCAAGTTATTATTGCTCAAGAAGGAGTTAACCCTATTTTATTAGTTAAAGATGAAGTCATGATGTAGACAAGTGAAGGTGGACAGCCTCAAAGAGAGATCTTCACTAACTTCCTAGTTGAGGACACTTTTGTGATTAATCAAAGAAAATCTATTATAGAAAACACTAGATCCAAGATAAAGGATTTATGTGGTTATAGTAATGTGCCTAAAATCTCATTTAATACCTATACAAACTAACAAGGTATAGCTATAGGTGTGGCAACCTCAAATAACTCTGCATATCTTTCAAATCAGAATATTGGAAGGACTGTTCAAGGCACTCCAACTCGTCATGTTACAAACACTTCCTTTTATCCAAGAATCCAAGATAAAGTAGGTATGGATTATTTAATAATTTTAGATTCATTGAAGAGTACTAAAATATCCATTTCCCTTTGGGATGTTTTTCATATGCCTGGTTAAAAGGAGATCCTATAAAAATAATTATCTACTATCCCTACTAGTGTCCCTCCTCCAAAATAAATTCATGGTCACATTAATTTTAAAAATTATCCTAACACTATTGTTGAACCATATACTAGGGCTGAGAAACCTCCACCACTCTACCTCACTCTCACAGTGGGTGACAAACTAGTCCATAATTGCATAGTTGATAGTGGAGCTTCTACTTCAATCATGACCAAAATGGTAGCTAATAAATAGGGCCTAAAGTATGAGACTCATAGAAAAGGATTTATCCAAATATATGTTACACCTTAAAATATTATAGGACTGATAAAAAACTTGAAGGTTTTATTGCATGATTATCTTACTTTTCTTATCCTTCAAGATATAGTTGTTGACCTCCCAACTCACATTGCAATCTTCCTATCAAGGGATTTTATAGCCAAGATAGGTGGCTATATCTTAGATTATAGGTATTTCTCAACCTTTAAAACAAGATATGGAACCAAGGTGACCATAAGGACTTAGCCTCTTGCAAGGTTTCATATTGAGCCCTACATTGAGACAAGTTCAAATTTGAATTGTGTTGTTCATGAAAAGGAGGATTCTATTGTAGATGATCGTACTTATTCCAAGATTGAAGGAATTTATGATTTTTTTCTTGATGAATATGATACCAATACTTATGAGCATTATCCTTATGAATTTATGGAAGAAAGTGATCTAGGAGTATATTATATACATGAAGAAGGAATACCAACACCTCTAGTTGCCAAAGAAGAAGGTGAAGATGATGAGATGTGGAAGATGTTTTTCGATGGTTCAATAAGTAGATTTTGCATAGGATCTGGTGTTATGTTGGTAAACCCATATAAATAATAATACTATGATTCATATAGATTCCATTTCAGTTTTACTTGTAATGTGGTGGAGTATGAAGGTTTAATTCATGGCCTTCAATGGTCAAGGAGAAAGGGAATCAAGAAATTACAAGTATATGGAAATATTTAATTAGTTTTTCATTAGGTTAAGAATGTGGTTAATTATAATAAACATTTTATTAATTAATATAATCATAGGGTATGGGTTTTTCATTAAGAATTCAATGCATTCAACATACAGTTAGTTCCAAGGGAGTAGACTAATCATGCTAAAAAACTAGCTATCATAGGAGCTCAATTTGATACTCCAACTACCATAAAATAAGAGGGGAAGAAATATAACATTAATATCATTATAAAAAATTATATACCTGATAATTTAGTGTCTTGGTAAGTGTTTTATAGTGACAAACACATTACATGCTTCTTGAAAAATGAGGCCAAGTTTTCTTCAATGAATCAAAGGAGACTCCAAGAACAATTTGGTGATCAGATTGTGTGGCTAAGGAAAAATAAGATACCTAAGGGTTTGGTGAACTTATAAATTCTATTCAATGAGAATTATAAAAATAAGAAGAAAAAATTGAGAATGTCTACAAAAGAAGAGAACTATGAAAGAGTCTTGATCTTCAAAGATAAATTCCTCAAACTAGGCAGGGTATGTTCTACATTAAAGAAATAAGCATTCATTAAGTTATGTAAAGAGTTTCATGATATAATTTATTGGGAATATAAGGAATTAAAATTATTTTATCCTAACCTAACACACCATACTATTGAATTAGAACCTGGAGTTAAACTGATTAGATAGAAAGAAAGACCCATCAATTCGAAGGTTGAGCAACTCATGAGGTTAGAGCTCACTAAAATACTTAAATATAAAATAATATTTCATATAAATTATTAAAAATGGGTAGATAACCTTATGCATATTATAAATAAGAATGGGGAGATAAGACTTTATGTGGACTTCATAAATATTAATAGGGTGTCACTCAAAGATCACTATCCTCTACCTTTGATGGAATACGTTTTTCAAGTTGTTTCAAGATCTCAATGTTTTTATATCTTATATGGATATTTAGGTTATAATAAGATTATTTTTAATGAGTATGATCATTTTAAGACAACATTCACTACCAAATGAAGGAATTTTTCTTATATAAAGATGCCAGTTGGTTTGTCAAACGCTGGCACTACCTTTCAAAGAGCAATGGACATGGCCTTCAAAGGTTTGATTAATGAGATGTTTTTGGTTTATCTAGATGATATAGTAGTGTTTTATAAAGATGATAATGAACATATGTAACACTTTATAAAAGTTTTTTAAATATTTAGGTAGTATGGAGTATCTCTTATTAAAAAAAATGCATATTTACTGTCCATGAAGGTAAGCTCTTAGGACACATTATTTCCAAAGATGGGATGGATATTGATCCTAAAAGGATGGATGATATTTTAATCCTATAATTTCCATTACATAATAAATGTATCCAAATTTTATTTGGTAAGATAAATTTTGTAAGGTAATTCATACCTAGTTTTACATCTTTGGTAAAACCTATCATAGCCATGCTAAAAAAGAATCGGGTATTTTCTTGGACTAAGGAAGGTAAGACATTTTTGGAAGCCATTAAGTAATAAATTGAAAAATATCCTACTCTTGTGAATCCTAATTTTGATAAAAAATTCACGTTATATTCATTTTCTAACCTTGATACTATCTCAGCTATGCTATTGCGAAGGAGTGATGTGGGTGTAGAGTAACCAATTGAATTCTTTAGTCAAGGTTTGGAAGATTATGAAATCAAGTATACATTTATTGAGAAGAAAAAAAAAATTGTTTTAAGAGGACTAAATAATTTTAGGCATATGGTTTCAAAAAATAAATTTTTTGTTATGGTCTCTCATCCTGATACCAAGGAGTTTATTTTGAGCAAAGACCTTAGTGAGAAGAGGGCAGGGTGGATCATTAAGGTAATGGAATATGATGTTGATATAAAAGTAACAAAGTTGATAAGAGGTAAGGGAATTTGTGAAAATATATATTAATATCTTCATGATTCAAAATATGAGGTTTTAATCAATCATGATTACCCCCAACCAGCTGGTTCCTTGCCTATACAAAGTAGTGAGTATCTTAATGATATGAGTAGATCTCAAAGGAGATATTTTAGATTTCAAGATATTCCCTTTTACCTTGTATATGGTGTGATTTTTATAATAGATACTAATGGTGTATTATTTATGTACATTGACAATGAACAATTTGGAGTGTTACTTGAGAAGTTCCATGATGGAACAATAGGAGGTCATTTCTCCCCAAAAACCATAGCTGCCAAGATCATGAGGGTAGGATATTATTATCCAAGTTTCTTCAAGTAATGTTATGCTTGGGTGAGAAGGAGTATATAATGTGATTTATTTGTGTAAAAATAAAAGCTTGCAGCTCTTCCTTTGAAGCCTATCTAAGTGGATCAACCTTTCATGTAATGGAGTCTTGATTTCATTGGCATGATAAAACCCCCATCAATTTATGGTCATAAATGGATATTAATAACAATTGATTACTTTATGATGTGGGTTGAGGTAGTAGCATTGAAGGATGCTAATGATAATGTTATCTTGGAGTTCTATGAGAGCATCATAACAAGGTTTGGCACTCCTCTTACTATTATTTCAGATAATGCTCTTAATTTTATGGGTGCTAAGACTATTGATTGGGAAATTAGTAATGGAATATTCTTGAGTAATTCATTTAACTATTACCCTCAAGGTAATGGGTTGTCTGAATATAATAATAAGAATCTAATTAGAATCATTAAGAGAATCTTGGAGCATAACCAAAGGGCTTGGCACACCAAATTGAAGACAACCTTATGGGTTGATAGGATAAATCCCAAGAGGTTAGTAGGGATTATACTTTTATGATTATCTATGTAAGAGAGGATAAATTTTCTATATCTTAAGATCTACCTACCTTAGAGTTGGCATATCAATTAAAGTTACTTGAAATCACTCCAATTGAGGTAATATTGACATAATTAATGGAGCTACAAGAGACTAGAGATAGGGTTCATCAAGCTATGGAACATCACCAAATATCAATGAAGAGGTCTTTTGAAAATAAAGGAACTCCAAAATCATTTGAAAAAGGTGACATAATATTGAAATGAGATGAAGATAGAAGAAAACTAGGGAGAGATACCAAATTTGACACCCTATGGAGTGGACCATATGTCATCATCAAGTGTAAGCAAAGCAATTCTTTCCAATTAGCAAGGATGAATTGAGAAGAGCTACCTATCCCTATGAATGGGATACATTTGAAACCTTGATATTGATGGGTAAATTTCACTTTTGTAAATAGTAAATTGGGTGTGTGTTTTGTTTCAATTGTGTGTGTCATGTTCCCTAAGTGTTTTAGTTGAACACATGTGTGTTAATTTTGAGTTTATCTCATTTTATGTGCTTTTTCCTTGTGTTTTGTGTTATTAAAGGTAGTTTATGTGTTAAACTTATGTACATGTGACTCCATATCCCAATGGATAGGATTATGCAATTTGTCATGGCATAAAAAACATACCATACTTGGGAAATCACTAAGAATATTAACCATTTTTTTACCACAATTCAAAATGGTTTAACCCCCTATAGTCAAGACTTGATATGGGGGTATAAAATAGTGTCGTAGGGTGTGTTGTGGTATATTTTATGTCATTTAATTACATTATAACCTTGGTCATGATATAGTTTAGACTTATGTAATTTGGAGTAATCTAGGGGGTTAGACCATCATAACATGTCACATAAGAATGAACAAGGCAGTCTGGTTGTACATTTTACAAGTGTGCTTATAAAGCCTTTCAATTCAAAAGGATTATATGGATATGATTATTTTGGTCTCATAATAATCCATTATAAATGTGGTGTCTTGATGAGTTATCTATCTCAATATATAAGCCGTTAAATATTAGCTAGTAGTGTGGGACATGTGTGGGAGGGTTAACATTGAGCTGTAGCAAGTAGCTATTTGGATTCAAAAAAATCCTTAACGAGATCTAGTTTAATGTAGGGTTGATAAATAGTGAGATATAATGTGATAGGATTAAATATCAATGGAATATAGGTAGTCAATCAATCAAAAGGTCCTTAGGGAAAATCAATGGTGCATGTTCCTATCTACTAGGTAGATCAATGATCCACATTTAAAGACTGGGACCCAAGATCAACAACGTGCATTTGATTTCATAGTGGAGATACAATAGCATGAGTGAGGGTTAAAGAGTTAGAATATATTGAGATAAAATGCCTGTATGCCAACTATCATGTTTTAACTAGACAAGCAAATTAATGGTGTGAGTTTGATCTTACAGACTAGGATTAATGGCATGCATTTAATTGAGCAACTAAGATCAATGATGCACATTGAGTCAAAGGTCAAGGATCCCAAATTAAATGTGAGACTACCAAATGGCATAAGTGTATGGATCAGATGGGTTGATAATAGGATCCATAAAAAGCACATGGTGGTGATAAGTGTCTCAAACTATGAAGACTAGATAAATGATCAATGGTTGATGTTGAAGTTGAATTGCGGAGACTCATATGGAAATAAATAGAATGAATTTGACTAAATTGTAGGGTACACAAAATGAATCTACATGTCCAAAAGATGATAGGAATATTTTAAAATGAAATGAGTAATGTGGCAAGGGAATGCCACATAGGTAGCCATGTAGGATCAAAGGATTCTGTTGTAGAGTAAATTCTTTAGACTCATACGCTACCATGAAATCTCAATTGAGATCTGAGATGAACAATGATTGCCAAATGTGAACAATGAAATCCAAGAGATAAATGGATGATTGTAAATGGTAAATACAAGTGTATAGAAGATAAATAATAGTGAAGAAAACATTTATGACTATCATATCATATTTTTCAAATATCTTAATTCAATTTCAAATGCTTGAGAGATGATCCATGATGAAGGCATTTTCACAAAGGCTAACTGAAGAGTCTCTACACCATTTTGGATAGTTTTTCATGGTTTATACAAACATTTTTCTTAGGAGAAATTCATGGTATATTTCACACTCCATTACCATACAATGTAATTAGTTCTCATGCCTTGACATCTAGCATTGTGACCTTTGAGCTTCTAAACTACATTATTTTCTCCTTCTTCTCTAGTTCTATAAGTAGCCACCATTTTGGCCTTTATAATCTAATACCACATCATGTATAGAAAATACCTACTAGTTTCAACATTGTAATTTTCCTTATAATAATAAATTAAATCTATTTTGAGTTCATATCTCATCTTTTTAAAGTGTGTGAAGAGATTTATACTGAATAGCTAAGTGATATCAATCTATCTTTTATTTTTCTCAGTCCTTCCATGTTTGATGTAAGTGATTTCAGCCTAGTAGGTCATATGAAGTGTAGTTAAGTGTATGGATCTATATTAAGTGTATAATGAGTCTTAATATATAAAAATTAACTATGTTTTTACATACCTTGGATAGTCTTCATGCATCTCACCTTCAGATTGAAACACTAATGCTAGTGCATTCTAGGACTCTTAGACTAGTGTTGTAGGCATTATTTCTTTGTGAAAGAAGTAAAATGGTCATGTGGAAGACATATTGGTGAATTTAAATTTTATAATAGGTTTATTTCATGTAAATTATATCCCTTCCCCCCCCATAATCAAATAGTTATAATAGGTGAAATTACTTTAAGATATATTTAGGGAGCTAGCCCTTAAATCTAGAGGCTCACTTCTACCATAGGTATACCCACATACTTGGAAGTGTTATCATGTTGAAAAACATGGAATAGGATTTAAAACCATCTTATATGGTTAAATATTTTTTGAAAACACCTCTATTACTCATTAAAACACATCAAACATGCATCCACACAGTTACATATATAGTTAAGGACAAAGTTGCCAGTTTTGGGGAAAATGATGACTTTGGAGCACCTATAAGTGGAATTTGCCTCTAAAATTTGGATAAATTAATAATTATGATATAATAAATACTTTCATGCCTTTTAACAGGTTAGGGGATGAGTGAAAACACTCACTATGTCAACATAGTCATGAGGCAGTCTACCAACAGTCTTAATTGAAGCAATGATGCCTATTTGAGGTCTAAGGCATTAACAATGAGATGTTAACATCATGAGAAGAGTTTTTTGAGAGAAAATATGATTTTTAAATAATTATTATAAGATATAATTCATATATATAAGGTATTTTCAATGACCTAGGGTCACACAAGCCATTTATGTAAGAAATCCTACAGGTAGCCTCAAAGGCATCAAGACTAAAATGAAGATTGAGAAGTAAAGGAGAAGTCATGGTAATGGTAAATAAGATTTAAGTAGTGTTTTTTTATCCTATATATAATCCTATAAGTCATAAAAAAATCAAAACTTAGTTTTAGTCCAAAACTCAATTCTAGGCCTAGAAGGCCTATAACACCAAAATGTATTTTTAGACCTATCAATGCAATGCAAAATTTTTAAAATGATATGATGAGATGGTACAAGTATAATGAATATGTATTAAATAAATTAAGATTATGGGAAGAGTTAGTTTCATCCATAAGGATAAATTCAAATTCTATAGTTCTAGACACCCATTTAAGCCAACTAATCAAATGCTCATATATTTCAATACGTGAAGATTTTGGCCAAAAGATATTGGAATTATTTTAAGACCCATATGCAATTATAATTTATGGAAAATTTAGGTTGGATTATGGGCTTTGATTTATGAACAATCTCTAATATTCTAAGCTTTCTATAATGATTGCAAACTCTACATGCACATTTCTTCACATGGTTATCTTCTCATAACTTTTTAATGGGAACCCAATATTCTTAGGGAAGTTTCAAGGGTATGTATACTTTATATTAATGTAGATAATTTTAGGTTTGGAGGCTTGTACTTTATTAACCACTCCAAAATCCTCCTAACCCTCATAATGACTAATTTTGAGAAAAATCTCATTTATTGCAATAAAAACCACATTTATAAACCTAAAAACTATTAAAACATCAATTAAAATCAGAGAGGGTCCCATATATGATAATTTGTGGTATGTAATTGTAAGGATCAGGGTGTAAAAAAGGTTTTTGAGAGAAAAAAACATAGAAGATGAGGTAAAAGGTACTTTACATGAAATATAATCCATGGATATTGAAGCCTAAAACTTGTTATTCATCCCCAAATAATCATTTAGTCATAAATATTCCTATAAATTCCCTTACCAACTTACCCAAAATAGCCACTTTGTAGGAAATTTAGGCAGTTTGACCCAGTCAACCATGGTGACTAAGTTACAAGTGTTTATTCATCAAATGGACATCTCTTATAATGTAATGAGTTGTTCCAAGTATAATAATAATTGTATTTGTAGGTTATAGTTATTTCAAATAGGTTTTTAAGAGCATCAAGTGTAAAATTTAGGATACTAAGCCTATTTGATCTAGTAGGCCTATTTGATCAAAAAAATCAGATGTAAATGGCATTATAAGAATATCAAGGGAGCTCATGTAGACTTTTCACACTTCATATTTGTTTTTAAAGTGGAGATATCATGTAATTTAAAGTCTTCAAGTCATATTTCATGCAAGGAAAAGACTTAAGTGGATTTATCTAGTCCTAAAGTGTCAATCATTCTAATTGATTAATCATGAGTTAGCTAAAAAAAATATGCATATTCCTTGGTTTTCATACAATATCAAGGATTTAAAACACTTTGAACTCACTTTAAGTTAATTTAATCAGCCAACATGTGGTGTAACATTCATGCAAGGAAGTTTGACAAGCCAAAGATGGCCTACCTCTTCTTTCCAACACCAAAGAGAGCTCATGAAAGGATTTTCAAGATAAAAGATGTCTTAAAGACTTTTGATAATATTGTAACATAAATTTTACTGAAGTTGAAATTTTAGTTAACTTACTCTTCTTCCCTTTACACCACATTGGCTAGAGCACTTTAATTTTACTATATATTTAGGCTTTCAATCCAATTTTTAGATCCCTCTCTTGGGCATGACTAGACTCTGCCAAGATTGAGTTTTGTAATCTTCTGAGATGAATAAAATGACTATTTTCAAATTATATTATTTTGGTATAGTGTGTTTATTTTAGTTTATTTACAAATGAGGTAGTATTTTCTCCCTTGTTAGGTCCTGCTCTCACCTAGTTACTAGTATGATAACTTATGCTAGTCATGTTTGGTGTTGGATATTATTTGATTGAGATAATAATGGATATAATTGAATAGTAGTGCCTTGAATTAGGTACATTACATCATTTACCTCATGCTTTGGTTACTTGATATAACCTCTATATGAACTACTGATGCATAAGAGTCATTTGGAGTTGTAGATTTAGTTATTTGCTTGTCTTATGAGTGTTTTAGGAGCTCAAATAGAGTGGATGAACCAAAAATACATGTGTATCATTAATAGTAGATTAGAATTTCCATTTAAAGTTATCCTTCTAACCTTTTTCATACCAAAAAGCATAGTATTTTAGTAAGTAGAGCATAAGTAATACATTAGAGGAGCTAACCTTATCAAAACTAGAGGTCTGATTTGAGTATAGGTGTCCCACACCTTAGATCATTCCAATGTTAGTCCAGGTGTGAAGTATTTTCAAAGCAATTTGTTAGCCATCAAGCAGGGTGCTATCTATGTTGCTAATAGTTTTGGCATGCTTGATGAGACATAAATTTAACCATTGGAATACAAATTTATAGCATATTGGTCTTGAAAATTATTGTCAAGAACTCCTATGGTCCTTATCTTAGAGTTAAAAGGTAATTTTTTTCATAATTTAGTTTATTTTTATGCATTTTTTAGGCTATGGTAGCCTATAGAGAAGAATTATACTATTCATCTCCTTATCAACAATTCTTGTGACACATATCAACCCTACCATGATCTTTATCAGCTGTATGATGAGTATACAAAGCCTTAGTAGTAGTATGATGACTCATAAATATCTTATGATGAGCATCATGAACCTAGTTATCTTCTTGATCAGCCCAGTCAAGTCCCAAAATAATCCATCTCAAGCTTCAAGAAAACCCTATTTGGCTATGAGAAATAAATGATAAGCATAGATACACAAAAGAGATATGGACAAGAAATATCCAAGCATAAAATTAAAAACATGAGAGCTAATTTACAATAGGATAAAGAGTTATGTGCATCTTTCATAAGGTAAGGTCACTCAAAGTTCAGTGCTAATATTTTAGACATAGATGGTCTAATTGTAAGCATTGAAGAGAGGTTGGTGGTTTATGAGAAACACCAAGGTCATTATAATTAGTAGCATGTTCCCATAACACTTCCTTTTTCTCTTCATGAATATTAAACCAATCTTTATCATAGCCCTCAAAACTCCATTCAATCTTTGCCTAGTTTTCCTACTTGTAAATCTATCTGAGAGAGGCCTTAGAAGGTTGAATAAACATGTTTTGAGGAGGCTAATTCTCATGTTTCACAATACATAATACAAAAACCTTCATCTTCAATTTTTTAGGGAGATATCTCCAGTGATTTAGTTCATGATTTTGAAGGTCATCTAGACAAGCAAGCTAAGCTTACAAATCAACATCTTTAGTATTCAATGGTAGCCACAAAGGTAACATAATAGAAAATTCTTTCTTTCACACCCATAACTGTAACAAGTACAAAAATAGAAGCTCCTAAACCCAAGTTCATGACTTGGAAATTGATGTAACAACCAATGGAGAAATAAGAACATTCAAGAATAAATCAAGATGCTAAATTCAAGATCAATCAAGAAGTTATTGAACCTCCCCTCCTCCCCTCCTTCCTCCTCAAAATCCCAAGTCCTTTCCTTCATTGAAATCTATTTAAGAAATAGTGCACTAGAGAGAGGAGGTGAAGGTGATCCAAGAGGAATAGCTCCATGAGGAAAATCAAGTATCTATGGTAACATCTCTAGACCTTTCTCATCTTCTTGAGTACTTTCAAGGTTATACCATGCCAATTATTTAAAAGGAGCCTCTTGTCTGTGAGGAAATTCAACAAGTTAAAGTTGAGGTATATGAAGATGAAAGAATATTGCATGAACATGAAGAGCATCAATATTGGTACACTCTTTATAAAGGAAGAACATGATCCAATCTCATAAGATGTACCAGAAGATGAATTCAAAGAGGAAGATATGATAAGGGCTGAGATACAAGTACAAGAACAAGTGAAAGAAGAAGTTTTTTATATGCAATAAGAATTTGTTTCTTAGGAGCTTCCTGATCATATAACAGCTATCCTACATCAATATGTTCCTCAAGAATTTGTAGAAGTTACCATTGATAGGTGTAACCTATCCAAAGAAGATAAGTATCAAGGTAAGGATGATGAATTTTGGCAGCAATATATGGATATTTATAATGAATATCAGGCTCTTCAAGGTTTCATGCTTCCTATTAAGGATGTTAAAGGCCAATCAACTACTAAATCTATCAAGTTTGGCCTAGAAAAAGAGCAAGTTCATAATAATGAGAGGAATTAACAATGGTAGGTTAAGTTGGTACCTCAAATCATTACTCTTAAACACAAATCAAATGAATAGATCCTATCTTTTAGCATGCTTAAATAGATACAATAGGTCAATCATGAAGATCTTGATAAGTCACTTATATGGAACAAAGTGAAGGTACAATGGAAGACATATCAGATCATTGGTAGCCAATGAATGAAGAAGAATTGGCATTATTCTTACAAAGTAAGAGAATATGAGAGGATTATTATTGGGTCTTGGATCCACATCTTCAATCCATTCACCTAAGAATATAGGTAGAAGGCCTAGTTGTATCACCAAAAAGACATGAACATACAAGTTCTCCTATCTAAGGGAAGACACTACCAAGAGATGGGAAACATAATTCAAGGTTCCATGGTGGAGAAAATATATTTTTATTTGACCTTGGAGGAAAACTTTTCACTTCAGGTTAATTGTTCTAGGTTTGTTTTATTTCAATAAGTGAATAACATAGGTAGTTTTTTGCTCCCCTTCTATTGTTTTTTCCTATTTTTCTATCTCTTTAGGTTAGTTGTCATTGCTTCCTAGTTTAGTAGTTGTTTCCTTTCATTTTTATTGTTGTCATATTCAAAAAAGGTTGTCAAAGCCCAAAAGAGTCTTTTTGACATGCTTATGAGAGTTATCAAGTCAAGAAATGCTTTAGATTGTCATTGTCATGTGAAATCTAGTAGGTTCTCTTGACCATTAGGTTGGTCAACCCATGTGATTCACAAAATATATTGACAATTTGTCTTTTCAAGGCCAAATATCGACCCTCTATAACCCAATTTTTTTTAATATACCATCAATAGCCTCTTCATGATGATAAATTGTGTGTATTTTGGCCTAATAGGATAAATTTAGGTCTTTAAATGATAAAATTGGCATTTAAAAAGTCATAAATTTAGTAAAATTACCTTTGAACATATCCACTTACATGACATTAACTTAAGTCTTAGGTTTCATAAGTCAAAAAGGTCTTTTAATGTAATTTTAAGCCAAAAAGGCCCATTTTGAGCCCACACGTGCCATTTTTGGCTCCTAAATCATGTCAAAAGGATTAATATTTGTTTTAACATGCTAAAAGACTCATCGTACTCTTGAAATGTACTAAATTTGGTGGTTCATAGCTTAAGTTTTTAATAAAAGGCAAAGAAAAGCTTATTTCATGTATATTCACAAGGAGAAGTATGGATTTATATAACCAATCATACATCTAAAGCTTGAAATTGGAGAAGGAGGATATGACAAAGGTCTATGAAGAATTTCATGGCAATTAGATTCAAAATAGGTCCTAAACTAGTCTCTTCCTTTCACTTTGCTAGTTTGCACATAGTAATAGGCCTTCAGGTTTGATGATGGTACAAACATGAAAAGTGTTACATCTTGATTTCACCCTATGACAAATAAAATTTTAATCTATTGATCAATATGGTTAATATCTAGTTACTATTTCTTTGATTTTGATCTTTATAAAATATACTAAAATGAGATAATGATATTTTTGATTAGAATATATGTTGTGACAACTGTATGTTATATTTTGTACCTTATGCATATGTATTTTTTAGTTTTTGCATCATTGGTGATATTTATGATGACTTAGACTAATTACCTACTTGTTATGATGTGGATGCAAGATAGATCCTACCCTTAGATCTTGATGAGGGAGAACATCATCAGAGAGGATGGGCTAGATGGGATGATTGGGAGAATATCAAATGAAATTACTAGTGACCCTACACATATGCACAATATATTTTAAATGTTATTTGCATAAAAATGTTAGTGTGTATTATTTGTGATTATAATTGTGTGTAAATTTAGTTTTAGTATGCATTAGATTTTTTAATTCTAATTGACTTGATTTTTGAATTTAAATCTAGAAAATAAATATTAGTGCTATAAATATATTAAATATTATAGATATGATTATCTTATATCAGAAGGCAATTAATAACTTAAATAATTATTAGTTAAATAAATAAGTATCCTAGTAATGATTATTTGCATAGTAATAGAATTATCTTAATATTCTAAAGTTGAGTTAATGTAATATTGAATATTCATGTAGGAATTTAGTTGAAAATTAGGAAAATAGATTATTGAGTCAACTTAAGTTTTTATTTAGAGAACAAAGGGAAAATGGCATAGTAATTTAAAATGGCATGTTTTTTATAATGATTAAAGAAATCAAAAGGTGAGTAAACTATGACATGAAGGGAAGTAAACAATAGTTAATGAAATTTAGAAGAGAGTAAATTTATCATGCATGGGATAAATCAAAAGGGAAAGTTTCCATGCAAGGGTGGAGTGCATAAATGAGGAAGAAAATAAGTTTTATAAATAAAAGATATTTTTTGTGAATTAGAACATACAGAGAGAGATAGGAAGCGAGATAATTTGGAAGAAGGAACTTGGAGGAAAATAAGAGATAGGCAAAGTCTTCAACAAATATATAGGTTTATTTTGTATTTAATATAACTGTGACCTATGTTATTTAGTTTTTGGTTGGCTTGTATTTTTAAGCCTACATTGAATTGGCAAGGCTATGTTAGAAATTATTAGCCTGCGTATCACATTGGCTTGCATTTCCTTTATATTGTTGCTGAAATTTGATTAAACCTTGTGTTACAAATTTAATAACCAGTGTTAAATGTGTTTAGGCTTGTGTATTAATGGTAGGGGACTACATTATGGTATAATAAAACCTAGGTGTTATTGTTGTAGCCTACATTGTAAATTGATTGGCTATATCCTATTTTGAATGCTATGTTAATGTTTTGTAATTACATCTCTTTTTTTATATGCATTTCAAATTATAAAACAACATGGTAATTCTTCATAGTTCCTACATTATTATTTAAATAAATAACATATATCATGTGAAACTATGTTGTACATTATTATTAAAGACTGAGTTTTGATTATTCGAAGTGGCTACACATCCTACCCAAGCTTGCATATCAAATTAGAGAACTGTGTCTTAATCTATTTAGCTGAGTAATTAGTTACAAAAGGGTTTACATCTTATACTATATTATCCTCCATCCCCCTAATGTTATTTATCAACATTATATTTTAATCTATGTCCTATTCTATTTAGAAGACCTATGGTTTTACTTGATATTTAAGCATGTGATTAATTATTTTAGCATCTCTTTTGATATGTAGTCCTGCATGATACCAAATTTTTGCTTGCATAGTATGACTAAATTTTAGTTAAATAGCCAAAAATTTGAATTCTTAAGTGGTTTCATTTCAATTATAATGACCAACATTAAATTTTAAACCCTAGATCCCCCTTTTTCTAGGTTGAGTAATGTATTTCTTACCACGTTGAATAATACATAACAGCGTGTCACATAGTTTCTTGAGGGTCTACATTTTAATTCCTTTATCTCACTATGTTATATTTTATAACAGACCTGTATTTTGACTCATGTAATTGTGTCTCAAATAAATATATCAATGTATCAATAAATAGTCCATGCTATGTTTTTTTTAGATCTACATTCCTCTTTCACTATTTGTGTTTGACTTTAAATTGACTTCCCATTTTGTTGGAAGCCACCATTTTTAATTTTATCTTACAAGAGCTGAGTTTTGTTATAAACTAGGCAACACCCCTTTTTGTATAAATAATGTGGCAATTTGATTTGATTAAGTGTTGGTGCTTTTAATAATTGTAGATGGAAAGTGCTAAATGAATATAATTAAAAACTTGTAAGTAGGATGGGTCTTATTGAAAATATGAATTAATATATTGTAAGATTATTTAAATAAAACTTAGCTTAGCAATATATTTAACATTTTAAACAAAACTTGTAAGCTGAATTATAAATTAAAGGCATAAATCTTTTGTGTAAAAGGGAAATGCAATTTATAACTGGTTAAAACCATTTATGTAAGTTGTAGTAACAATAATGTTACCTTTGCTAAAGAGGGAATTGATATTTTAATTGTTAGTTAACCAGTATTTTACTTTTGATATGCATGCATAGATAGTATTTATATAGAGAATCCCTGGATGGTATGACCTTATATGTGAATGTATTATTTTCAGAGTGTTATCTTTATGTTAATAGCACATTTTTTAGATTCATTATGCATTGGTGAAATAAATGATTGTTCAAGATTTTTATATTCCTATTATAGGAGAAAATATATATGAATCTTGGAAAAATATACTATGTTATATATGTTTATTTTAGAAACCATATTGATTATGCTAATAGGTCATGAGACAGATTCCACTAGCCTAGGTATCACCACCAATAGATAGTCCGATCAAGTAGTGTGTGATGAAATTGACCGATCTAGTGATCATATGTTATTTAAAAACTTTGGCCAAAGTAATGTTAGATGTACATTATCATTTTATATGTTTGATTTTCATGTTATGAAATATCATATTTTAAACATATTTTCTTTATGATACACATCATGTAGTAGTAAATATTATGAACACAAGGGGTACTAGCACATGCCACTATATTTTCACACCATTCTATCTACCTATCCATGAAGGGAGGGCCATTCCATGATAGAGAATTGTGTGGGGGATTGTTGGTCTATGTTTGGACTAGAAAAGTGCTTGGATGATGCTCTTCCTCCCCACTATAGTACTACCTGGAGATGACATTTGTGATTATCAGTGATACATGAGTTGGATCGACTCAATCTCTAGAGAGCTTGGTATCTATTTATTGTATAAGGATGTATGTTTGAAGGAACTATAATTATAATATATAATTACTAAACTTGAAAATAGTTATTATATTTTGAGAGTAACCATAACTGTGTCCTATGATATTTACTTTCCTTAGAGTTATATAAGATTAATATTGTATACAGTATTTTAAATTATAAGTATTATTGTTAGTTGGTTTAGATATGTTGTATTGTTTAATTCTATGGAAAGAATGTGAAATTATTGTTTTAAAAAAAATTACTTTATTTTATTGAGTACAACTTGAGGGGTTGTAACAAAAGGGAGAATCTAGGTCTAAATTTTTGGTCAAATAAACTAGACTCAAAGAGCTTCCCATTGGAACAAATGGTTCTAAATTTGGTCTCCTCTCCTCCATGAAACATCCCCTTGAAGTCAAGGCATAATTATACAGTCTTTCATCCATGAAGGAAATCAGTTTTCTACAATTTCTCGTCACTAGGGAATCATATCAAGAGGATTCAAGTTTTTGAAGCTTATTAGGAACTTAATATACCTTTTCATGACATTCTTGAGGTCCTTTTCAAATGTTTGGAGGTCAAACATTGATCAATACTATATGGTTTATAATATATAGTTTATCATGCTTATAAAGGGGAATTGTATGATCTAGGAGAGAAATAAGGTTTTCAAGATTTATTGGTTTTCTCCATGGAATTTATTTCCTTCATTTTATCATGCTTCAAAACAAGTTTTCTCAAATATTTCTCCAAGGATTCATGGCATAGCCCATATTTGTGTTCTCAACCATCCCCAAGGAGTACCAATTTAGAATTATTTAAGGTTTTCTTGTTAGAAGTATATAATGAGAGGGGGGTGAATCTATTGCTTAATAATAATTATTCAATTAAATTCATCATTCCTGAAGCATTCATTCATATAAAATATTAATGCATAAACAAAGAAACTACACAAGCATAGCATAAAAGAACACAAGAGGTATGTGGGAAACCTAATTTGGGGATAAAACCCACTAAAACATGCACATAGACTATATTCATATACTATCAATATCCAATTTTTATTGAAGCACCAACTTCAAAAGGAGCTCCAACCCCTATCTAGATAAGTACCAACTTAACTAGTCTTATACAAGCTCTATCTTGCAAGGAGGATCCAAAATCTAAGCTAAATTATCACCAACCGAGTCACTTATGATATTTTATCACCTTAGAACACCTATTTTTAATTTTTAATTGATGATGACCTACTTTTTTTACACTCTTAACCCTTCAATCTCACTCAAACAGCCTCTTAAGCCTTCTTGCTCAAATAGCCTTCTCTTTGGTAGAAATAGGTCAAATGACCTTCCTTAATACCTATATAAAACTAGTTATATAATAATTTCATGTTTTTATCATATTAATAATGATATTAAATATCTTAACCTATTCTCAAAAACACTATATCCTTCACTCAATCACTCAATCCTCTAACTAGTCAAAATATGCTTATTAGGCCTTGACTTTATACTTAATTATTTCTCATACCTATCTTGGTCAGATAAGGACCTCACCATAATTGGATTATTCTTTAAATAGATCACTAAAAACATTTCATGAGTGAAAAAAATAATACATAAGTTGGTCATAGTCCATAAGGACCAAATCCTCTATTAGGCTTAATGGAGACCTAATGCAATTAAGTCTATACTATCCACACATTACCATTATGACCATTAGGAATAATTATTGTATTATAAAATGGATGAAACTATTCATACATGAATCCAATATAACCTTGATAAGTTCAAATTTTATCCCCAGCTCCATTTGGCCCATTTCACTATTTGGGCCTACCAATTAAGTCTCCTCACCAATAGGCCTTCTCACTACCTGTAAGCCTGTCTTGAAAATTTGAAAAAAATACACAAATTTATCAAATAAAACATGAATAAAATCATATTAATTTGATCATAATTTATTTAAAAACTTCCCAAAAATATTTTTTCTCCACCACATAGGCTAGAGGGCCTCAAGAATACTCCTATTGATGGCTTACTTAGAAACACCAAATACTATCAATACACAATCAAAATCATTTGAATATCCAAGATTTAATAGGGAATTATAATGATAAAAATGAATTAAAATTATCATCTTAGTCATTTATAACACCTTAAATATATTTTTATCATTCATCTTAGTGAGAAATGACTCAGGAGCATCCTTTTCATACACACAAAAAAGTTTCCTATAAGACCAAATTAACTTGTAGAACAACTATGGAAATAATTATGTGATATTACAATGGATTTTTGTGAACATTTAACATAATTATAACATATTTATAAATATATATTTCATGGCCATGTATTAATATTGGTCTTAAAGACCAATCTCACTATGTCACTCTACACAAACTCCACTATGCTAGACATACCGGTTTGATGACAACTTTTGTATAGGTGTAGGCATAATAAAAACTTATAGATAAAGGGGATATGAGGTATAGGTATTTAATAAATAATCCATTCCTTAGGATCCCATCCATAATCCTTTGAAACCAATCCCTAATCTTATTATCTTCTCACCTAATTTCTTCATTGTTCTGCTTATTAGGCTAGTTTAGTAATAGGCTAACTTCCATGACCAATTTTGAAAATTTTTGGTATAAAACCTAATAATAAAATTTAATGATAATAAATTATAAGTATTTAATATAATAATTAATCCAATTTCATGCTTTGACCTGGTCAACCCTACCTGTAGAATCAAAAACCCTAAAAATAAGGGTTTTCCTAAATATTCTACTCACTTTCAAGACAAACATAAAACACCTAAGGAAACCTTAAAGAGTTATTTACATGTTTAAAACACCAAAATAGGTCAAATAGACCATTTTTAGACATAAATAAATTTACATTTCTTATCAAGTCTTTGTAAGGGTTGTAGGAGGGTTTTGACTGCCTTACCTTCTTAACAATCATTCATAAAATATTGCCCCTTAATTCAAAAAATAATGCCAATAAATTAAATATATGGAAATTACCTAGATACCACAAAGTTTTAAATATCTCATGCAAAGGTTACATGTGCCAATGAGCATGAAAAACTTATTCTTGGGTATGTAACACCTTTTTCTATGCACATAGTCAACCTTACCATTAAATTTCTTGATTTCTTCTTTAGGTATTGAATTTAAACTTGGTAAACATGTTTAAAGCAATCCCTCACACCATTTTAAATGTTATAAATATCTCTACCATCTTTTAAAAATATCTTGACCCTTGCTTAGGCCATTATAGGTCACTTTCTACACTTAGGCCTTATACTGCTAGTCCTAATTGGACTATGAACACAACTTGAAACCTCTTGTAATATTAAAAAAACTTCATAATTATGTCATAAAACATCATATCATGATTTAAAAATGTATCCATTAATCACATAAGTCATATAGCTTATCTCAATAAGGTACCAAGCCTGTATCTCCTCACCAGGTCTCTTCATGCAGGAGCTAAGCTTAAAAATTTGACCTTTGACCTTATCTAATGATTTATTTGAATCTTGATGATGTTTTAAGAAAATTATAACACTTAATAATGATTTTATATAACCAAAAAACAAATTTATCATGCATCATGCATATATCTTCTTCACAGAGCTAGACCAGACTATTCAAGATACCTAGTGCTCAGAGTTTGGACACAATCATACTAGTTTAATGATGTCATGATTTAAACATGACTTACTCAAGACAAGTCCATTCTCAATATAATTTATGAGCTCTATCACTTTAATTTTTTTTATAAAGACCTAATATGGTATGTAAGGACTTGTTGACCCATGTGCTCTCCTTGTATGTTTCTTAATACTTAGAGTTAAAGCAAGATGTTTCTCTTGTATTTTGAACATGATATTGATATGTCAACAAACCTCAGAAAGGATACCATGTTGCCTTCAAATTTTCTCTCAAAAAATAAACAAAGCTTCTTAGTCACACACCACTTCACCAATCATGACATCAACTCTATCTTTTATCATGAAGGACATTCAACTTGACTTTGACATCAATGACAATATAAATACTTCAATACCAAAACTAGAAACATAAATCAACAATCTCACCCTTTATCATTGATGGAAAACATTCTTAATAATAGTAGATCATTCTCCAATACTTGAACTTGAAATAAGAACTTTCTCCCCCTTTCACATTAATGACAAAGGTTCACCTTCTTGACAACTTTTTTATCCTTGGACTTGGGCAACAACTTTTTTTTCAAAAAAACTTCATCAAGCCTTTATTTATCATAGACCAGGTTCAAATACCTACTCATGATAAATGATTGACTCCCTTTGTCTCCATGAAAATTCAAGACATTTTCAAAATTGTGACTTGGTTTGATCAAGTGATCATACCAAATTTTTGTGATTTGTCTCTTGAGTTCATATCTATAGCATATTTATTTGACTGAACTAAAACCTGAAGATCTCTTAAGACCATAAAAACTCCCCCTCTAACTAGGCATCCTTCATGATTCTATCTTCTTAGCTGAGTGCCTCTATGAAGCTTAATGGAGTCACTTTTGTTCTAGAGAGATAAAACAACATAAATTTAGGAGATTCCAATATCTCCATGTCCTTGTAGGACTAAACCTCCTCTATGATCTTATTATGCTTAATTCATCCTTATGGCTTGATCAATTAAATATTTGTTTGGGTATCACTTTGGCTTGATTTATTGGTCTTATTTCCTTCATCAACAAACTATGATAATAGATAAAATTCTTGGCACTCCTTTGCATCTTGATTTTTTTCTACCATGGAAAATTGTTCATTTGAACTTACAGACTGGTTATCAACCTTAACCATATTAGGTTTCCACTTACTATTTCTCTCTTGTGTTCTATAAGACTTAAACTTCTTGTCTTATCTTGAAAAATTATGCTTAAAATACTTTGCAATGTGATCAACTATTAGCTATCTAGATATCACCTTAGTTAGGGGTCAGATTCATTCAAGTCTGACCCATACCTAGATTAACATGGGAATGGCCTAAGGTTGTGGGTTGCCTATATCTAGACTATACCTCTAGGATTTTTATGAGGCTAGCTGTTTATATTTGATGATTTAGACATTTTTTTCTAAATATAAGATTGGTTGGGGTGAAAAGGGGCAAGAAATTTACATAAAATAAAACCTATTCTAAGCTGTAGTGATGCAACAAGATTTTATCAGACTTGCTCTGAACATTGGAATCTTTAACACAATAATGAGTTATGAAAGAAATTAATGAAATGCTTACTATGTTTCTATGTAATAATATTTCATATAGAGGTCTATTTGACATACTCAAACTAGGGAGTAATTAAAGTAAAGTCTAGTTAGAGACACTTAAGTTTAACTATCCACTATATCTTTGAGAGATTAATGATAAGACACACTATATGACCTACAAAGAAAGTTCCTAGTAAGTAGGTTGAGTTTGGATATACAAAAGGAAGATGAAATTCATAGTTGCATATTAAAGATACACATAACACTAAATATAGATTAGAAAATGATTTCAAAATATTGTATTCATTATTCTAAGAGGTATCAAATACAATTTTGGTAGAATCTAATCATACCAGCCTAAGGGATTCAAAATAATATCTTGAAGGATATATTTATAATAGAAGGGAAGTAAGGAGAGTAAAATTTGGTGATAAAAAAAGGGATCAAAAAATGCAAATCCATTTGAAATGTTATTACAACTACCTCCATGAATCAAGCTCACTCAAACCCTTCTTGATTGATCTAGGTCACTCCAGTCCATTGCATCATTATGATATCTCCTTTGTGATACTCCATGGAGGCTACACCAATAGGATTAAGTCATTTTCATTTTGTCTTTATATGAAAATATTCATGACTAGTTTATTGATTCATGCCCAAGTGGGGAGGAAGGTCACTTTCATGTAGCTGGCTTTGGTAATAAAGTAGTTAAAGTCTACATGTCTACCTATATAGGTCCTCAATGGTGTCATCTGATCCTAAAATATCCACTCTTGGCCCAATCTGGATCATAAAAAAGATCATCTCCATTCATGTTTATTTTCCTTGGTTAAAAACTAAGCTTTCAACCTCTATCTAAGTCATTTGGGTTCACCTTCTTCTAATTGGTCATTAAGAATTGGCTCAGACCCTTGACTCTTTGACTCTTATTTGCACTGTTAGATATACCTAAGGTAAATGAACATGATCTATTGATACTCTACCTAGACTCATGCACTTGTTCCAATTTTCCATCATGCCTTTAATCTTATGATTCACTAACACCTTTGACCTTTTCTTGATATTAGATATGGGTGTTCGATCAAATACCAACCATTGATCTATTGGGACCCACCATTTGAAAGCCAATAGCTAGTTCACAATCTTAAAATTTATACCCTTACTCTTATCAATTGACGTTCATGTGACTATCAATTATGATCATGTGACAATCAAATTTAATCTCAATATGATTTATCTTGCTCTATCTTTAAATTTTATGTCGTATTGACCATCATTTGACATTTTGTAGAACATGATTGACATCTCATGGATCATCAAATTTAAGCACAAATAGATTTTTTCCTGAGCTTTATCTTGACATTAGCATTAATGTCTATGGATTTTAAAATCCAAATGGCTAGTTATAGGGGATTAAATTTGATGTTTAATGAGGCTATCCAAGACTTTTTAAAATTAAATGGCTATTTCATGTAGCCTAAAATTGACATTTGTGCAACTATCTATATCACAAATATCATGGGCTATTTCCTTTGAACCTTTTTTTAGATAATTATTTTAGGATTTGTGTGGAACACTTCCTCTAAAGGAAATTATTTTCTTTGGCTTTTACTTGAGCAATTATTTTGAACAAAATGTTGAAAAGAATTCATGTCTTTGGGATCTCTATCTCAGATAAAATGTCTAAAAGAAATCATCTTTTAGGAAAATTATCTTGGATAATTTTCTCAAAGGAATTGTGCTCGTAGAATTTCTCTTTACCCATCGAGATTATCCTTTGGGATTTCAAAAATTACCCTTTAGAACTTTCAAAAGTGTCCTTTTCCAAAAGAAATATACCCTTGAAAAACTATGTACTGAACTATTTTCCCAAGAAAATATCCCTTGGGAAAATTGCATTGGACCTTTCAGCAAAGAAAAGTACCCTTTAGGAAAAGTGCATTAGACACTTTTCTATAAAAAGTAACCTTTAGGAATATCAAACTAGACCACTTTCATATGAAGTAATTTTTTCACTATATCTTTTCCTTGAGCCACTCTTTTGGACAAAATGTTTGAAATAATTCTACCTTAGTCTTTTTCTTCAGGATAAAAGCTCTAAAAGAAAACTACCTTTCAAAAAGTTGTCTTGGATAATTTTATTAAAGTAATTATGTCATTAGAATGGCCCTATAACCCTTTGGAAATTCCCTTAAAAAATCTGAGAAAATTCCCTTTTTCTGAGAAAATTCCCTTTTTGTGAGAAAATTCCCTTTGGAATCCTTGAAGTGGACCATTTTCCCAAAAAATTGCCCTTCAAGAAAATTGTCTCGACTATTTTACTTAAAAAAGATATCCTTCAGAAAATGTGTTTAGGAAACTTGGCTTCAAAAGTTCCATTTTGGACTTCTTCTTAGGGTCACTTTGCCTAAATTTTACCATTTGAAAACCTTGAACTAGACCTTTTGGTGAAGAAAAGTACCCTTGAAGAACCTTGAAGTTGACCATTTTCTCAAGAAACTTCCCTTCAGGAAAATTGTATGGGACACTTTGTCAAGAAAATACCCTTAAAAAAAAGTGTCTGGGAAACTTGCTTGAAAGGATATCATTTAGGTTTTTTTCAAAGGTCCACTTTCTCAAAGAAGATATCCTTCAAAACTTTTTCTTGGTTCACTTCCTTGAGAAAAGTACCCTTTAGGAAAAGTGTATAGGACACTTTGCTAGAAAAAGTGCCCTTCAATATTTTTATTTTGGACCAACATCTTTGAAAGATATCCTTTAGAATTTTCTTAAAGAACCCTCTTCAAATAAATGACCCTTCAAGGAAATTTTTTTAGACAAAATGTCTGAGACAATTCTTGACACTTAAAAACAAAAATCCTAAAACAAAAGTCCTAAAATAATTCCAACACTTAGCCAAATAAGGTGGGATAAAAATCCAAAAATAATTAAGCCTTGTACTTTTGTTGTGGGATTTGTGTCTTGGAAACTTCCCCCTAAGGAATTTTGAATGCTATACTTGGCCAAAATATGAAAAAAGGTGTAACATAGGCTTCTTTTTTAGACCTTTTTTTGAAACTATTCAGCACCATGAAAACCTATTTAGATCCCTTCACTTTTTAATGTTGGGCATGTTTCTAATCCATATGATCCATTCATCAATTAGGACCCTAATCATCTATTTAAACTAGGAAAAATATTGGTATGTGGGCTAAAATGGCCAACACCAACCTTATGACATTTAAATCATGTTATCCCTCTAGATGGAAACACACCATGACCCATATCTCTTGGCTGATGGTTCTCCTCATAGTTACATGAAAATTAATTCTTGAAGGGCCTTATATAATGTCTTACTCTATCACCAAATTTATTCCATAAATATCATTAGCCATTAAAAGGATTAGAAAACCTTATGTTATTATAATTTTTTATAGTTTTAACCTTTGTTCTATTAGCATCCTCATTATTTGATTGATATTTGACCTTTTTGATCATATTAGTATCCTCTTGATCTCCAATGAAACCAAGACCTATCTTGTCATCATTAATCTTTTGACTAATTAAAAGGTTGTCTAGATCATTAGTGATATTTTAAAATCTTACAAAGGACTTAACCTGTTAGGGTGTGGAGCTAAAAGCTTCACCAAGGAGCACACTTTAATAGGTTCGGGTCTACACAGTCACCGACATCAGTCAGGAGCGACCGACGTCGGCCAGGTGCAGTTGCAGAGGCACCGGCATTGGTAGTGGGTCGGCCGACGGCAGTCACAGGCAAGCAGCAGGAACTGGCGTCGGTTACCTGTGCATCCAGAAAGCTATTTCTGAGGATAGAAGCGAGTGTTTGCATGATGAGTTTAACTTGTAGTCTTAAGCTCGCGTCTCTATTATTAGTAATATTATTTTTAGAGCCCTTGCTCAAGTGGCTTAACTGTTTGTTGTAAGTGCATGCTCAAGTCTCCTAATTCTATATGTAGAATTAGATCTTCTTAGCTTAGTGTGGATTATTGTAGTAATTCATTGAATTGGTATGTTGAAGAACAGTACAGAATTGAATCAATCCAAGCTTGTTGGAGTTGATTGTTCTTGAGAGAGAGAGCTCTTGAGGAATAGAGATCTACTGAGAGATCTATACATCTAGGAGAGGTGTGGAAGAAAGAAGTTTCTTCAATTGTATTCCTTTTATAAAGAGTTTGTTAATACAAGTTTTCAAGGTGGTTTCTTGTATCTCTTGTTCTTGCTGTTTATCATTCTAGTTACTTGTCTATCTAATTTATTTCCACATTTATTGCTTTCACAAGTGTAATCTATGGTTGGTTGATCCCCAACAAGTGGTATCAGAGCCAGGTTCACTAACAGGTGGTTTAGATCTGTGTAGTGTGTATTGATTACAGGTTCTCACAGGGGTTTCTACAGGGATTTCTATTTGAGTGGGAGAAGCAATGGCAGATAAAAGTAATCTGAGAATGGAAAAGTTCAATGGCAAAAATTACCAACATTAGAGAATGCAGATAGAGGATTATCTGTATCAGAAAGATCTCTACTTATCGTTAGGTGGGGTTGCAAAGAAGCCCAAAGACATGGAGGATGAAGAATGGGAAGTTCTTGACAGAAAGGCTCTAGGGTCTATAAGACTGAGTCTAGCATCCATCGTGATATCTAATTTATCACAGGCAAAGTCTACGGTAGAGTTGATGACTACGTTAGCAAATTTGTATGAAAAACCCTCTGCTTCTAATAAGGTATATCTTATGAAGCAGTTATTTAATTTGCATATGAATGAAGGTGGATCTGTTTCTACTCATCTGAATGATTTCAATGGAATTGTGAATCAATTGAGTTCAGTCAATATAGTGTTTGATGATGAAATAAAAGCTCTTTTAATATTATGTTCTTTGCCTGAAAGCTAGCATGGCTTAGTAATGGCAGTAAGTAATACTGCATCTGCATCAAATATTTTGAAAGTAGAGGATGTTGTTAGTGTTATCTTGAATGAAGAAATTTGTAGGAAAATCACAGAAGAGACATCTGGGAATGCTTTAAGTTTTGAGAGCAGGGGGAGGTAGAAAGAGAAGAGCAAGAAAGGCAGATCAAGATCCAAATCTAAGGGGAAAGGCAGATCTAAATCCAGAAATGGCAGAAGGCCATAATTCTGGAATTGTGGAAAGATGGGGCACATAAGCAGAGATTGCTGGTTAAAGCCTAAGGAGGACAATCAGCACGAAGGAAAGGAAGAAGCCAAGGTTGCAGGTATTGCACAAGATGCTTTAATTTTCTCTCTGCATAATAATATAGAATCTTGGGTGTTAGATTCTGGTGCATATTTTCATGCTACCCCTAACAGGGAATATTTTAGCGACTATATCCATGGAAATTTTGGAATAGTGCATCTAGGGGATGATGAGCCCTGTAAAATAATTGGCAAAGGTAAAGTGCAGCTGAAGATGCAGAATAACAACACATGGGTGTTGAGAAATGTGATGCATGTTCCTAGCTTGAAGAGAAATTTGATTTCTGTAGGAAAGTTAGGGGATGAGGGTTGTACAGTAACTCTCACAGCAGAATCTTGGAAGGTGACCAAGGGTGTACTTGTTATGGCCAGAGGTAAGAGAGAAGGTACTCTCTATTTGTGTAATTGTGTTAACAAATCTCCTTCTATATTATCTACTTCAGATGTGGATGCTAAATTATGGCACTCAAGGCTTGGCCACATGAGTGAGAAGGGGATGTCAATTCTTAAGTCCAAAGGTATGCTTTCAGATTTGAAAGGCATAGATCTAGAGTTTTGTGAGCACTGTGTATTTGGAAAATAGAAAAGGGTTAGTTTTCTTAAGACTGGGTCTACTAAGAAGAGGCATAATTTGCAGCTTGTTCACACAGACGTGTGGGGATCAGCTCAGGTTTCTTCCATTGGAGGATCACAGTACAATGTATCTTTCATAGATGATGCTACAAAGAAGGTATGGATCTATTGTATTAGAAGAAAATCTGATGTATTTGAGACTTTTAAGATTTGGAAAGCTATGGTTGAGAATGAAATAGGTAAAAGATTGAAGTGCCTGAGATCTGACAATGGCAGTGAGTTCTGCAATTATAAGTTCAGAGATTATTGTTATATGCATGGAATCCATAGGCAAAGGATGGTTCCAAGGACACCTCAGTAGAATGGAATTGCTGAAAGGATGAACAGGACAATAATGGAGCGTGCAAGGTGTATGAGATTGCATGATAGTTTGCCCTTACAATTTTGGGCACAAGCTGTTGACACTATAGTATACCTGATTAATAGAGGACCCTCTACAGCTCTGGATGGTGGTATTCTAGAAGAGGCATGGACAGGTAAAAAGGTAGATCTCTCATATCTCAAAGTTTTTGGTTGTGAAGCCTTTGTGCACCTAAATAAAGAAAATAGAAAGAAGCTTGATGCTAAGTCTATGAGGTGCACGTTTATTGGCTATGGCTCAGATGACTTTGATTACAGATTGTGGAATCTAGAAACTAACAAGGTAATTAGGAGCCGTGATGTTGTTTTCAATGAAAGAGTGATGTATTGTGATTAGCTAAGGAAGCTGAATCAATCTGAGAAGAGCAATGGTAAATTGGACGAGGTGAAGGTCTAATATGAGCTCGTGAGAAAAAGAAATAATTACTTATAGGAAAAAATAGAGACCGACGTCGGCAGGGTAGGAACCGACGTCGGTAGGACAGATACCAGCGTCGGCCATACAAAGACCGACGTCGATAGGATAGGCACCGAGGTAGGTCAGGCAAAACTGATGTCAGCCAGTAACAGGTTTGAAAGTGACCGAGGTCGGTCACTATCAGAGAATTTGGGTGGATAGCGTGTTGTGAACGAGTCTCAGACACCCATCAGGAGGTTAGAAAGGGTGAGTAAGCCTCCAATTAGATATTCTCCTTCATTATTTTATTTATTGCTAACTGATGGTGGAGAACCAGAGAGTTTTGAAGAAGTAATATAGGTGGAGTCCAAGAGTCATTGGGAGCATGGCATGGTTGAGGAGATGGAGTCCTTAAGAGAGAACCAAACATGGGATTTGGTTGAGTTGCTAGCAGGTAAAAGAACACTGAAGAATAGATGGACCTACAGTTTGAAAGAAGGTGAGAATGGATAGATGAGATATAAGGCCAGATTGGTGGTAAAAGGATTTGCACAAAAGCCAGGTATTGACTTTGGTGAGATTTTTTCTCCTATTGTTAAAATGACTTCTATAAGGGTTGTATTGTCTTTGGTTGCTTTTGAGGATTTGCATCTTGAGCAGCTAGATGTTAAGACAGTGTTTCTTCATGGAGATTTGGATGAGGAAATTTATATGGAATAGCCAGAAGGATTTGAGGTCAAAGGTAAGGAGAAGATTGTGTGCAGATTGAAGAAAAGCTTGTATGGCCTCAAGCAAGCTCCTAGGCAATGGTACTTAAAATTTGACAGGTTCATGACTGAGCATGGCTACAGTAGGTGTCAATCTGATCATTGTGTGTATTTCAAGAGATTTGATAATGGTAGATATATTATTATATTGTTGTATGTAGATGATATGCTGGTTGTAGGATCACACATGCAGGATATCTCTGAGCTTAAGGTGAAATTAGCTCAAATGTTTGCTATGAAGGATTTGGGAGTAGCAAAGAAAATCCTTGGCATGAGCATTAAGAGAGACAGGAAAAATCACAGGTTGATATTGTCTCAAGAAGATTATGTGGACAAGGTGTTGAAATGGTTCAATATGCAGGATGCTAAACCGGTAAGCACACCTTTGGCTGGACATTTTAAGCTAAGTAAAGAACAATGTCCTAATTCATATGATGAGGTAGAGTATATGAGTAAGGTTCCATATTCTTCCGTAGTAGGGAGTTTGATGTATGTAATGGTGTGTACTAGACCGGATATTGCCCAAGCAGTGGGAGTGGTAATTAAGTATATGGCCAATCCAGGTAAGGAACATTGGAAAGTAGTTTAGTGGATCCTTAGATATCTGAGAGGAACCAGTAGTAGGCACTTGTGCTATGGAGGTTCAGATACTTCTCTACATGGTTATGTAGATTCAGATATGGCGGGTGTTTGGATGGCAGGAGGAGCACTACAGGTTATGTTTTCACTGTAGGTGGAATAGCGGTTAGCTGGATATCTAAGTTGTAGAAGGTTGTTGCCTTGTCAACTACAGAAGCAGAGTATATTGCAGCCACAGAGGCTAGCAAAGAGATGATATGGATGACACGGTTCATGGATGAGCTTGGTAGGGAGCATGAGAGTTACAAATTGTATAGTGACAGTCAGAGTGCAATCCATTTGGCTAAGAATTCAGCCTTTCATTCAAGAACAAAGCACATACAGCTAAGGTACCACTTCATACGATAGGTATTGGAAGATGGTGAGTTGAAGCTGGAAAAGATCCATAGAGATAGGAATCTTGTTGATATGTTAACCAAGCTGGTTACAAAGGAGAAGTTGAATCTTCATTCAACTTCTGTTGGTCTTCAAGATTGAGTTGAAGATGGAGGAGCTAGAAGATGTTGCTGTACAGGTACTGGTGCAACTATTTATCTCCAAGTGGGAGATTGTTAGGGTGTGGAGCTAAAAGCTTCACCAAGGAGCACACTTTAATAGGTTCGGGTCTACACAGTCACCAGTGTCGGTCAGACAGGAGCAACTGACGTTAGCCAGGTGCAGTTGCAGAGGTGCTGACATCAGCAGTGGGTCGGCCGATGGCGGTCACAGGCAAGCAGCAGGAACCGGCGTCGGTTACCTGTGCGTCTAGAAAGCTATTTTCGAGGACAGAAGCGAGTGTTTGCATGATGAGTTTAACTTGTAGTCTTAAGCTCGCGTCTCTATTATTAGTAATATTATTTTTAGAGCCCTTGTTCAAGTGGCTTAACTATTTGTTGTAAGTGCATGCTCAAGTCTCCTAATTCTATATGTAGAATTAGATCTTCTTAGCTTAGTGCGGATTATTGTAGTAATTCATTAAATTGGTATGTTGAAGAACAGTACATAATTGAATCAATCCAAGCTTGTTGGAGTTGATTGTTCTTGAGAGAGAGAGAGCTCTTGAGGAATAGAGATCTAGTGAGAGATCTATACATCTAGGAGAGGTGTGGAAGAAAGAAGTTTCTTCAATTGTATTCCTTTTATAAAGAGTTTGTTAATACAAGTTTTCAGGGTGGTTTCTTGTATCTCTTGTTCTTGTTGTTTATCATTCTAGTTACTTGTCTATCTGATTTATTTTTGCGTTTATTGCTTTCACAAGTGTAATCTATTGTTGGTTGATCCCCAACATAACCTTATTTGATGTTTATTATAATTTAGCTCTCAAAGAGTTCACTTCAACCACATACCTTATACATTCTTCCTCTTTTGCTTCTAATCCTATAGTCATAATTTAAAGTTGACCTTCCACCCATTTGACTATTTCCTCTTACTCCTTAAAGTTGTTTCTTAGTCTGTATTCAAACAAGTTGATCTATTCCTCATAGTATTTGATGAGGGACCTTATCACCCTATTCTTTTTCTTGACTATCTTTAATTCTTCTAGAGTATTCATCAACTTAGCTTCAAGATCTACCTCATCTCCTTCTTCATCAATATCACCAAAATCACATCTAATTCATATGGATTCTTTTGGATTTGTGTAGCTTTCTTATTTAGCCATGAAGAGAACCTTATTGACATTAAGACCATCACTCTCATGATCACTATCTAAATCACTTCTTTCAATATCATTAGATGATCTACAATTTTTCTTGGTAGAAAGATTCCTTTTATTTTTGAAGAAACTTTTCTTGCTATCATATATTTTGCAATTTTTATTGATTTTATTAGATTTATAATAATTTTTATCATCATCATGATCTTAATTATGTTCTACATCATCCTTTTTCTTATGCTTAAGATGAAATTTGCTGGCAAAGTGTCCAACCTCTCCATAATTGAAGCATTTGGAAGGCAACTTGCCTTTGTACTTTCCTGAGCCTATCTTTAACTTTCTTGCAAACATAGCTATTAACTCATTATCATCAATATCAGATTCATCATTATTTATGAATTTACAACCTTGTGACTTCTTCTCTTCTTGTTTCTTTTTAGCCTTGAGTGAAACTTCCTTATTTTAAGGTTTTCCTTCAATTATCCTCATCTCATAGGCTGTTAGGGTTCTATGAACTCTATCCCTATAAATTTTGTCTCAATATTACATTTCTTCAATAACACATACTTTGGAATAAAATTTTGGAGTTAAAGACCTTAAAACCTTTTGAACAATAGTAATCTCTTTCAATTCTTCTCTTAGACTTTTTATGATGTTGACCACCTCATCAACCCTCAACAAGTAGGCTGTAATGGTCTCATCTTCAATCATTTTTAGACTTTCAAATTGTCTTAAATGAGTTTAAAAATAGGATAATTTTAATTTGGAATCTCCCTCATGAATAGTTTTCAACTTATCCCACATTTCTTTGGCAGATACATAGTGCATAACCTTTACAAGTTCTACTTCAGATATACCACATATAATGCCATTCATTGATTTTGAGTTGTTGTCACTGCCCTTCTTACCTGCTACATCCATAGGAGGAATAAGAGGTTAAATATACCCATCAAAGAATAATTTAAAAACATAATGGCCTTCAGACATTGGATATGTCCTCATACTCACACTACAAAAAACATAATTAGATCCACTGAACAATGGAATTTTTCTTGTAAAAAAACCACCCTAAGCTTGACTAGCCATATTAACTTGTTTAGAATCTACTTTAGGTTGTAAGACCTCCTTCAAAGGATATAATATGATAGCAAATGTTGGAATTATTTATTGATAGGGGGTAAATTAGTTTCTTAACAATCACTATTTAATTCAATTCATCATTTCATGAAGCATTCATTCACACAAAATATTAATGCATAAATAAAACAACTACATAAGCATATAACAAAGAAATACAAGAGATATATGGGAAAATATCTTGGGGATAAAACCCACTAAACCATGAAAAAAGACTATAATCCTATAATTTCAAGATACAAGTTTTAGTGAATCACCAACTTCACAAGGAGCTCCAACCCCTATCTAGATAAACACCAACTTAACTAGTCTTCTACAAGCTCTATTTTGAAAGGAGGATCCAAAATCCTAGGTAACTTAGCACCAAAAAAGTCATATATGATATTTTATAACATTATAACACATGTTTTTAATCTTCAACTGATGATGACCTCCTTTATTTACACTCTTTACCCTTTAATCTCACTCAAATAACCACTTAGGCGTTCTCACTCAAATTTCCCTCTCTTTGGTAGAAATAGGTCAAATGAATTTCTATAATACCTATATAAAAATAGTATTCTTAATGATCTTAAATCTCTTAACCTATTCTCAAAAACACTATATCCTTCACTCAATTGCTCAATCCTCTAACTAGTCAAAATAGGCTTATTAGGCCTTGACTTTATACTTGATTCTTTCTCATACCTATTTTGGTTGGATTAGGACCTCAACATACTTGAATTATGATTTAAATATATAAATACACATTTTTAATGAGTGAAACAAAGTATACATAAGATGGTAATATTCTATAAGGACTTATTTCATCTAGTTGATCATTGTTTTTATCTAGACATTTTGGGTTTAGTAGCAAAAAATTAGAGTAGGTAGTTTGTTGACATCACCATTAATACATGTGGATGAGTCAAGGGGAGTTGTTCATATGGTTGTGATAAATTTTTTCCCTATTTTATATGTGATAACTTTTAGGTCATGCGATGAAGTCAAACATGAGACATGTAAGTGCAAAGTTGGGCTCTCAGGCAGTTTGACAGTGTTTTCCCATACTTAGCCAAATTTGCAATGTGGCAAGAAAAGTTGAGTAGGAATTTTGATGTAGTCATATTTCACATGTGTGGTAGTTTAAAGATAATTTTATCATATGATTTTGTTTAATTTTGTGCCTATTTTATATGCACTAAATTTTAGGTCATGCGATGAAGCATGTCAAAAGATATACACGTACAAAGTTAGCCTTCTAGGCAATTCTTGACATAGTTGGCTCTATGGCAAAAAATTTAAGTGAAAAAATTAATGGAATTATATGTCACATGCATGAGGGTTATAATATTATATTTATATCTGGTTAGATTCTCCTATGTGAGGAGATCATATGGTCCAAATTTCACATCATGTGTCAGCATAATATAAGTTATTAAGGTCCAAAGTTGGCCTTCCAAATAGAGTACAATGGTTCCCATAGTTGATTTTGCAAGAGATAAAGATCAAGACCAAATGAAGATCCAAAAACTGATGGATGATCATACAAATTGACCTAATGGTGTGTATCAAGTCAAAGAGGTCAAAGTGATAGTTGATTAACAATAGGTAGAGGTAAAGATTGAACTAATTTTAAATTCTGATAGCAAGCAGTTATTTATACTAATCAAAATCAATGGAACATATTGATTTAAATGAGTTAAAAGTGTCTAATGTTTAAACATAGATAAATATTGAGCTATATATAGGAGATTGATAGAGTGTGTTGGTTCTAGAATGTTAGGAAGAAGTGAGATGATGCCAAGTGTTTGATGTTTAATGTTAGGGAAGTGGTACACTATGAGTTAAAGTTCAAATAATATCGATGGTGTGTATTTGATCTAAATATAAAGGACACAAGATGATAGCATAGTGAGTGAATTTTAAATATGACCATTTGAATTCAAATATTTGAATTTAATAAAGGAATGACCAGTGTCTAATTTTTGGGCCATATCTTTCGATCTATGCAAAATTTACTCATGGTATAAATATTTTTTGTAGAGGACTCTAAGTCACATATTTAAATATATATTTGAATATCTGAAAGTGTGTATAATTAAATATATTAAGGTTCAAAGTTGACTTTGTGTTTGTGCATGTTTTGTAAGTAACCCAAGAAGGATAATTAAGCTTATGTTGATATTGTTTCAATGTTTTAGGATGAATTAGCTATTGGAGTATGTTTTAGACTCCATGAGGACCATTTGTGTTAATTATGAAGGTTTTAACAATCATATGTAGTATGAACAAAGGGTTAGAGGTTGACTATGTTTTCATTCAGAATGATGATCTATATAGAAAAGTGTTTGAGCTAATTGGGGGTTATCAAAAGAGTGCCATGATGGATTTTTACACTTAAATGTGACCTATTTATCATGTGTAATGGGTCCATATGTTCATAAAGTGTTCATGTGTTTTTATTTTTCTTGAATAAGTGTCAAAGAGGTGAATGGGTCATCATAGGACTTAAAAGATGACTTAGGTTTATTTAAAAGATACTTGTGCTTAAGTGTGACCCATGTAAGATTAATTAAGGGTTAAAACATGCCTAATAACCAAATAATATGTTGATAATAATGAAGGATATATAAATAGTGAAACCAAATGAGATGGTTTATAGACTTGTACAAGACTTGCAAGAGGTGTGTGTGAGAGAGAGTTGTTGAGTGAAGGAAAGGTAGAGTGCCCAGTAGATGAGTAGATCATATTGAGGACTATATGTATGACCTATGGGTTATTTTTTTGATGTAAAAATAATGTTCTTGTATATTGATAATGAGAGAAGAGGTTTAGGGTGATCCAAAAGGGTGTTTTGGATGCTTTGAGTGTGCAGAGTTGAAGAGAGCTGATATACTTTATATCTCCATCAGAGTGGTGGGAAATTAGTGTTAAGGAGATATTGTGTTCATAGGTGTTGTTGTGGTAGATAAACATATATGGGTGTTAATCCTCCTTACAAGGTGAAACTTACTAAAGGTTTAGTTGTTGTGGTAGCTCAGCTAGATAGGTGTAGTATCACCTTGTGGGATTGCAGTCTCACTACAATAAGGGATGGTAGTTTCTTGATTAGTTACAAATAGTCTAAATTGGTTATTGTTATTATAGGATAGTAGTCCAATTGTAGGTTTTAATTGGTGTTCTCCCCCAATAGGGTTTCCCATATATGTCATGTATTGTGTGCTTGATCTTGAATTGTCTCTCTTGTTTATTTCTATGAATGATGTGTATGACTCATTATGCTTGTGGTAATTGATTAAGAGTTTGAAAGGATTGAAATTGAAGTTGGATTTTTTAGGCTCACTGATTTGTAGACACCGAAATCGTGTCTAACCCTTGGTCATCCTCCCTCTTGGTCCATTCCTAACCCATTCCTAACCCACACAATTACTAATTTAAAATAATAAACTTATTTTGAATTAACCCTCCCCTTTGACATATCACACATAACACCTCACCTAGGACACCTCGCCTTGGACCATTTCCCACATTATGACTCACCCAAGACCTATTCTTACTCCTTTCCAACTGCCTAACCAACTCTCGTGTGTATTTAGCCCAACCTTCGACAATTCTCCAATGGATTATGCACTTGGTGGATGGAAAATAGGCTTGATGCCCTTTTACTCATTCTCCACCTGTCGATGTCTGTCAACTATCAGCCGATGCTGATGGGATCACCGATGTTAGTTTACTTAAACCGAGCTCTTACCTCTCGCTCAGGCTAATCACGAATCAAATCACTAGTCGGCTAATCATGAATCTCGAATCCTCTTCCGGTGAAATAGAAATCTCGTGCTCTTGCTTTCTAGCCTTCTTGCTTCTTGTTTTCTTATAGGTATCAACATTCTTGATAGCACTTTCTAGTTACTGAGATCTTACGCCAGCCATTCCACACAGGGTTGAGGACTACATGACATCTCCATCACCAGCCACAATGGAAACATAGCTCCTGCACCTCTGTCAACTCGTGTCACAGCTAAGTATTTATACTATTTTTATTTCAGTGTCATTTCAAATATATTAGCATTCTGTCTACTATCCATTCCAAGCATCCTTGACACAGACCCAACCTGCTCTTCCCAAAGAGGCTGAAAGGCCTTCTCTAAATCCCTGTCTCCCTATCACTCTGTCCTCTCTCTGGTCTCTTATTCAAACCATACTTTTTGCCTTACAGCTCTACACAGACCACCAAGATAGGCTCTCTGACTTGCAAATAGGCTCTCTGACCATTCTACAGATTATAAACCAGACCTGAAACTTGTCCTAGGCCATTACCCTGACCGACCTCAACTATTACCCCTACCGACATCGGCATACTAACTGACGTCGGTGACCTTCCTTGACCGACGCCGGCAGGACCACCGACGTCGGTGACTATGCAAAGTAGATTGCTGCAAACAAAATAGGTACACATTTGATTTCATTTCTTTATTTCTATTTTTATCATTTCTATTTTTGTCAATATTCTACTTTTTATTAGTGGACTGTCATCCCCTGAGAAGTCTTTTGCACTTCGAGGACCAAGCTTTTGCTTGGTAGTCCACTTTCTAGTCATCTAACCATTTTCGTGTTTGAGTCTCTATCTTCTACAGGTGTCATCCTCCATAACCAAAGAGGAGTTCCTTCCATTGTCTAAATTTGGTGCGCAAGACTTCATCTAGGTACATACAAGCCCTAGACCATTTCTCTTAGTTTCTTAATTCCTTTTTGAATGTAGAAAGTGAAAATCGTATAGAAACATTCTAGCACGCCTGGTGGGACCCTAGGATATTCCTTGGGTTCTTTTCTTTCTTTTCATATAGGGTGCATTAGGTTTCTCCTTTTCATCTCTTTCTTCAATCTCTTCCAAAAGACACTATCAGCAAAAATTAAAAAGAATCATTCTTTTTCTTTCTTTTCTTGCATATTAGACTAGTTAAAAGTCATACTCTTCAACCCTTTCTCAACTTGTTTTCATCCGAACTCATATTTCATTTTGGGCTTAAAATTAATTGTATTTCATTTTTGATTGTACACATATTTAGTCCACATCTAGTAATTAACAACTGCATCATGAATTAATCGTAGGCCACTTATGTTACACAACCAAATCACTTGCACAAATCAAACATCAAAATTTACCTGAGACAAGGCCCAACTGGGATTTCATCACCCAGCGGATACCTTACCCATCTCGGCAATCCCACTTGGACTTCACTACCAAGGGGAAAGCCCACTCTGTTCTCTAGCAGAGGATAATCTATAGGGGAAGTATATTTTGGCTAAGCGACCCAGCTCGGCTCTGGGTTCGTGAAGTGAGGGGAGCAAGCTCCTAGCACCAGGCCATGTATGGAACCTAACACAGACTCTTGAGCACCAAAACAAACCCAAAACTAGCTCTAGACTACTTCTTCTAGGACCCATCTCAAAAGCCAATCTCCTAAACATATTCTAAGGCATAAGCCACCATGATCTTAATAATTTATTCCTAGGGATTTAACGCTTAGGATCTGCTTGTGTTCTTCATCTTTTCTATTCCCATCTAGTTTTTTGAGCTAGTGAGGACGTTTTCTTCCTTTTTTTCCAAAAAACTTTCAAATTCTTTGAGTTTCTAGAAAATACAGTAACCAGCATCAGTTTTACCACCGACGTCGGTAACATTTCTTCGCCGGCATCGGTCATCTGACTGACATCGGTAGTCTGTTTCACCGACATCAGTTTTGCAACCAATGTCGGTCACTGTCCAAAACTTTTTTCCCAAAATAGCAAGCTTAAAATCCAACTTTCTTGCTGTCCAACACCCATTCTAGTTTTTTGAGACTAAAAAACACAGTTTCTAAAACCTGACCCTTTCTTGCCTTGAATGGTTTTGACACGTAGTCAAACCAAGGCTCTTCTTGACCATGCGAGGCAACAACCGCTTCCACCTTCACCGTCCATAACCAGTCCTCTAATGGAGTATCATTCAGAAACCGAATGAACTCCTACCCAACCTTCCCCGACTCAGCCTCCCACTGTCATTGAGGGGGACCAAGACTTCGAAAGGTTCCTTGACCTCAATGTCAAGGCCCTTCAATATTATCTCCCAAGAAGCCAAACACGAGACTCTTAAGGCAACCCAATTTATGGGATGCCAACCTCCTTACTCAAGACAACAACCATATCAATAGCATCCATAATTCAGCCCATAGACAATCAAGCCAACACCTCGACTAATAACCCGACCATGTCATATCTTCAAAATTTAGCCTCTCCTTTTAGACCTACCTCCATGGGGGTTTCAGCACCTCCTCAACCTCAAACTACTCAACCAAATTCTACACCCTTCCAAAACCTAGTGGTCTCTATCCCCCCTACTCTTGCACCTATCAACACAAGAGTAACTACCTACCCTTCAACAAGTGTGGCCACTCCTCAACTACCTTTGATGGCCCTTATCCAATTTGTGCCCACCAACCCCATAACACAAGTGCCCTTGGCTTTAACATCTACCCCAATAACTAGCTACCCATATGTTACACTTACAAGCACAACCAACCGCGTCATACGCTCCTCTCAATACCTTTCAAATGCCCTACAACCTAGGGGAGCTCCACCTATCAATCTGTCAGTTGATATAATCAAAATGCTGATGGACAAAATGTCTAGTCTCGAGACCTCTGTTTTTGGTTCATGAAATGCTCTCTCGTATGAGCAAATTTGAAATGAACCCATCCATCCCTCCATCCCAATCTGGCTGTATCCCATTCAGTGGGAACTTCCTAAATTTACTTATTTCCAGAGTAAGGAAGACCTGCAACAACACCTACGAGCATTCAGACATGCTTGTTATCTCATAGTGCATGATGATGCATTGTTGTTACGCATGTTCCCCATGTCGCTTGCTGGTGCTACTCTCGACTGGTATAGCTCTCTCACCAACCACTCTCTTTTCACATTCACCTAGCTAGCCCAACTCTTCCTCAACCACTTTTCTATCAATATCACTAAAAAGGTCTCAATCACAGATCTGTATTCTATTCGACAGTTTGAGGATGAATCCATAGCCAATTTTGTTACTCGCTAAAGAGGCCTGATCAATCAACTCTCCTTTTCCCTACCTCAACCTAAGCTCATTGAGCTCTTTTCAAGAGCATGTGCCAAGCACATCTCTTCTACCTTGTGGGTCCAGACATTCTACACCTTTGACGAAGCTTTCACGATGGCTAGGAAACTTGAACTACGTGCCATCGAGGAAAACAAAGTCAAGTTGCGGAGTAAAAACCCCAACTCCAAGTCTAATGACTCTTCTTCTAAACCTTCTTCTTCTAATTCCAAATCTAAGGCATCATCAAATGCTGTAGTCATTAGATCATCTCCTTCAACAAATAACCAATCTCAACCTTCCACATCAGACTACATCACCAAACAATTTTAGCAAAGATATGTGCAGCATCAGTATACTCCACTAGGAGAATCATATGCATCTATGCTGGATAAAATTATTAAATAGGAGTCCTCAACCTCCCTCAAATTTGACTGCCTCCTCAATTCGATCCCTCGCACGCTATCCCTGCGTGGTATAGGGAGAATGACTTCTACAATTACCACTGTGTTAAAGGCCATGACACAGACAACTATAAGACTCTCAAGAACATCATTCAGGACATGCTTGATAAAGGTGACCTTGTCTTAGACAACCCAAAAGTGCCACCCAATCAAAGCATAGACATCTTCAGACAACCCTTTCCCAATCATCCTCCTAGCCAAAACAATGTGCAGACCATGACTAATGACTCCCAAGAACATAACATATGTATAGTCAACATGGTCTCGCCTCTTATATTTGACCAACCTCTTTCACAGTCTCAAGAGGTTAGTCCACCCATTAGTCCATCACACATGGACGAATCCTCTTCTCTTGTTAGTTCTCCATCAACTTCCCTTATATTGGAGGATGCCTTGGCCATACCAGCACCACTAGCCTCACCTTCATCATTCCTCCTACCAATGGAGGACCCTACCCTTCCTACTCCTCAACCACACGTAGAAGGAACAATCATCCCTACCCTCTACCCTCTTAAGGAGCCACATTCTCTAGTTCATTCTCCACCAAGAGAAGAACCTATCTCTCCATCTTCTTTGACCAATGACAATCCAGTTATAACTCCCCGCACCTTGGGTCTGAGACTGCTATACCTAACACATTTTTGGCCCCACAACCATCCACATCTTTTTAAGGACCAAAGCCTCATCCTACATCTTCCCAACCATTCTCTCGATTAGTAGAGAAACTAGGACTTCTCTAATTGAGGAAAGTGGAACATCAGGCATTATGGGAGCGACTCAAAGCTCCTCATCCTACCCAACCTGTCTCATCTCATGCCACCGACTCTCTTGTGACAAAATCCTCCAAAGTCTTTGACACGGATCAGACTTCTACTTCTAAACCTTTAAAACCTCAACCACTCACATCAGAACATAAACCCTCATCCACCATATCAAAACCCATCAAGTCACTCGGTGTTCACCCCATCACTAACCTCACTCACCCACAAGTAAAGGTAGACTTGAACCAGGCCTCGCCTAATAGTAGTCCTCAAACTAAACCAAAGAAGACTACTAAGCCACGGCAGCGAAACCCTCCTCCACTGTCACCATTGCCCACCATATTGGGCCCTCACCCTTTGACCCTAATAGGAGTCCTCTCCACTCCAACCTCTAACCAAAACAAGTTACCTCCACTACTTCCTTTGCCTACCACAAGCCTACACTCTCTAAAAAATTTGGCACCTCTCATGAAGAAAGTGTCATCTTCACATGTGGCTGCACCACCAACCCAAAAGGTGGTACGAAATCCTCCTTCAACACCTCCCAAGCAAAAGTCACCAGTGTCTCACACATCAACAAGCATAGACCCTTTAGTGGGCTCATACACTTTGATATTGCACCAACTTTTGCAGACCTCTAGCATAACCCTTCCACCTATCAAGCCATTCCAACCCCTCAGGTCAAAACCTTCCTAGTTCAACGATACTAAGATTTGCCTATATCATCATACGCCAAGACATGATACCAAGAATTGTTGTGCCCTCAAAGTGGTCATTCGCCAATACATGGAGAATGACAACCTTCTCCTTGAGGACACTGACGACAGACCTCCGACACCTTCCCATATCCCTCCAACCTCTTCAACCACATCGACATCTCATCAGTAGGCCATGACCCCTTCATCTCCTTCACCTCCTCTCTTTGAAATTAATGCCATCCACATAACCACTAGGTCACAAAAGGATAAGGCAAAAGAAAACGCTCCTATTCCTTGGACCTATCCTTTTGTCCAGCCACCTCAACCACTAAAGCCCAAGATTTCCATCCTGGGTGCATCCCAACCCTCTTCTTCAGGGGTAATCTATGACTCTATATTAAAGCAGCTTCACCAAACACTCGTGAAGATGACCTTGTATGACCTCATCTAAAGCTCACCCTAGCATTGTCAAGCTCTAATCAGAGCCTTACAAGTAGCAGAGGTCCAACATGAAGACCCCCAACCATTAGCTGCCCTGGTCCATTCTTTATCCCCCATCGCCTCTATCACTTTTAGCGATTCTAAAATTCCTACCTCTAACTCGAAAGATTAGGACGCTGCTCTCTTCATCATAGCCTACATTGATCAAACCCGCATTAAACAAGTTATGATTAATGGGGGTGCTAGCATTAATATCATTTCTACCCATGCCTTTGAGTAATTGGCCCTCCCTAAGAATTGCATATCAAAAACTGACGTAATCCTTCGATCCTTTAATGACACCACCGCTAACACTATTGGCACCGTCATCCTCCATATTTGTGTTGGCCCGTGCACAATCCTGGAGCTCTTCTACGTCATCGAGGGAGAATTCCAATATAATATGCTATTAGGATGACCCTGGATCTATGCCATGGCTTGCATCCCTTCTACACTTCACTGTTGTGTCAAATTTTAACATGATGGGCAAGTCCATGTCATTCCTACCGACCCATCCCCTTTCAAGACTTATAACATGACCTATCAACCAAATGACATTCTCATTCCTCTCAAGACACCAACCCAAACACTGCCTCCATCTGTGGATGCTTCAACCAGTACGCAAATGGCAGTTGCCCTCACATCACCTTCTCAAGCGACAACCAAGGACCCCATGGAAGATATCTTCCAATGACTTTCACTTGGGGAATATCACTTTTTTTACCCTAGACATGTTCCAGACTTTGCAAGAGTATGGATAGCCTCATCAAAGTCTAAGCTATGACCATCAGATCAAAATGGTCATTCATTATGGTCCTCCTAGCCTTCGAACCAATCTCATCTATGGGGGGCTGGATTGAGCTCCTACTGATGGGAATCCTCTCTCCTCACCTCAACCATTCACATCAGACTTCTCTTTTCTTGGCAACCCTACCTTTGCTCACACCTACCTTTATAGGTGTGCATGGAAGGGTTTTGGCTTCGAACGCTATGAACAAGGCTCCCATCAGCCCATCAAACCACTCAATGACAACAATGCCAAGAAATGATATGGTCTAGGTTTCTAAGAACCCATCGAGGCTTCTGCAAACCTTTGTCCTGAACCCACCATCAACCAATCTCGTCCAGGCTCACCTATTCTTCCCCCTTCACCTACAGAGTTGGTGGTTTCCATCCCTCCTAGTTTTTTTTAACATAAACACCATCTGCTTGGAACTCCTAACCTATCAACTCAATGTGGTCTCCAAGCCTCTCCCTCTCATTTATCCCAACATGATAGATGATGAATCAACAACCATCAACACTGTCCACTACATAGACGATGATGCCATTCTCACCTACATGGGTGCCGATGACTCTTTCATTCAATGCTCCCTCCCTTCTAAAATGCAGGTTATGTTAAATGAATCGACCATTGACATTAACCTTCCATGTTATGATGTTCTTCACGTCTTAAAGATTGGTCAATCTTTAGATGCCCAGGAGCAGATCAACTATACCACATTTCTTTCAGACAATAATAAGGCCTTTGCTTAGACCTATGATGACATGCCTGGTATTGACCCTAACATTGTCATCCATAACATCATCACAAACCCAGAGGCTAAGCCTATCAGGCAAAAGCTTCACAAAATGCATCCTCACATTGCACTCTTTGTGAAAGAGGAGCTTCAGCATCTTCTCTCTGTCTCTTTCATCTAACCCATTGATTATCCACAATGGGTATTTAACATCATCCCTATCACTAAAGCAACTGGGGGGATCCAAATCTGCATGGACTATTGTGACCTCAACCTGGCCTATCCCAAAGATGACTTTCCTCTTCCCAACATTGACCAACTTGTTGATCTCATGGCCGGTAATGAGATGTTATCACTCATGGATGGGTTTTTAGGATATAACCAAATCCTAATTGCACCAGAAGATCATCACAAGACTACCTTCATCACCCCATGGGGGACTTTTTGCTATCGAGTCATGCCTTTTGGCCTCAAGAACATAGACACCACATGTCAACGTGCCATGACTTACATTTTTCATGATCTCCTTCATAAAATCATGGAGGACTATGTGGATGACCTACTTGGCAAGTCTAAACTTCACCACAACCATTTGACCATCCTCAAGATCATCTTCTCTCACCTTCTTCAGATAATGTCAGCCTTAACCCCAAGAAATGCATCTTAGGGGTCCTCTCAAAAAAGCTCCTGGGGTTCATCATTTCTCTCTGTGGCATTGAGATAGATCCCACCAAAATCTACGCTATCCTTGAGATGCCACCTCTGACCAATCTCAAGCAACTTTGCAGTCTACAAGGGAAGCTCCAGTCCATTTGCCGCTTCATCTCACAGCTTTTTGACTGCTGCCAACCCTTTCATCATCTCCTCAAGAAGGATGTCTCCTTTAAATGGGATAAGGACTGTAATGAGGCTTTTGATGCCCTTAAATGCTATCTGGTCTCTCCACCAGTCCTCATTCCACCTAAAGACAACCAACCCTTCTACCTCTACATCTCAGCAACCAACCATTCGTTAGGTGCCATGATTGTGCACTGAGACGAGCAACACCATGAACAAGCAGTCTACTACATAAGCCGAACACTTGTCGACTATGAAACTCGATATACTCATATCGAGAAACTCTGTTTGGCATTAGTCTTTGCCGCTACCAAGCTCTGTCACTATCTTCTCAATCATAAAACCTTTGTCATCACTCACATTGACCCTCTTAAATACATGCATTCCAAGCCATACCAAAACTAGCGTATGGCTCGTTGGCTCATGCTTCTTGCTAAGTTTGACTTGGAATTCATCCAACAGAAATCCATAAAGGGGCAAATAATCGCTGACCAACTGGTAGATGCCCCTCTTCCCGACAATCAACCTTCTCAGTGTGAGTTCCCTGATGAATCTATCGCCACTCTCTTGATTGATGACACATTCTACCAAATGATGATGTTCTTCAATGGCTCCAAATATCAACTCGATGGGGGTGCGGGGGTCATCCTCATCCCACACGAGGGTGAGCCCATGCCCCTATCTTTCAAACTCGACTTTGAATGTACCAATAATATGGCTAAATATTAAGCCTTAATTTTGGGACTTCAAACTGCTCTTTCTTTAAGCATCAATACCATCAACATCTTCGGTGATTCACAACTTGTCGTCAATCAAGTCAACGGTTCATATCTTTGTAAAAATGAAATTTTGCAAAGGTACAAGCACCGTGTTGACACCTTTCTTGCATCTTTCGACCATTACCTCTTGCAAACTATTCCTCGATCTACGAATAAGTTTGCTAACGCCATGGCTTCCCTCACCTTGCATATTCCCTCTTCATCATCTTCATCAAGAATTTACGTCATGGTACATTGTGTGCCATTGCCTTCATACATTTCCACTGACATTAACCTTGTCAACACCATAGACTCTAGTCCATAGGATGTGTGGTATAAACAACTTGTGGACTACTTGGCTCATTCTATCATTCCTCCCAACCTCTCTAGCAATGCACGGCTGGCTTTCATCAAACACATAGCTCGCTATACCATGCTAGGGGGTCTTCTCTATAAAAGAAGTTTTGACGGCCTTCTTCTTCACTGTCTAACCTCCACTGAAGCCTCTCATGCTATTACATAGGTCCACGATGAGTTTTGTGGTAGACACTTCAATGGTAATTTGGTTGTCAAGCGTATCCTTTGCCTAGGCTATTATTGGCCCACTCTTCATCAAGACTGTAGCGACTATGTTCAGCATTGCATCAAGTGTTAGCAGCATGCTAACTTGCTTCATCTCCTGAGCCACGCCCTACAAGTCGCTCAAGATTTTTGGCCTTTTTCACAGTGGGGCTTAGATCTCATCGATGAGATTAACCCTCATTCATCTCTTCGTCATTAGTCCATCATCACCGCCACTGAGTATTTCACTAAATGGGTGGAAGCTATTCCTCTCATCTCCACAAAAGTTGACAAAATTGTCGACTTCATCAACACCCACATCATCTGTCATTTTGGTGTACCTCACAAAATCATCACTGATAATGGCAAGTCATTCAAAAACAAAATTGTCCAAAAACTTTGTTACTCCTTTGGCATCAAACTTAGCTTTCCTTCGCCTTACTACCCACAAGTAAATGGACAGGCCGAGGCTTCCAACAAAATCTTAACTAAAATTCTCATGAAGGTGGTCAATGACATTGGAAGGGATTGGCACATTCACATTCCCTTCACTTTGTGGGCCTACCGCACTAGCATATGAACCTCTATGGGTGCTACCCCTTTCTATCTAGTATACAGAACATAGGTTGTCCTACCTCTCAAAGTATAGATCCCATCTCTTTGCATCTCTCTGCATGACATTCTTTCTAACGATGACTTTCGTCAAGATCGATTAGCTCAACTTGAGTTACTTGACAAACGTCATCTTGCTGCCCTCAACCATCTCCATGTCTATCAAAATCACATCAAATGAGCCTATAACAAAAATCTAAGAGAATGAGATTTCAACATCAGAGACCTCATCCTCAAAGAGAACCAACATGTGACCAATATGGAATGGAGTAAATGAGGCAAATTTGCTCCTAATTGGCTCAGACCTTACATCATCATGCACAAGTATGGATCAGGGACTTATCATCTATCTTCTCTTGAAGGCTGACCAGAACTTAAATCCCTTAATGCCTTGCATCTGTAACCATTCTACTATTAGTCGAGTACTCATTCACCTGACATTTAACTTGAGCTCGTCCCTTGAGCAACCTTTGTCCTCTTAATCCTCATTTCTTTCAACCCTATTCCCCTAAGCAAATCCTATGTAACCCTTTTATAAAGTATGAATGATTTGTCCTAATAAAAGGGAACCCTTGAACTTCTATAGTCTTGTCCATGACTCAAAATTTTGTCAAAAAAATATATAATAAATTGATGTCAAAATATCAAAGGTCACAAACTCTAAGGGCAGACTGCTCCCTTGCAAGACAACTGTACTATCATTGTTGTAGCTAATAGACTGCTCCCTCGAAGGATGGCTATGACTAAACTCTTGCTATAAACAACACTTTTTTAGAAGCTTCCTGCATCAATCAGCTTCACAAATGACAACAAAATAAAATGACATCTCTATGTAGACTTCCCGCATTGATCAGTCTACTTTTTAAAATATATATATATATATATATATATATATATATTGTGTCATGGACTTGGCTTGTAGTCATCTAAGGGTCTCCTATAACAAGGGGCAAAGTTATCCCTACTTAAAAAGGAGTTACCCTATCCTCCCATCTCATATCACCTGCTCAAGGGACTTCGAGCTCACTTTAATGTCAAAGTGATTCGATTACTTCTCTAACACAACCCATGGTCAATGATGTAATGCATGAATGGGGCTCTCGGTTCTAACAACCCCTATCTATGTTATCATTCTGGTTCGTGTCAATGACAGAACAATTTGCCTTTCACTTTTTGTCACACTTTGGTCACATTCAACCACATCATTTGCCAACCAAACCAAACCAACCAAACCTTTTTCAGACCACAAGACATTATCATAAACCATTCACATAGTTTCTATGGACACCAATACACATGGAAACTATCGACAAGACACAATTTATGTTAAGCATAAACCATTACTTGCTGAAGCATAAATAGACCTCAATTCATTTTTAGCATACATCCATCATGAATATGGAAAATTACTAGGGATGAAAGACCCCTCAACCAATGTTACAAAATACACCATCACACAGTATGGAAAAGGTTGTAACATCGTCTTATCCTCATCATTTTAACACATGACCAAACCAACCTATCAACCTCTTTGAATCTATACCTTAACTACATTAGTTTGAGGCCCTAAGACCGGGGCTATGTAGGTAGCACTTAGTTGACACGATGTCCTTTGGGGTTAGTTCGACCACCCTCATTTGTTCATCTCTCTGATGGATAAACCTTCTTTCCTCCTTTGACCATGACTTGACCTCGTCCAAGACCAATCCATAACTTTGACCCTCTTCCTCCCTTTTGGGAGAACTACATTGGCCTGAGGCCCTAAGACTGGGGCTATGTAGGTAGCACTGATTTGACACGATGTCCTCTGGGGTTAGCTTGACCACCCTCATTTGTTCATCTCTCTAATGGATAAACCTTCTTTCCTCCTTTGACCATGACTTGACCTCGTCCAAGACCAATCCATAAATTTGACCCTCTTCCTCCCTTTTGGGAGAACTACATTGGCCTAAGGCCCTAATGACAGGGGCTATGTAGGCATCACTCAGTTCACATGGGGTCTTTTGAGGTTAGCTCAGCCATTCCTTCATCTGTCCATCCACCTCGACCAATGACCATGGAGATCGCGACTATCTCCTTTGACTACAACCACTTCCAAGACAATGTTGCCTTGGTTGTTTTTGCATGTATGGTACCTCATGAATGGTTAGCCAAATTGTTCACAACCCATATTTTGACCCTCACAAGTATAGGATCGCAAGCTGGTTGATCCCCATTACTTGTGACATTTTCATGTTTTCCAAGAGCACTTCCTGAGCCCAGGATACTTAGAACACGACGACCATTAGAGCTACAACTTGGATCAAATAACCCAATCAGCTATGACTAAATGTTGGGGCCCGATTATTTTTATTTTGGCACTCCTTGACCTTGACCTGCGATAATTTGACCTGACCATCTCGTGAAGTGGTATACGTGCAATCACAACTTTTATAGTGTTCACACTCCATCTTCACCATTTTTCATCCACTATCTATCAAATCGGCACCCAATTTCAGGTTTCCTTCCCTCAACTCCCGCTTTGAGGGGGAATACCTCATCCCATAATTGGGGCAATCTACACCCATTCCTATTTTTCTTTTGCAGTTCATTGGAACAACCAACAGGACAAAAATAATCTCATCCTATACCTGGGGCAATCAACTCCTATTTTTGTCTTGCAGTTTGTCAGAACAACCAACAAGACAAAAAAGGGCAAATGTAGACACCGAAATCATGTCTAACCCTTGGTCATCCTCCCCCTTGGTCTATTCCTAACCCATTCCTAACCCACACAATTACTAATTTAAAATAATAAACTTATTTTGAATCAACCCTCCCTTTTGACACATCACCCATAACACCTCACCTAAGACACCTCACCTTAGACCATTTCCCACCTTATGACTCACCCAAGACCTATTCTTACTCCTTTCCAACCACCTAACCAACTCTCGTGCGTATTTAGCCCAACCTTCAACAATTCTCCAATGGATTATGCACTTGGTGGATGGAAAACAGGCTTGATGGCCCTTTTACTCGTTCTCTACCCACCGACGTTGGTCAACTATCAGCCAACGCTAGTGGGATCACTGGCATTGGTTTACTTAAACTAAGCTCTTACCTCTCACTCGGGCTAATCACAAATTGAATCACTAGTCGGCTAATCACGAATCTCAAATCCTCTTCTGGCAAAATAGAACTCTCATGCTCTTGCTTTCCAGCCTTCTTGCTTCTTGTTTTCTTGCAGGTATCAACATTCTTGATAGCACTTTCCAGGCACTAAGATCTTGCACCAGCCATTCCACACAGGGTTGAGGACTACATGACATCTCCATCACCAGCCACAATGGAAACATAGCTCCTGCACCTCTGTCAACTCGTATCACAGCTATGTATTTATACTATTTTTATTTTAGTGTCATTTCAAATATATTAGCATTCTGTCTAATGTCCATTCCAAGCATCCTTGACATAGACCCAACCTACTCTTCCCAGAGAGGCTAAAAGGCCTTCTCTAAATCCCTATCACCTTATCACCCTATCCTCTCTCTGGTCTCTTATTCAGACCATACTTTCTGCCTTATAGCTCTGCACAGACCACCAAGATAGGCTCTCTAACCTCCAAACAGGCTCTTTGACCATTCTGTAGATTATAAACCAGACCTAAAACTTGTCCCAAGCCATTACCCCGACCGACCTTGACTATTACCCCTACCGACATTGGCATACTAATCAACGTCAGTGACCTTCCTTGACCGACACTGGCAGGACCACCGACGTTAGCGACTATGCAAAGCAGATTGCTGCAAATAAAATAGGTACGCATTTGCTTTCATTTCTTTATTTATGTTTTTATCATTTCTATTTTTGTCAATATTCTACCTTTTATTAGTGGACTGTCATCCCCTGAGAAGTCTTTTGCACTTCGAGGACCAAGCTTTTACTTGGTAGTCCACTTTTTAGCCATCTAACCATTTTTGTGTTTGAGTCTCTATCTTCTACAAGTGTCATCCTCCAAAACCAAAGAGGAGTTCCTTCCATCGTCTGAATTTGGTGCACAAGACTTCATCCAGGTACATACAAGCCCTAGACCATTTCTCTTAGTTTCTTAATTCCTTTTTGAATGTAGAAAGTGAAAATCATATAGAAACATGATTCACCCCATTTTAGTTATTATACCTCTAACAAGTGGTATCAAAGCAGGTCCTTTGGTAAAGGCTTGACATCTTGAAGGTGATCTAAGGTATAATATGGGTAGTCATCAAGGAGGTTTCTCTACTAATCAAGCACTAATGTTTAATAGTTCCAATTATACCTTTTAGAGTGCAAGGATGAGGACATATATTATGTCCCTAGGGTTTGATGTATGACAAGCTATTGTGGATGGTTATGTTTCTCTTACTACTCCATCCAATGCTGTAGATAAGATATTGTTTGAGAATAATTCCAAGGTAATGAATACCATTACTTGTGTTCTTATAGAGACTGAGTTCACCAAGGCAATCCATTATACATATACTAAAAATACATGGGACAAATTTTAGATCATTCATGAAGGATATTTAAAGGTTAAGTTAGAAAAGTTACAGACTCATTGAAGATAATTTGAGAGTCTTAAAATGGAGGAATATTCTATGGCATACTTTCTATAGAGAATTAATGAGATTTTGAATATCATTAGAGGTCTTGGAGAGAAACTAAAATAGTTTACTATAGTTCAAAAGGTAATAAGGTCTCTATCCCTCAAGTTTGATCTAAAAGTATTTGCTATAGAAGAAAGCCATGTTATTACTTAGTTTAATATGGATCAATTGCATGACACCCTTATTACCTATGTGATGAGAGTAAATGATGATATACCACCAAATAAGGAAGCATCATTCAAGATATAAATGAAGACAAAGAAGAAGTTTTAAGGTAAGAAGCCTAAGGAGGATGCCATTTCTAATATTGATGAGGATGAACTAATTTTTTTATTAACAAGGAAATTAAAAATAGGTTTAGGCAAGTATTAGGGTTAACTACCCTTCAAATGTTTCAATTATGGAGAGATATGACATTTTGATAGAAAGTTCCCTCACAAGCATGATGCTAGAGAACATGATGAAGACTAAGATGAAGACTAGAAGACATATAGGTTTGATAAGAGGAATAAAGGTTTTATAAAGTATGACAACAAGAAGAGATTTTTTAAGAACAAAAAGAGTCTCTACACAAATAAAGACTATAAATCATCAAATGAGAGTGAAAATAATTACTCAAAGTGTGATCATGAATATGATGGTCCTATTGAATATTAATCCATGTTCATGGTTGAGGAAAGAAGTCGATCATATCAAAAAGAATCTACTTGGAGTGATTTAGATGTTTATAGAGATGAGGTGGTATGTGAGACTGAATTGATGAATGCCCTTGAAGAACTAAATATTGATAATAATATTAACAAGACATTGAAGTCTCAAATCAAGGACTATGAGAATCAATTCAATGTGTATGAAGAAAGAATGAATGAAGATACTAAGGAACACAAAGATATGGTTAAGCATCTCAATTATCAATTGGAAATTCTATCTACAATATTAAAATCTAAAGAAGATGAATGTTCAAGGTATTTAATTGAAAATGAGTCATTGAAATATGAATTAGAGAATAACTCTAGTAAGATGAAGTCATTTATGAGATTTGAAAAGATCTTGAGTGATATAGATAATATTATGAGTGGTTAGAAACATGATAGTGATAGAAATGGCCTTGGATATGAAATAGAACACAAGAATGTAACTCAAGACAAGATGAAGACTAATGTGAATAAGGAAAACCATACTTTTAAGATAAATCATGAGACAAGGAATGAAGGTGCTGACAAAATGAATATAAATCAGATTAGATAGTCAAATGCCATGAGAAATGCAAGTTTCAATGGTTATTATTACTCATGTAATCAATTTGGGCATAAATCTAGATAATAAAAGAGACATATTAGAAATGAGTTTGAATGGAACTATGATGGGGGTCATCAGTCAAAAGGTGTGAAAAAATTTAAGTGCTTTAATTATCTTGTTGTGGGAAAATTTTCAAACCATTGTACACATAAGGTTAGAAAAAGTACGTCCTCTTCAAAAATAGGAGGTTATTTCATTTATCATGACATAGGACACATTACAAGTTTCTATCCAAATAAGGTAAGATAAACTATGTTTCCATCAAGGAGGACTATTTTCTACAACTATGAGAAGATTGGCCACATTGCTAGGTTTTGTAAGTAAAGGTCATCGAGTTAAAATGAGTTCAATCAAGATCCTAGAATGTAAGGAAGAAGACAAGTTAACTCATGGAAACCAAAGGTGATAAGTTTGAGTCATGGTGAGATTGTAAGTGCAAGTAATTTGTTTGCTATGGTTGAGAATGCTATAGAAGGTGAAGAGTGCCAAGGGCTCTCATTATCTACTCATGTTGTGAATGAAGAGACTAAGCTCAAGGAAAAGATTGAGGTAATGGTTGAGGTTAGTTATAAGGTAAGTATGGATCTAAGTTAACATCCTAATATTTCTAAGAAAGTATCATTCAAAGAACATCAATTAGCAGTACCTAGTGATAAGGTTCTAAGCTGCAAGGAATATTCTATAGATGAAAAGGTATTTCATGAATCTATGTTGTCTCCATGTATTTTCAATCCAATCATAGAAGAGAAGGAAAATGTTGGAGTGGATGAGAATGTTTCTTCTATTAATCATAAGAATAAGAAGAAAAACTATAAGCATCAAATGACCAAGGATGAGAAGGAATATGAGGAGTTGTGGGCAACTCTTGGTTTCATATTATTCTAGGACATTGTGAAGTAGGGTGTTTCTACCTATGTTTCTTAAGAGACATATTTATTGTATAAAATCAAGTTTATGTGCTCAATATCATAATTATAATTTGTACAAAGACTTGTGTTGATCTTAGAAGGTCATTGGTTAAGGGGGAGCAATAAGTTCATGAGCCTGCTCTAGAGGTTTGTGAAGGACCTATAGTATAGGGTCAAAATGGGTATTTATAGGTGGAATATTGAGATTGATGAAATGTCAAGAATATTTTGGTGATAAAAAAGGTATGTAAACTTATTTTTGATGTTATCCATGTGGTTTTATGGTTTGAAGGTATGTTGAAGTCAAATTGAATATGTTTGAGTGCTCTCAATTTTCTCAAAATTGGCTTAAGGGTAAGTAGGCCTAAAATGTGTTATAGGATGTATGGGTTCCCAAATATGTGGAAACTCAAATATTTTTATAGAAGTGTGTGATGGGTGTCTATAGGTGTTCAAGAAGTTTCATAGGTGTGTGTTGACCAGAAGGAGGTTTGTTGACCTTGTCTATTTTGAGATTCTAAGGTTTTGGGCTCTGCTATAAAAGTGGTTTGCCTTATGAGTTGAGATATAAGTATAATTAATAGGTTTAATGGGATAAATGAGTTTTCAAATAAATATTCACATATATTTGAAGGTTTTTGGTTTTCAATTTATTCAAATTTTTGTCAATTTAGAGGCCTAATTGGCTAGTAGGTTTGTGAAGGAAGTATGTTAAAAAGGATGAGATAGGTGATAAAAGTTGGTGTGATTGAGGGGGAATATTATAATGACCCATATATGAAGTTTTGGGTCTTGAATTTGTGTCTGATAAAATTTTTGGGCTCTGCAAGTTCTAGGAATGGTTATAAGGAGTCTAGACAGGCCTAGTAATGAAGATGTGATGTTTTTTCTTAGTTTCTCCAAAATATTCAGGCATGATTTTTTAAAGGTGAATTATTAGGTTGGTTTAGTTCATGTTTATTATTTGGTTAGTGGCATGAATTTTTATTGGTGGTCCTTGAGGTGGCTTGAGATAGAAGGCTAGTAATTCTGTATGGTGGCTCTTCATGGTGTGTGGAGATATGAAGATGGTCAAGAGGTGAAATGGGTTAGATATATTAGGGGGAGTCCCTCTAAGATGTTTCTTGATATTTTTAATCATATTTAATTACTTTTGTGTATTATTTTTCATTGGTTGTAGTGATTGGCTAAAGAGAGTATTGGCATATGGCAAGAAGAAGTTGACAAAGTAAAAAAAGGTTGGATCAAGGTAAGGGGTAGTTTGTATCATATTTATAAGGTGGTTATTTCCTATTGATTGCATTTTGGTTCTTTAGGATTTGTTGGTTCCCACTTTTTCATTATGTCAAAGGGGAGAAAGTTCCTATTATGGAGTGCTTGAAGAGAGAGAAGGAAGGTGAGCTGTATATTGATATATGATGGTTGTTGAAATCAATTACAAAGGGGGATATTATTAGAGATTTGTAAATGATTTCATGGTTATTCTATGGATGTGTCATCATGGGTGGATGGAGTGCCTTAGTATCCTAAGTGATAATGACAAAGTGTGCAATGTGATTATCCTGATATGCTTGAAGGAGACTTGGTTGATCTTTAGAGTTTGAATGTTTAGAGATTTTTAAGGATGAGTATGGTGATTTAAGTATGTGAAATAGGTCATAAAAGAGGTTTTATATGATTTTATTTCTTGTGTTAATGAGTGGATTTCATCTGGTTGTTCATTTCTTTTATCTATACATTTTGGGTCTAGTGAAAGAAAATTTGAGTAGGCATTTTGCTGACATCACCATTGCCATGTATGGACAAGTCAAAGGGAGTTGGTCATATGGTTATGATAAAATTTGTGCCTAGTTTTTGTGCACTAAATTTTATGTCATGTAATGAATCACAACATAAGATAAGAAAGTGAAAATTTGGGCTCCTAGGTAGTTTGACAATGTTTTCCCATACTTAGCCAAATTTATAATGTAGCAAGAAAAGCTAAGTAGGCATTTTGATATAGTCATATTTCACACATGTGGAAGTTTCAGGAGAAGTTGATGATATTATTTTGTTCAATTTTTTTCCTAGTTGATATGCACTAAATTAAAGGTCATGCGATGAAGAGCATAAAAATATATGCATGTGCAAAGTTGGCCTTCTAGGTAGTTCTTGACATAGTTGGCTCTATGGCAGAAAAATCTAAGTGAGAATATTAATGGAGTTATATCTTGCACACATGAGGGTTAAATGATAATATTTATATATGGTTATATTATCCCATATGAGGAGATCATGTGTCTACACGCAATAAAAGTTATTGAGGTCTAAAGTTGGCCTTCCAAATAGATTGTAATGGTTCCCATAGTTGATTTTACAAAAGATAAAGATTAGGACCAAATGAAGATCCAATGGTTCATAGGAGATCATAAATATTGATCTAATGTCACGTATCAAGTTAAAAGGGTCAAATTTATAGTTTTTTAATGATAGGCAAAGGTAAAGATTGAGCTACTTCTAAGATCTAATGGGAAGCAGTTATTTGTAATAATCAAGATCAATGGAGTGTATTACAAGAAATGAGTTCCAAGTATATAATGTTTAAAAATATATAAATATCAAGATATTTATAGGATATTGATGGAGAGTGTTGGTTCTAAGATGTCAAGAAGAAGTGATATGATGCCAAGTGTTTAAAGTTTAACATTTGGGTAGTGGCACACTATGAGTTAAAGTTAAAACAAGATAAATGGTGCATATTTGATATAAGAATCAAGGACATGAGATGATATCATGGTGACCAAATTTTAACTATGATCATTTGTGAATTTAAATATTTTAATTTAATAAAGGAGTGACTAGTGTCTAGTTTTTGGGCCATATATTTCAATCTATGCAAACTTTGATCATGATGTAAAAAGAGAATTTGTAGAGGACTCCAAGACACATCTAGAAATATAGATTTGAAAATATGAAAGTGTGTATAGTCAAATATATTAAGGTTAAAATTTGACTATGTGTTTGTGCATGTTCTACAAGTAACTCAATAAGGATAATTGAGATTGTGTTGATGCTATTTTGATGTTTCATGATGACTTAGATATTAGAGTATGTTGTAGACTCCATGAGGACCATCTATATTTTTGTTCATAATGATTTTTTATATAAATTAGTGTTTGAGATATTTGAGGGTTAGTATAAGAGTTTTATGATGGATGTTGGAACTTAAAGGGGACCTATAGATCATGTGGCATGGGTCCATATGTTTATAAAGTGTTCCTAGTTTTCTCAAAGAAGTGTAAAATAGGTGAATGGGTCATCATAGGAGCTAAAAGGTGACTTAGGATTATTTTAAAGAGAGTTGTGATTAAGTGTGACCCATGTAAGATGAATTAAGGGTTAATAAATGCCTAATGGCCAACAAAAATGTTGATAATCATGACGGATATATAAATAGTAAAACCAAATGAGATGGTTTCTAGACTTATATAAAACTTATAAGAGGTGTATGTGTGAGAGTTATGGAGTAAAGGAAAAGTAGAGTGCCTAGTAGATGAGTTGATGAGTAGAGAATATTTAGGACTATGTTCATAACATATGGGTCATATTTATAAGGTCATGATAGTCCTCTTAAAAATTGAGAATGAGTGAAGAGATCTAGGGTAATCCAAAAAGGTGTTTTGGATGCTTTGAGCATGCAGAGTTAAAGAAAAATAATATATTTTTTATCTCCATCAGATTGGTAGGAAATTAGTGTTTAGGAGATATGTTCATATGTGTTTTTGTATCATCTCAACATATAGGGGTTATATCCTCCTTGCAAGGTGAAACTTGTTAAAGGTCTATTTTTTGTGGAAATTTAGATAGATAGGTGTGGTATCACCTTATGGGATTACAGTCTCACTAAAATAAGGGATTGTAGTTCCTGGATTAGTTGAATTTGGTCTAAATTAGTTCTTTTTATTATAGGATATTATTCCAATTTCAGGTTTCATTGGGGTTTTCCCCCAAGAGGGTTTCCCACATATGTCATTGAAGTTAGAAAGGATTGAAATTGAAGTTGGATTTTTTAGGCTCACTGATTCCCGCCCGCCCCCCCGCACCACCACCCCCCCCCCCCCCCCCCCCCCCGCGCCCCCCAAAGTGATTGTACATATAAAAAAATGAATTAACATGATCATATTAGTCATTTATAACACCTTAAATATATTTGGATAATTCATATTAGTGAGAAATGCCTTATGAACATCCTTTTCATACACAAAAAAGTTGCCTGTAGGACCAAAAACACAATCAATAAAATCAACTTGTAGAAAAAATGTGGGAATGATTATGTGATAATTGAAATGGATTTTTATGAAAATTTATAATCCTTATAACTTATGTGGAAATATATATTCAATGGTCATGTATTAATATTGGTCTTAGATACCAATCTCATTATGTCACTCTACATAGACTCCAATGTACTAGACAGACCAGTTTGATGACAATGTTTTGCATAGGTGTAGGAATCATAAACAATTATATACCAAGGGAATATAAGGTATAGGTAAATAATAATTAACCTATTCCTTATTATCTATCCCTATTACTCTTAAACCAATCCCTAATCTCATTCTCATTCTTGCCTAGTTTTTTCACTATTGTGCTTATTAGGCCAGTATAGCGATAGGCTAACTTTAATGATTAGTTTTGAAATTTTTTGGTTAGTAAAATTTTAATAAAATTTAATGAGAATAAACTATAAGTCTTTAATATCATCCTCAATCCACTTGCATCTTTGAACTAGTCAACCCTACTTGTAGTACTAAGAACCCTAAAAATAAGGGTTTCCTATAATTTATACTCATTTTTAGGATTAAAAAAAACCACATAAGGAAATATTGAAGAGTAATTTACATGTTTAAAACACAAAAATAGATCAAATATACTACTTTGAGCCATAACATATTGGATATTTCTTATTGGGTCTTTGTAAGGGCTTTAGGAGGGTTTTGATTATCGTACCTTCTTAGTAATCATTCATAAAGGATTGGCCCTTAATTCAAAAAAAAATTACAATAAATTCATGATAGGGACCTTACCTAAATAAAATTAAGTGATAAAGCTCTCATGAAAAGGTTTCACATGCCAATGAGCATGTGAAACTTCTTCTTGGGTCTACAACACCCTTTTCTATGCACACAATCAACCTTACCATCAAATTTCTTGATTTATTCTTTAGGTATTGACTTAGAACTTGGTAAAAATGTTTAAAAAAATAACTCACACTAATTTAAATTATATATAGATATATTACATCTTTGGAAAATATCTTGACCCCTACTTAGGCTGTTATAGGTCACTTTGTGTACTTAGGACTTATATTGCTAGTCCTAATTGGACTATGAACACAACATAAAAGCTCTTGTAGTGTTATCAAAATTCCTACCTATGTAATATTTTTTTTTATCATGATCTAATACTATATTCCTTTCTCACATAAGTCATATAGCTCTCACATAAGTCATATAGCTTATCTAACTAAGGCACCAAGATTGTATCTCCTCACTAGGTCTCTTTATGTAGTATCTAAACTTCAAAACTTGACCTTTAACCTTATATAAAGAATTATTTTACTCTTTAAAATGTTTTAAATAACTTATAAAACTTAATAATTCCTATACATATGCACAACACAAAACTTTATCATGCATATATCTTCTTCATAGAGCTAGATCAAACTACTTCAAATACCTAGTGCTTAGAGTTTGGACACAAATTGACTAGTTCAATGATGTCCTACTTTAAACATTATTTATTTAAGATAATTCCATTCTCAATATACTTTATGAGCTCTATCACTTTACAATTTTTTATCAATATATCATATGGTATGCAGGGACTTGTTGACCCATGTGCTTTCCTTATATGCTTATTAGTACTTAGAGTTCAAGCAAGATACTTATTTTGTATTTTGAACATGATATTGATATGTATAAAAAACTTATAAAGGATACTAGGTTGCCTTCAAATTTTCTCTCAATAGAGAAACAAAGATTATTAGTCACATGCCACTTCACCAATCATGACATAAACTCTATTTTTTGTCATGAAGGACATTTAACTTGACTTTGACATCAATGAAAATATAAATGCTTTAATACCAACACTAGGAACATACCTCAACATTTATATCACATTTTAATGTTTTAATAGAAACTTATGTTTCATTTTTAGCCTCTTACCCTCCTTCAATGGCCTCTAAATTGATATATGTGGTAAAGGATGGGATTATCCTTGCATATGGACCTTTAAGTGGTTTTAGATTCCCATTTCATGTCCATCTTACACCTCTATTTTAATTCATTCCCATAGCCCTATTTTTACTACCATTCTTATTATGTTAAAGGATTCTTTCCACCCTCTATTCATGATTCTTGTCTTCTACCCTTCTCTATTTTCATCACCATTCATCACCTTTAAAGACTTAAGAACACTAAGTGCCAATTTTCACTCAAGATGATATAAAGAACAAGACATCTTACCTACAAACGTTAATGGATACATTAACTTACAACAATCATATGCTTATTCTTGAAAAGTTTTTAGACTTTCCTAGGCTTTTGGAGGCTAATTGATTCATTATCATAAATAAAAATATAGTATGAAATGGATACCAAAAGTATAGACAAATAACAACATATGTCAGGCCTTGAGTGGCTTAACAAATGAGGAAGGACATATAATCAACTTCCAAGGATAATCAAGAGGTAGTCAAGATTTCTTCAAGAAAATATTACTTTGAAGGCACTAAAGACATGACTATGACTATAATATGATTAAGATTGAATCCACCTCTTCAATTTGAAGTAGTGGAAAGACAGAGAGCATGTTTATGTTTGGTGACTATTTAAAGGTCAAAAATAGTATATCTATACAAATATGACATAATACAGTCATCCTACAATGGAGAAGGGCATGGTATTTGAAATTTCTCATCATGATTAAGGTGGGGTGAGGAGTAGTCAAGGTGAGGTTCTTAATCCATTTAAGATATATTTCATCACATGAATTTTTAAGGACCCATGAAAAGATAGTCAAGTATCTTCAAATTATTACCTACAGGCCTTAAGGAGAGACCTCACCTACAATAAGCCTTGCTCATGGGCAACCAACAGGTCTATAACTTCTTGGAGGAAATTTATAACAATCAAATACATTACTGACATGAGGTTTGATAACTTCAAAGATGAGAGATAGGATTAAAAAAACCTATTTCTATAGTTAGCACCTTAAATTTGAATCTATAACTATACCTGAACATAATCATATATTCAAAGTTTGAAAATATTATGGGAGGCAGAGTTCTAAAGGAGTTTCATGATTCAAGAATTTTCCAAGGTGGAATGAAGATGATATAGGATTATATAAAGGGTAAAGAGTATGCTTATGGACATGGTACTTAGTCAAATTCAACCTTTAGAGGTGCACCTATATCTAACTAAGGACTACCTATAATTAAGAAAGGAGATAGTGCCTTAAAGGAGTTTCTCTTGAAAAAGACCTTTCAAGGGAAGTTATTGAGTTATTTAAGAAAACATAATACAAAGATAAACTCATGGTCATCTTATTATGTTGTCAAACCCTTCAAGAGTCATAAATCCTATCACAATCCATACACTGACATAGACCTATAGGTAACAAGAAATACAATCAAACATAGGAATGGAAGGGCTATTTTCATGATGATAGTGGTATGGTGTAAATGAAGATATACTCTTATAAAAGAAAATACATAAAAGTGGTGGAATTTTTTAAAACTTAAAAGAGATCCATGTTATTTTTATGTCAAAAACCTAGGAAATAAAAACCTACAACCATCTACAAACTTTCCTTTAGCCAGTAAATGGATGTTTCCAAGCTAGTATGTAAAAAGATGTGTGCATGGTATTATGTGAGGTTTTGGATTCAAGAAACACTTAATGAGAATAACATGATGAAGAGGATTAAATAGTATGATAATGGTGGTCTAAACCATGTTAAATTCATCAATTTCATGAAGATGCACCTAAAACCATCAAGAGAACATGAGCTTTTCCTCAAATTGTACCAAGATAATGCACATTGGTATTTAAGGGAGTTTTATGTTTAAAGAAATATTTTGAGGGAAAAAAGTATATGAGTTAATCAATTATTATAAGGGTGTTATCCAATATAACCACATAGTTAGGTTCACCTAATTGAAATCACTTACAACCATACAAGAGCTGTTAGTATAAACACAACCGTATCTTCATCCTATGGAAGGTCATGAAATCAAGATTATCAATTATGGGGTTTCATATACAAATAAATTTTTGGAGGTAATAAATGATGTTATAATACTAGAGACATTATGATGAACTTCAAATGATTTTAACATAGTCAAGTTAACTATCTCCACCTATAGCCAATAGTGGTATTATCCTCACACAGTCACCTACTGACAACATGCAAACTCAAAGACACTCAAGTTAAGGAGAACATATGAATATATATTATACATATAAAATAAAAAATGGACATCTTAAAATCCCTTATCAAGATACTAAATACTTTTTTCAACTCATGAAGGTAAAACTTAGACTTGGATGGATTATGACTGTGCAAGAGCCCAAGAGCATTGTTTGAGGAGTAAAACATGCTAGGTAGAAGGTGAGAGATGGTTTAAAGTTATGTATTAGGATTTTAAGGTACTAAATTAATGTTAAATTTATATTAGGCACCTCCATTACTCATGGAAACACATCAAACATGCATACACATAGTTACATACATAGTCAAAGACAAAGTTATAAATTTTAGGGAAAATGTTGATTTTGGAACACCTATAAGTGGAATTGGCCTCTCAAATATATATAAAATCATAATTATGACCTAATAAATATTTTAATGACTTTTTATAGGTTAGGGGATGAGTGGAAACACTCACTATTTCAACACAGTCATGAGGTAGTTTGCTAATAGTCTTAATTGAAGCAATGATGCCTATTTAAGGTCTAAGGCATTAAAAAAGAGTTTTTAGAGAGAAAATATGTTTAATGATTTATGATAATATATAATGTAGATATAGAATGTAGTTTCAGTGTTCTAGGGTCACACATGCCATGTATGCAAGAAACCCTACAACTAGCCTCAAAGGTATCAAGACCAAAATGCAGCTTAAGCAGAAAAAGAGAAGTCATGGGTATGGTAAACAACATTTAATAAGTGTGTTTTTATAACCTATATCATTATATAGGTCATAAATAACTCAAAACTTGTTTTTAGGCCAAAACTAAATTCTAGGCCTAGAAGGCCTATAACACCAAAAGGTAGTTTTAGACCTATCAATGCAAAGTGAAGCTTTAATAATGCTATGATGAGATGGTATAGGTACCATGAAGATTACTTAAATCAAGGAATTATAGGGGAAGATGTAGTTTCATCTATAAGGATAAATTCAAAATTTATAGTTCTAAACACCCATTCAAGCCACATGATCAAATGCTCGTATCTTTCACCATGTGGAGATTTTGTCCAAACAATCTTAAAATGATTTAAGAACCCCTATGGACTTATAATTATTGGAAAATTTAATTTTGTTGAGGGGAATTGATTTATGAACAATCACTAAGAGCATAAGCATGTCCAAAATACTTGCAAACCCTATAAACAAATTTCTTCACATGGCTACCTTATAATACCCTTTGCATGGGAACCCAATATTCTTAGGGAAGTTGAAGGGTTATATATACTAGATATTCAAGGAAATAATTTTGGGTTTGGAGGTTTTTAATTTATGAACCATCATTAATAATGGTCACCTATAAAACCCTCCCAACCCTCATAATGAAATTTTTTGAGAAAAGTCTCTGTTGACCAAATTTGACTTTTGGTCAAATTTGGGCACCCCTAGACAATTTTTTTTTAATTTTAAACATTTTGAGGGGTCATAATATGTTTTAATAGTAATTATACTTGTTTCATGATGTCAATTAAGGTCAGATTAACTTTAGCCTTAGTTACATTAGTCATTTTGTCTATTAGGAGTCATTTTATGAGCTTCTGGGGGTCATTAAAGCATTTGACATGGTTCCCAAGGTTCCTAGGTATCCCACCTTCATTAAAAAAATCCAATAAATTAGTTTAGGTGTCAATAATGTTATTTACCTCTAAATTTTGTAGGTTGCTCAATTGAAATTGTATAAATTAACTAAAAAGAGGTAAAATGGCACTTTTATGGATTTTTGGGAAGTGTGCCAAGTGGGTATGATCATGGGGGGTATACTAATATTTATAAAACTCACCCCCATTCTTGGTTTGATATTTAAAAATAGTTTGGATGCCAAAAACATTCTACACATCTTTTTCTCTTTTTGGTAGATTGGAGTGACCCTCAAGTTTTTACTTAGTATAGGAAACATAAGTAGTTTTAGACAAAATTATTTTGGGAGGATGTTTGAAAATAAAATACATTAATTTTCATATAATTAAATTTAGAAATGATCAACTGTGCTTTATTAACAATAGATAACAAGTTGAATGTGTAGATTTGATAGTTATTTGGTGAACCATATGGGTTTTGCTCCATTTCTACAAAATACATATGAACCAGTTACTAGTTTTGGCTTCAGAAGATGTGGGATTCCTTTTCATATGGTATCCATTTTTTTTCATTATTCATGATGTTTATATGAGAAAAATTGGTCTATCATGCAAGGATATACCACCAGGTGTAGTTCCAACATAGATTTCTCTTGCTTGCTAGGTTTTTCCATTGTAGAGGTTTCATATAGCTGGAATTTTTTTTTTACATAAGTATCTAAGAAACTTCAATACCTGTCATTTTTTAATCTCACTTTGGTATTCTTTGAGTAGTTTGAAAGCTCTTATTTCTCTATTTTCCAAATTCATGCCTAGTTTCAGTTGAATTCCATACATAAGCTTGTTATCCCTATGTATAAGTGGTAGTGGAGGTGTTTTGGCTATTTCAAGACTATAGAAGTTGAGTGAAGTTTACTTTTCATGATAAATAGGATATAAACTTGACCATATGTTTATGTTCAAAGTCATCTTAGTCATGAAATTCACTTGGCTATTAAATTCCATGTGTATACAAGTGATCTTCAAATCGTGATAGAGGTTTTGAAGATAGTTTTAAAATAAAAAGGATGAAAATCACTAATTTGAGGAGTGAAAAATTACATTTTGGGGGTTTTGAGCTAGTTCACCACCATTTTTCACCTTAATTCTATGCTTTTTCCACATATTCTATCCAAAACATGTAGTTATAGGCTATTGATGATGTCATGCTATGTAAGGGAAAATAGATATACATCACAACTACGTATTTATACTTAAAGTAATTTGAAGGTTCATTAAAGGCATGCGAGTCTCTTTTATACTAATGTTTCATAATGGTCCATGCCCTAACCCACTGTTTGCTTCTCAAAACAAATTTCCATAGGTAGCTGAGCATGAGTTCAGGTGTGTATGGAAGGACCAAAGCAATTTCACACTTACTTTGTGTATATTAATGAGAAGAAGGCCTTGGAAGACCTATATAAGACTCATAGAAGATAAAATAATTATGGAATAATTTTGGAAGGTCAAATATTGAATTTGGGAATGTAATCCCTAAATGAGCAAAACATAGCTCTAGGGGATTTTGATGGACTTTCTAAAGCACATTTGGATGAGTCACTAAGGCATATAAAAGGGTGAACCTTGTAACCCTACCAATAGACCAAAACTATTCCAAATTTTAAGAGAATAAGATAATTTCAAGATGGTTTTTCAAAGCCTCAAAATCACCTACAAACACACTAAAAAACCTTAATGATGACTATAGGCATGTGGTGTTTGAATGGCCTTTTGATATCTTGAAGAGCAATTGAATGGAGCCTCAAAACATAGGAGAATACTAGGATAGTATAAGGAGACAAAATGAGGCCAAAATCATAAAAAGATAGGTTGATATGGAATATTGGTTCACCTCCTAAACCACCTATAAAATCCTTTCAAGCATGAAATTGACACCTACTGTTGTCTCAGTCTAGTCATACAGGTGGAGTGAAAAAACTAGCAGTATATGCATAGTTTAAATGTTTTTGGGCCATTAAAGGTGAATATGAGTTTTAACAGTGATATATGCTTCAATAATGAATCTAAAGGGACCTCTTTCTCACTATAACCACTCCATCTAAGCCTTTATTTCACCTACAATAGGGTCTTAGGAGGAAGTGTCCTAGTCAAAATAAAAGCATAGTTTGAGTTCCAATAGAACAAAAGGGTAAGTAAAATTGAAAGATACACCTTGGTATAACTTTATAATATGATTAAAGACCTAATAGGACCCGTGATAGTGAAAAAACCCTTGATTTTTACTTACAGTCAAAGTATGGATGGGGTATTCCAATCGAGGTAGGGTTTTGAGTGAGTTGATGCAAAAGGACACATAAAAGGCTTTTTAAGAAGGAGATTTTTTTAAATAAATATAATTTTAAGATAAATAAAACTTAAATGGAATTTAATACACTCCAAATAGGTTTTATATAAATAGGGTGATGACACCTACAACAAACATTGGGAATGTCTCAGTCAAATAGGCAAAAACCTACTTTTAGTGATACAAGATGTAATAGTATGGTAATTGATACTTAGTCATGAAAAAAAATGAATAATAATTTTAATGGGTGTGTTTTTGGTTACATGAATTTTTACAAGGGAGAAAATAAGGCTTAAATAGGCTATCAAACCCCTGTTCTCACATATAGTAGGGTTCAAGCAAATGGAGGTCTAGATGGATCATAGACTGCCTATAAGTGAAAGGGAGGTTAAAATGATCATTAGATGATTAAATATGATATATTAGGTTATATATCATTCCAAAGACCTTGATAATTTTATCAAATGCCTTTCCCCATCCAACAAGTAAGCATCAATCTGTACAAGATCCCAAGAAGGCTCTTGGCTCAATAAGCAAAGGTAAAAATCTCGATAGGAGTAGGGTTTGAAGGTGTTTCAAAGCTTAATGAGAATTTAATGGAGGTGATAAACGTGTTTATATATCATATAAGTGTAACATTGGATTTTAAGGGTCATCCATAAGTGGGTTTGGATAAAAATGTAGGAAAATAGGGTTGTTTAGCCCCTTTTTTGGAAAGATTGAGTTGGTTAGGTACCTAAATGAGGGAGTCTGATCTTTCCCTTTAGTAAAAATCCTAATTAGGAAATTATAAAACTCCCAAGAGTTTCATTTTTCCATGTATATCAGGTATATATCTCTCTATTTTGTCTTAGAGATTATCCACTGATGAAAATCAGAACTTTGACAAAACATATAAAGGATGCCAAAATGAGCAAATAACTTAAGTTAAAGTTTTGGTATCTTAAATTAAAATTGGGTGATGAGTATGGAAGATGTATGGAGGATAATTAACACTTAAATAAAGCTATAACCATCCAAAATTACCTAATTTCTCATGCATATAATCAAATTAGGTGAGTTCCCACTAGGCCTAATTATCAACTGAGAGAGAAAGGATGAAAAGGAGAGTTTGAGAGATCATGTGATGGATTGGTGAGTGTAAATGAAGTGTGAAAATTTGTAATAATCCATAATAATAATGTTATAATAGTCTAAATGACCTAAACTTATAGGGGCTATGCTAAGCTCATTAAGCCTTAAGGAGACTTAAAGCCAATTGGGGGTCTATATGCATTTCTAGGCCTTTATGAGATGTAAAAACGGTTGTAACATGTTTATTTAGTGTTTTGAGATATTTATGATCTTTTTAAACTAGAAAAACTTGTAGGAGGATTATTTTTAACCTATAAATAGCTTAGACATGCAAGAAAATGGAGAAACCAAGTTGAGAGGTCAACTTGTCAAGCTCATATCTTTGCTAGGACTTTGCATGGGAAAAAAAGGAGTTAGGGGGAGTTAAGGAAGTTACATATAAACCAATTTGTGTCATTTGTTTGGAATTTCAATGTGCCACCTTTATGAATAAAGGTTAAGATTAGAAAGTAATCTAAAACCCTAGTAAAACCCTTGAAGGAACCTAATGGAGAAAACAAGCATGGATAACCATGATAATGGCATATTTTGGAAAGGAAAACTATTGGATCATGGAGAGGAATCACTCAATCTATCACACATGCTAATGAGATGTATGGAAGACATGCAAAATAATGTTTTTCTCACCATTTTCTATATTTTTAGATTTTATGAGGTTTGAGAGGATGAAATTAAGTTTGGAGGGTAGATAAATACCTATGATAAATCCTTACGTTCATTTTATTCTATTAAAATACTTTTAAGTGTCATAACTAGAGATCTCCTTTTAGTCAGTCAAAATTGGCATAGTGAATACAAGGATGAAAAGTGTGAAAACCTTAATTAGATGTCCTTTTAGGGTGAGTTTGAGGGGTATAAGGCCATGAATAATATTTATAGGTGTATTTCACTTCCTCCCATGGATTTTCATGGGAAAATAAAGGAATTTGTGAAGACAAATATGAAGGGTAGTAGAAAAGGGAGTTTTTAAGAATGTAGGCAATGATTACTTCTTTCCAAGAGTTCTCAAATGAGTAGGATCAGAAACAATGCATGGAATTGCATGCCTAAAGGCCTTCCCTCTCATTCTAATCATCAAACCTATCCTTATTTAGTGATGGGATGTTTAAATAGATATAAATTATGAAGGTAGTTTTCTATGCCAAGATTGATAGTTCTATGCCACTTTTCACAATTTTCATGGCTTGCATGGACAATTGGACCTTCTAAATTTTCATGGTTTGACTCATACCTCTTTCTCATACAAATTTTAACCCCTTTTGGAATATTTAAACATGTCTAAATGACCTTTATACTTCCTTTACCTTGCCTCTCTCTCAAAAGCTATAAATATAGACTCTTTTGCTTCTTTTTAATAGCCTCCATTTGTTAATGGGGAAAATCTAGCCAAATTTGTACTTGAAGGACTCTTGAAAAAATATACAAGTGATTTTTCCACTCACATGCTATACTATTGAGTATTGATTTCAATCTTTTTGGTCTTGTCTAGTATAAGTTATTCTTTTCTAGCATGTTACTCTTGATTATTCTCCAATGTGAAAAAGCATTTCTATTGTTTTATTTTAAGTGTATATGTATTATATAAGTGGTATATGATTGTGTTACCAAAAATAATCATTCATTACCATCCTAAACATTCAAGTACCTACTATACCTAGCTTATAAATACTAATGTGACACTTCAGCTTGAGTTGTGAGCTTTGAGTGAAGGAAATCTTGTTTAACTTCAAGTAGTATAAATTTAGTCAATAGGAGATACTTCATATTGGTGCATCAACTTGTAGTTTTTTAGTTTTTCTTATCCCCTTTTCATCCCAAAGTTGATACGTAGTAAAGTAATTCAAAGAATGCATCAAGGGAACTATCCCTTCTAGATATTCATCTCAACAAATTATCACCCACAAAAAGAGAGATGTCTCCATTGTGCCATTTGGATAAGGAGAGATAGGCATATCTTCAGGGGTGAAAATCCAAGTGTCAAAAGTTTTTGGCAATCCTGGTGGGACTCTAAGTCCTAGAAGATTATTCAAGATTGGTGCTAGTCTTGATATAGTTACATCTACAAGAGCATCTACATTCAGTACCTAGTGACTCCATTAAAGAGTTAACCTCTTTGGTTGATGATCAGTTCCTAATTTCCATGCCAAAGGTGACTACTAGGTCTACTGCTAAAGGTATACCCTTTGATTTTGTGCAATTACCTCCATATTCTACCAAAAGGTTTAGGTTTGTAAGTACCCATACTTATTCAAGAGAGTTGGTGTGTAAAAAGTCTAAATTTTGGTTGAGTTCAACTCTCAACACTCAAATTTCACATCCCAAGATGGATAGGAATAAAAATATTGTAGCCTTCACTAGATCATCTCCTCTTTAATCTTTCCCAATATGACCAAATTCTAGGAGCATCCCTTAAGAGTGTTCCATATTTTAGTGGAGAGGGTCCTATTATTGACATTAAACATATTATAAACATATAAAACTTCTATAATATCCATAATATCATTCAAGAAAATGTGTTTAATAATTTGTTGGCATTGTCTTTCAAAGGAAAAGCCTTGGATTGGTATGGGACTTTACCTAAAAATTCTATTGGTTCATGGGATGAACTAGAAGATCTATTGACTAAGAGGTTTGGAGAGAAGAGTGACTATATATCTCTAACTAAGAAATTAACCACTATCAAGAGGTAACCACATGATTTTATGTAAGAGTTTAACACTAGGTTTTAAAAAACATGGGATAAGATCCCAACTATTGTGAGGCCTACTCTAAACTATGCATTTTTGTACTATCTAAAAGAATTAAATAGTGGTGTAGCTATGATGATCCAATCCATGGGTGGGAATACACTCCTTGATACCTATGAGATAGTAATAAATGCTTAGAATTATCTTTTTCAAGTAGGAAATATTTCTTCTAGGCCTCTAATGTCATTATTCCCTAATTTGTAGCCACTTAGTCAAGTTACATTACCTACCTTAGCTCATTTGCCTAGTCATGAAAAATATGCCATTGTCCCTTCCAATGAGATCTATGAAGTCAAAATATCATTACAAAGTGTCACTAATGAGTTGGTTTCCTTTGAAAGGAAACAATCCTAAAGTTATAGGACATATAAATCCTATAATCAGTTTGGACAAACCAATAGACCTCCTTTTTAAGGTAATGCTCAAGGACAAGGTTAAATCACCCAAGATAGGCCTTATCAAAGTTATAATACTAATGATACCTTATAATATAAAGATCTTATTGTCACTAAAAATAACTTGGTTTAATAAAAACCATGCTATCCATCCTTTTAGAAAAATCAAGAACAAGTTGCTTATGCAAATGAAATGCACAACCAAACCATGGCAATGCTAGGTAATCAATCTTTCCAAGTTTCAAGTTTTGAAGGACCAATGCAAAGTGGGGTGGAGAATGGTCAACCAAAATTTTGATTATACCCTCATAAGTCATTTATATGGAGGTTTTTGTGATATTAATCACTTATGGAATCCAAGTAATATGAATACAAGTGTTACCTATGACACTAGGTCCAAGAAAAGGGTTATTAAAGAGCAACAAGGAGCAGCTCATGGACTTGTTTTGGTCCCCACTTCATCTCTAATGGTAATTATGTAAAATTAAGCTCCTATAGTGAAATAAAGTCAAAATTTTTAGAATGTGAAGACAAATCCTATTCAACCTCCTTCTCAAGCTATAGCATAAGGAACTAGTGCTCTTAAGGAGCCCCCAAAGGTGAACAATTCTTTCGCTAATGTTGTAGACTAGATGAAGAAGCTAAATATGAACATCTCTTTGTGGGAGTATTTGACAATACTAGGGGAAAAAGATATGCTCCAAAAGTAATTTTAAGGATTGGGTAAGTAATTTTGCTCATCTAAGAATGAAAATGTTGTCCTAGTTAATGGAACTCAACCTATAGATGGTCAAGTGAAAAAGAATGAAAAAATTCCTCATTTATACCTATCTCTAATAATTTTTTATTTCTTAGTTCTTAATTTCATCATAGATGGTGGGGATAGTACTTCAGCTATGCCCAAGTATATATCAGATAAACTAGGCCTCAAATATGATCTAATGAATAAGGGAGTCTTACGATTAGATGGGTCACCAGCCAAGAATTTGGGAGTAGTTAAAGATTTGAATTTGATCCTACATGCTTTTCCTACCTTATCTATTCCTCATGATGTGGTTGTGGTAGATTTACCTCCATACTTTGCCCTTTACTTGTCAAGAGAGTTTACAGCTAAGATAGGTGGATACTTTATAGCCAATTAGTCCTACATGGTGTTTAGGACAAATAATGGTACTAAGATGAAGATTGAATCAGAACCTATTCATCATAGTCACTTATATCCTTACACACCTAATGTGGAAAATGTCAACTATGCCATTATTGATGAAGAGGAACTCCACATTGACCAATCTCCAACATCTTCCCTTGAAGGAGTTTTGTTGGAAATATTGTCATTGATGTCAAAGGTTTAGTATTATTAGTGATAAAGGCCCCATTGAATTTAATGTTGTTTATCTTGGCTAATATGAGTTAATATTTATTTAATATTAATGAATATATTTTTGGTTGCATATGAGACAAAATAAGGGCCCATGGAGAAGTCGAAGAGTCATGAGATAAAGATAAAAGAAGGATGGGACACATTTTCCCACGAACAGTCATCTTGGGGAATACCAAGAGTCACCAAAGATAAGGACAAAAGTGGAAAAAACGTTTTTGGTCATGAAGGGTCACCACATGACTTTTCAAATGCTTGGATATGAAGGGTCATCCAAGATTGGCACCATTTTCCATGAGAATTGAAAGGTCACAAAGGGGGAAGGCCAAAGGTCATTTGGAAAGTGATAAATAAAGGCTTGAGTATCCATTTGTAATATGGTAGTGAGAGGTTGATTTGATATTGTAATATCTAGCTTAGAAGAGCAATTGTGAGAGATGAATATGATACAATATGAGTTAATATTTATTTAATATTAATGAATATATTTTTGGTTGCATATGAGACAAAATAAGGGCCCATGGAGAAGTCGAAGAGTCACGGGATAAAGACAAAAGAAGGATGAGATGCATTTTCCCATGAAGAGTCATCTTGGGGAATACCAAGAGTCACCAAAGATAAGGATAAAAGTGGGAAAGACGTTTTTGGTCATGAAGGGTCACCACATGACTTTTCAAATGCTTGGATATGAAGGGTCATCCAAGATTGGCGCCATTTTCCATGAGAATTGAAAGGTCACAAAGGGGGAAGGCCAAAGGTCATTTGGAAAGCTATAAATAAAGGCTTGAGTAGCCATTTGTAATATGGTAGTGAGAGGTTGATTTGATATTGTAATATCTAGCTTAGAAGAGCAATTGTGAGAGATGAATATGATTTGTATTTTTTATATCTAGCTTAGAAGAGCAAAGGTGAGAGAGAGGAAGGAGATGTTGTATTGATCTATCATTTGTTGAGATAGCAACATTGAGAGATAGGTGTGTGGTATACACAAAGGGGTTGGTGCTCCTGTGGGTTGGTGCTCACGAATTCTTGCTGAGTTGGTGCTTGGCAAAGGGGTTGGTGCTCTTATGGGTTGGTGCTCATGAATTGTTGCTGGGTTGGTGCTCGACAAAGGGGTTGGTGCTCATATGGGTTGGTGCTCACAAATAGGTGTTGGGTTGGTGATTGGCAAAGGGGTTTGAAGCTCCTGTGGGTTGGTGCTCATGAATTGTAGCTGAGGTTTATACTTGGCAAAGAGGTATGGTGCTTTTGTGGGGTTGTTCTCACAAATATATTTGAGATTGATTCTTCGAGGTTTTTCCCACATTGGGTTTCCACGTTATATCTGGTGTCTCTCTCTATCTTGTGTGGATGTTTATTGTTTGAGTTTTATTGCATATCTTGAATGTTTGATTAAGTGGAATTTGATAAAGGAAAGTTTTATAAGATATATAATATATTGATTCACCCCCCCTCTCAGTATATTCTATGCTTAACAAGTTTTTGATTTGTACTTAGATGAATGGGGAGATGAGAATTATGAGCATGATCCTTACAAGTTCATAGAGGAAGATATTCTTGGGGTGTATTATATGCATGATGAGGACTTTTTCATACCAAACCTAGTAAAGCCAAGTGAGAATGTGAATGGTTTATGGTAGATTTTCTTTGATGGGTCAAGGAGCAAGATTGGGGCAGGTGGTGGAACAATGTTGGTTTCCCCTTCTAAAGAAAGGTATTATTCAACTTTAAAATTTCAATTCTCATGTACTTGTAATGTGGTAGAGTATGAGGCCCTTATTCATGGATTTGAATGGGATAATAGAAGAGGTGTCAGGGAATTGAAAGTGTTTGGTGATAGTGATTTAGTTGTGAATCAAGTGAGAGGGAAGAATTTGACAAAGAACTCTTTGTTTAAGTCCTATAAGCATAGAGTATGGGATATAGTGGAATAATTCCAAGCCTTAAATATCACATTCATTCCAAGAGAGGCAAACAAACATGCTGATAGGTTGGTAGCTATTGGAGCTCAGTTTGATGTTACAAAAGGTATAAAAGAGGATAAGAACTAACCTCATCTAAAGGTGATTATAGGGCCCTTCATACTGGCTAAGGCCACTAATTGGCAAGTCTTTGATAGTGACCAACAAATATCTTTTTCTTATAAGAGGACGCTGAGTTTCCTTCCAAAAATTAGTCCAAATTACAACAATAATATGGAGGGTAGATTGTCCAATTGAAGTCTAACAAACTTCCTAAAGGCCTAGTCACTCTTGAGATAATATTCAATGATGATGACCAGATGAAGAAAAAGAAGGTAAGCATGTATACATAGAAATAAAATTATGATAAAGTGAAAATATTAAAGGACAAGTTTCTTGCACTTGGAAAGGTATGTACTAGTCAAGAGAAACATGCTTTCATTGAGTTATGCAAGGAGTGTTTTGATGTCTTTACATGGGAGTATAGTGATTTGAAGGGTTTTGATCTAATCCTAACTCAACACACCATAGAGCTAGTTGAAAATTCTAAGCCTATTAAGAAAGGACAAAGGCCACTAAATCTTAAGATTGAACCCGTCATGAGGAAAGAGCTCACTAAGTTGATTGAGTCTAGAATCATCTTTCCTATCAAGCATTCATCTTGGTTGGCCAACTTAGTCCCTGTTAGAAAGAAGAATGGAGAGATCACGTTGTGTGTTGATTTTAGGGACTAAAATAGAGTCTCCTTGAGAGATCATTATCCCCTTCCTTCTATGGAACAAATTCTGCAAGTTATGGCATGTAGTGAGAGGTTTTCTCTCATTGATGGGTATTTTAGGTATAATCAGATTTTGGTGAAGGAAAGTGACTAAAATAAGATAGAATTTACTAATAAATGGGGTACATATTATTATAGGAAAATTAATTTTGTATTTTCTAATGTTGGAGCTTCATTTTAACATTTAATAGATATGAATTTTCAAGGACTAATCAATGACATTGTGTTGGTGTATCTTGATGATGTAACCATTTTCTCCAAGGATGCAAATGATCACTTGAATCACCTAAGGTATATTTTTTAAACATGTAGAGAGTTTGAGATCTCTCTAAACCTAGATAAATGTGTATTTTAGATCTATGAAGGCAGCCTCTTAGGACACATTATCTCCAGGATGGGCTTATCCATTGATCCTGAAAGGGTGAGTGCCATCTTGGCATTGTCTTTGCCTAAACACAGAAAGGTTTGTAAAGTTTCTTTGGGAAAATAAATTTTATAAGGAGATTAATTCTTGATTTTGATAACTTTGTTAAGCCTCTAACCTCAATGCTAAGGAAGGATGAAGTGTTCACTTGGAAAAGAAGGAGGAAGGAAAGTTTGAAGAGATCAAATAAGCTAGTGCCTAAACTCCTACTCTTACAAGTTCTAATTTCTCCAAAGATTTCAATTTGTATACCTCTAGGAATGAAGAGGTAATATCTACCATGTTTACTCAAGAAAATGATGAAAATTTAGAATATCCTATTGCCTTCTTTAGTCAAGGTTTGGAAGGCTATAAGGTAAGATACACCTATGTTAAGAAGAAAGTACTTTAAATTATTAGGAGCCTAAATAAATTTAGGCATATGCTATCTAATAAAAAGATTCACATATTTTTACTTCATACTAGTGTCAAAGACTTTGTCTTGATCAGGGATTTGAATGAGAAGAGGGTAGATTGGATCACAAAAGTGATGGAATATGATGTGGAAATCAAGACAACCAAGCTAGTGAAAGGAAAAGGGTTATGTGAGCATCTTGCTTCAGACTTGAAAGATAAAAAGGAGGTTGTTTTGGTACTTCATGATGACCCTATGACAACTAAATCTTCACCCATGAGGATTTGGACACAAGATATGACTCATTTCCTTCAAATTGGTGAGTGTCCACAAGGTCTTGATAGAGCTATGAGAAGGTATTTTAGATTACAATCCATTCCTTATGTACTTATTGATGGATTAATATTTAGGAAAGAATTTTCAAGTGTGTTATTGAGGTGTATTTATTTAGATCATATTGACAAAGTATTGTTTCAGTTTTATGATGGACCAGTTGGTGGTCACTTTGCTCCAAGAAACACAACTGCTAGGATTATGAGGGCTGGATACTTTTGGCCTAGCTTATTCAAGGACACCCATGCTTGGGTAATAAAATGTCAAAAGTGTGATTTTTTTGATGGCAACCAAAATATTTCTACCTTGCCTCTTCACCCAATCCAAGTTGAGCAACCCTTCATGCAATGGGGTTTGGATTTCATAGGCCTAATCAATCCACCTTCTAGTGCTGGTCATAAGTGGGTGTTGATTAATACAAATTACTTTAAAATATGGGTAGAGTCTATATATCTCAAGGATACAAATTAAAAATAATCTCTATACTTATATGAAGGTATAGTAATAAGGTTTGGGGCTCCTTCAATAATAATTTTAGATAATGCATTGGGTTTTCTTATAACAAGGACAAGTGAATGGGCTATGAAGCATGGGATCTATCTTAGCACCTCCTCTAAATATTATCCCGAAGGGAATGGAATAGTTGAGTCTATAAACAATAATATAATGTGGATCATAGAGAGGATAATGGAGGAGAACCAAAGGAATTGGCATTCTAAGTTGAAGACAACCCTTTGGGCTGATAGGATTACCCTAAAGAGAGCAATTAGAAACTCACCATACAAAATTGTTTATGGGAGAGAATCTAGAATACCTATTTCACTTGAGATACTAGCTTTGGATCTCACCTATTAGCTACAATTTATGGAGAATGAAAGCATGGAAGTCAGGTTATGCGAGTTGATGGAGCTTGAAGAAATAAGAGATCAAGCTATACTAACTATGAAAGCAAACCAAGAGATACTTTGACAATAAATACATGAAAATAAGTTTCAAGGAGGGAGACATTGTCCTAAATTGGGATGAAGATAAAGATAAACCTAAAAGGCACACAAAGTTTGATGCTTTATGGAGTGGCCCATATGTGATCACATAATGCAAGCAACACGATGCTTTCTAACTTTCAAGGTTGGATGGAGAGGAGCTTCATATACAAGTCAATGGTATATATCCCAAACATTGTTATTAAGGTTATCCTCTCCCCTTGTACATAGTTTCTTGCTTTCCTTGTGTTCCCTAAGTGCTTATGCACATGTGTGAATTTTGTCTTATGTCTTGATTTGTATTGATTTATTGGTGTGGTGTGTTTGTTTTGTGTTTATTTTGGAATTTATTTTCTATTTTTATTCAAGAATACATTGAATCCATCAGTCTTTAGTAATATAAGGATCATAGTCCTTAGTATAACAGGCATACTACCCCTATGAGTCACCATTTTGTTGATCAAATTTGACTTTTAGTCAAATTTGGGCACCCTTAGGAAAATGTTTTTAATTTTAAACATTTTAAGGGGTCATAATATGTTGTAATAGTAAGTATAATTGTTTCATGATGTCATTTAAGGTCACATTAGATTTATTCTTAGTTACATTAGTCATTTTATCCATTACGAGTCATTTTATGAGATTTTGGGGGTCATTAAAGAATTTGGAATGGTTACCAAGGTTACTAACTATCAAAATTAATGAAAAACGTCAAATAAGTTAGTTTAGGTGTCATATATGTCATTTACCTCTAAATTTTTTAGGTTGTTCAACTAAAATTATAGACATCAACTAAAAAAGAGGAAAAATGGCACTTATACATATTTTTGGGAAGTGTGCCATGTGGGGATGATCATGGGGGGAGTCATAATACTTTTAAAACTCACCTAAATTATTGGGTTTATATGTAACAATAATTTGGATTCCAAAACCGTTCTACACATTTTTCCTCTTTTTGGCAAACTGGAGTGACCGTCAGGTTTTTGCTTAGTACAAGAAGCACAAGTAGTTTTAGACAAAATTATTTTGGGAGGTTGTTTTAAACTCCAATACATTAATTTTAATAAAATTAAATTGATAAATTATCAACTTTATTTTATGAACAATATCTAACAAGTTGATAGTGGAGATTTGATAGTTATTTGGTGAACCCTATGGGTTTTACTTCATTTATGCCAAATACATACAAACTAGTTGTTGGTGTTGGATTAAGAGGATATTGGATTCATTATAATATTTTATCCATTAGTTTTTTCATGATTCATGATGTTTGGATGAGCAAAATTGGTTTATCATGAAAGGAGATACCACCAAGTGTAGTTCCAACTAAGATGTCTCTTACTAAATTTTTCCATTACAGAGATTTCATACAACTATAAAAAAGTGTTCCATAAGACTCTAAGTTACTTCACTACCTCCTCTCATGTTTATCTCACCTTGGTATTCTTTCATTAGTTTGTAATTCTCTATTTGTCAACTTCATGCCTAGTTTCAGTTGAATTCCATACATAAGCTTATTCTCCTTATGTATGAAGTAGTAGTGGAGATGTTTTGGCTCTTTCAAGACTCTAGAGGTTGAGTGAAATTTTCTTTGCATGATAAAGAGGGTATAAAATTGACCATGTGTTCATGTTCCAAGCCATCTCAGTCATGAAATGCCTTTGGCTATTGAATTCCATGTGTATATAGGTGATCTTCAGGTTGTGACAGAGGTTTTGAAAATAGTTTTAAGATTCAAAGGATGGAAATCACTTATTTGAGGAGTGAAAAATTACATTTTTGGTGTTTTGAGCTAGTTCACCACCATTTTTCACTTGAATTCTATGCTCTACCGACATATTCTGTCTGAAACATGCACTTACAAGACATTGATGATGTCATGCTAGGTAAGGGAAAATATATATACATCACAACTCCTTATTTATGATTGAATTACTTTGAAGGTTAATTAAATGCACATGGGTCTCTTTTATACTCATGGTTCATAATTGTCTATACCCTAACCCACTGTTTGCTTCTCAAAATAAATTTCCATAGGTAGCTAAGCATGAGTTTAGGTGTGTACAGAAGGGCCAAATAAATTTCACACTTACTTTGTGCATATTCATGAGAAGAAGGCCTTAGAATAATTATATAAGACTCATAGAAGATAAAGGAAGCATAAAATCATGTTGGAAGATCAAAGTCTAAATTTGGGAATGGAATCCCTAAAGGAGCAAAATAGAGCTCCAAGGGGTTTTGATGGACTTTCCAAAGAAAATTTGCATGTGGCTTTAAGGCATATAAAAGTGTGAATCTTGTAACCCTACAAATAAACCAAAACCTTAATAAATTTTAATAGAAAAAGATAACAGCAATTTGGTTTTTCAAATCCTCAAAAGCACGTAAAAACACACTAAAAAACCTTAGTGATTAGTACAGGCCTATGGTGTTTGAATGACCTTTTGATATCTTGAAGAGCAATTAAATGGAGCCTCCAAACATAGGAGAATATTGGGATAGTATAAGGAGAAAAATGAGGTTATAATCATAAAAATAGAGGTTGAGATGGAATCTTGGTTCACCTCCTAGACCACGTATAGACTCCCTTCAAGCATGAAATTGACACCTATAGGTGTCTCAGTCTAGTCATACAGGTGGAGTGAAAAAACTAGTAGTATATGCATAGTTAAAATGTTTATGGGCCATTAAAGGTGACTCTAAGTTATACCAGTGCTCTATGCTTTAATAAGGAATATAAAGTCACCTTTTTATCACTATAACCACTCCAACTAAGCCCTTTTTTCACCTATAATAGGGTCCTAGGAGGAAGTGTCCTCGTCAAGAGAAAAGAATAGTTTGATTTCTAATAGAACAAAAGGGTAACTAAAAATGAAAGATACACATTTGTATAATTTTATAAGATGCTCCAAGAACTAATAGTCCCCATGATAGTGATAAAACTCTTAATTTTTACCTAGAGATAGAGTATGGATGGGGTACTCCAACCAAGGCAGGGTTTTGAGTGAGTTGATGCAAAAGGACACCTAAAATGATTTTGAATAAGGATATTATTTGAATAAATATGATTTTAATATCAATATAAATTCAATAGGATTTCCCACAATCTAAACATGTTTTAGAGAAACATGGTGATGACACCTACAATAGACATTGGGAATGTCTCAGTCAGATAGGCAAAAACCTAGTTTTGGTGATACAAGGTGTACTAGTATGGTAGTTGAAACTAAATCATGACAAAAATAATGAATAATCATTTAAATTAGTGTTTTAGTGGTTCCATGAAGATTTATAAAGGAGAAAACAAGGCTTAAATAGGGTATCATACCCCTATTCTCATATATAATAAGGTTCAAGTAAATGGAGGTCTAGATGGAGCATAAATTGCCTAGAAGTGAAAGGGAGGTTAAAATGATCATTAGATGATAAAATATGATCTAATAATTTATATATAATTCCAAATACCTTACTAAGGTGCTCAAATTCCTTTCCCCATCTAACAATCAAGCATCAATTTGTAGAGGTTCCTAGGAAAGCTCTTGGCTCAATAAGCAAAATTAAAAATATCTATAAGAGAATGGTTTAAAGGTGTTTAAAAGCTTAATGAGAATTTAATGAAGATTATAAACATGTTTATACATCCTATAAGGGTAACATTGGATTGGAAGGCATTCATAAGTGGGTTTGGATAGAAATGCAGGAAAATAGGGTTTTTTTAGCCCCCTTTTTGGAAAGATCGAGTTGGTTAGGTACCTAAATGAGGGATTTAAACCTTGAAATTTGGTAAAAATACTCATTTGGAAAGTATAAAACTCCCAATACTTTAATTTTTCCATGTATATGATTGATATATCTCTCTATTTTGTCTCACAGATTAGCCACTCATGAAAATCAGAACTTTGACAAAATATGTAAAGGATGCCAAAATGAGCAAATAACTTTATTTGAAGTCTTGGGATCTTAAATAAACATTGGTTGATTAGTATGGAAGATTTATTAAGTATAATTAACACTAAAATAAATATATAACCATAAAAAATGACCTAATTTCTCATGTATACAGTCAAATTAGGCGAGTTCCCACTAGGCCTAATTATCAAATGAGAGAGAAAGGATGACACAGAGTGTTTGAGAGATCATGTGATGGATTAATGAGTGTGAATTAAGTGTGAATTTTTTTAATAAGACATACTAATCATGTTATAATAGTCCAAATGACCCAAAATTTCAAGAGGTATGCCAAGCCCATTAGACCTTAAGGAGACTTGAAGCCAATTGGGGGTCTATATGCATTTCTATGCCTTGATGAGATATAAAAATGGTTAGAACATGTTTATGTAGTGATTTTATATATTTATGAGATTTTTAAATTATAAAAACTTGTAGGATGATGGTTTTTAACTTGGAAATAGCTTAGACATGCAAGAAAATGGAGAAACCAAGTTGACAGGTCAACTTGTCAAGCTCATATCTTTGCTAGGAATTTGCATGAGAACAAAAGGAGTTATGGATAGTTTATGAAGGTCACTAAAAACCAATTTGTGGCATTGGTTTATAACTTCAATGTGCCACCTTTATGAACAAAGGTTAAGAGTAGAAAGCAGTCTAAAACCCTAGTAAAACCCTTGAAGGAACTTGATGGAGAAGACAAGCATGGAGAGCCACCCTAATGGAATAGTTTGGAAAGGAAAAATATTGGATCATGGAGAATACTCACTTAGGCTCTCACACATGAAAAGGATATGTAGGAAACTACATGGACAACTAGTAAAATAGTGTTTTTCTCACCATTTTTTGTATTTTGTAGGTTCTATGAGGTTTAAGAGGATTAAATTAAGTTTGGAGGGAAGATAAAGACCTATTATAACTCCATATTGTCATTTTATTCTATGAAATTTTTTAATTTGTCCTAACTAGAGCTCTCATTTTATCCATTCAAAACTAGCATAGTGAACACAAGGATTAAAAGTGTGGAAACCTCAATTAGATGTCCTTTTAAGATTAGTTTAAGGGGTTTAAGGATGTGGATAATATTTACATGTGTCTTTAACTCCCTCCCATGGATTTTCATGGGATATTTATGGAATTTTTGAAGACAAATGTGAAGGGTAGCATAAAAGGGATTTTTTAAGATTAGAGGCAATGATTATTTCTTTCTAGGAGTTTCCAAATGAGTAGGATTAGAACCAATGCATGAAATTTCATTCCTAAAGGCCTTCCCTCTCATCCCAATCATTATACCTATCCATAATTAGTTTTGGGATGTTCAAATAGATAAAATTTATGAAATTAGTTTTCAGTGCCAAGATTCAGAGTTCTATGTTACTTTTCACAATTTTCATGGATTTTATGGACAATTGGACCTCATAACTTTGCATGGTTCAACTCATGACTCTTTATCATTAAAATTTTAACCCCTTTTGGAAGATTTTCACATGTCCAAATTACCTTTGGACTTCCTTTGCCTTGCCTCTCTCTCAAAATCTATAAATATGGACTCTTTTGCTTCTTTTTAGCATCCTCTATTGGTTAATGGGGGAAATCTAGCCGAATTTTTAATTGAAGGACTCTTAAATAAATAGACAAGTTATTTTTCCACTAACATGTTTTACTATTAAGTATTTATTGCAATCTTATCGGTCTTGTCTAGTATACATTATTCTTTTCTAGCATGTTACTCATGATTATTCTCTAATGTGCAGAAGAGTTGCTAGTGATTTCTTTAAAGTGTATAGGTGTTATAGAAGTGGCGTATTATTTTTATACCAAAAGGAATAATCCATTACCCTCCTAAACATTCAATTACCTATTGGACCTAGATTATGAAATACTAATGTGACATTTCATCTTGAGTTGTGAGCTTTGAGTGAAGGAAATCTTATTTAAATTCAAGTAGTAGAAATTTAGTCAATAGGAGAGAATTAATATTGGTGCATCACCTTGTATTTTTTTAGTGTTTCTTATCCCATTTTCATCCCAAATTTGATAAGTAGTAAATTCCTTCAAAGAATTCATTAAGGGAACTAACCCTTCTAGGGATTCATCTCAATAAATTGTCAACCAGAACAAGAGATATGTCTCCATTGTGCTACTTGGATGAGGAGAGTTAGGCATCTCTTTAGGGGTGAAAATCCAAATTGGTGCTGGTATTAACATATTTTCAGCTACAAGAGCATCTAAATTTAGTATCTGGTAACTCCATTGAATATTTTAACTCTTTGGTTGATGATCAGTTCCTAATTTCCATGCCAAAGGTGACCAATAAGTCTAATTATAAAGGTATACCCTTTGATTTTGTGTAATTAACTCCATATTTTTCCAAAATATTTAGGTTTGTGAATACCCATCCTTATTAAAGAGAGTTGGTGTTTAATAAGTCTAAGTTTTGGTTGAGTTCAACTCTTAACACTCAAAGTTCACATCCCAAGATGGCTTGGAATCAAAATTTTATAGCCTTCACTAGATCATCTCCTTTTACTCTTTCCTAATATGACCAAATTCTAGGAGCATCCATTAAGAGTGTTCCATATTTTAGTGGAGAGGGTCTTATTACTATCATTAAACATATTAGAAACATAGAACACTTTTGTAATATCCATAATATCATTCAAGAAAATGTAGCTATTAGGTTGTTTGCATTGTCTTTCAAAGGAAAAGCCTTATATTGGTATGGGAATCTACCTAAAAACTCTATTGGTTCATGGGATGAACTAGGAGATCTATTGACTAAGAGGTTTGGAGAAAATAGTGACTATTTATCTCTAGCTGAGAAATTGACCACTATTAAGAGGGCACCTCATGAGTTTATAAAATATTTTAACACTAGGTTTCAAAAAACATGGGATAGGATCCCAGCTCTTATGAGGCCTACTCCAAACTATTCATTCTTGTACTATCTAAAATCATTGAATAGTGATATAGCTATGATGATCTAATCCATGGGTGGGAATACACTCTTCTCTACCTTTTGAGATAGCCATCAATGTTGAGAATTGTCTTATTCAATCAGGAAAGATTGCTCTTAGGCCTTCAATGCCATTATTCCCTAATTTGTAGTAAAATAAAGAATAAGATACTTATTCAAATGAAATGCACAACCAAACAATGGTAATACAAGGTAATCAATCTTTCCAAGTTTCAAATTTTAAAGGACCAATGTAAAGTGGGTTGGAGAATGGCCAAACACAATCTAATTATATCCTCATAAATCATTTGGAGGGAGAGTTTTATACTATTAATCACTTGGGGAATCCAAGTAATGTGAATACTAGTGTTGCCTCTAACACTAGGTCCAAGAAAAGGGCCATTGAAGAGCAACAAGGAGAAGCTAAAGGACCTATTTTGGTCCCCACTTGATCTCCAATGATAAGTGTGTCAAATTCATCTTCAATGGCAAGTGTGTGAAATTCAGATCAAGGACCTATTTTGGCCCCCACTTTATCTTGAATGGTAAGTGTGTCAAATTTAGATTCATATATGTTTTTCAAGTGTTGATGTCATGTAATTTCAAGTCTTCAAGTACCATTTCATGCAAGGAAAAGGGTTAAGTAGAGTTAACTAGTCTTAGAGTGCTAATCACTCTATTTGACTAATCATGAGTTAACTAAGCAATGCATGCATATTCCTTGGTTTTCATGCAAGAGCATATATTTCAAATAGTTTTAACCTAGTTCAAGTGGAGTTAATCAAATGATATGTGGTGTAGCATTCATGTAAGTAAGTTTGACATGCCAAAGATGGCCCACCTCTTTATAATGCTAAAGAGAGTTCATTAAAGGGTTTTCAAGATAAAAGACATCTTAAAACCTTTTGATAAGATTTTAACTTAATTTTTTCTGAATTTGAAAGTGCAGGTCACTTCTTATTCTTCCCTCTATGCCACATTGGCTAGAGTGCTTAAATTTTTCTATATATTTAGGCTTTAGAGCCAATTCTTAGATCCCTCTCTTGGGCATGACTAGACTCTACCAAGATTAAGCTTTGTAAACTTTTGAGATGAATAAAATGGCTATTTTAAGATTCCATTATTCTAGTATAGTGTGTTTATGTTAGTTTATTTACACATGAGGCAATAGTTTCTCCTTTGTCAGGTACTAATTTCACCTAGTTACTAGTATGCTAACTTATGTAGGTCATGTTTAGTTTTTGATATCATTTAACTGAGCTCATAGTGGATATAATTGACTAGTTAGTGCCTTAAATCAAGCCTATTCCATCATTTACCTCATGCTTTAGTCACCTGATAAAACCTCTATATGAAATATTGATGCACAGGAGTCATTTGGAATTTTAAATTTAGTTATTTTCTTCTCTTATCAATGTTTTAAAATCTCAAATAGAGTGGATGAACCAATAATACATGTGTATCACCAATAATAGATTAGGATTCCCATTTCAAGTTATCCTTATAACCCTTTTCATCCCCAAAAACATAGTAGTTTAGTAAGCAGAGCATAAGTGATACATCAAAAGAGGTAGCCTCACCAAAACTAGAGGTTTGGTCTAAGTATAGGTGTCCCACACCTTTAATCATTCCAATGTTAGTCCATGTGTGAACAAGTTTTAGAGAAATTTGTTAGCCTTAAAGCAAGGTGTTATATGGGTTGCTAACACTATCTACAAAACATTATCCTATACACTTTCCTAAGCTTTGCCTCTTTTTTTACAAACTCTTCCAAGTAATTCACTACCTCAATCCCTACCTAAGCTAAAATATTTTTTGACATTTACCAAATAATGTCAGCCTGGGTCAACTTTGTATTCTAATTGATATTTTTATGCTATGGGTCTAGGTCAGCCTTGGCTGAGCTGAACTAAGACCTAAATTATTTTTATCAAATAATGATATAAAATCAAATTGGGTTGACCCTATAGGCTAAAATTTTAGAAAGTTTTAGGGTTAGATTCAACTATATATGCACATACATTTTTGTCATTTAGAGAGAAGAGAAAAATAATAATATTATATTACACATCTACTTATCCACCATTCTACTTGAGGAACATTGATTAGGGTTTCAATACTTTATTTGGAGATATGGATCTTATCTTATGGATAAGTGTTTTGGATGCACACATAAGTTATGTAGCCTAGACCTAATGTATTAGTATTATCCATACATACCACAACTTATTGTGAATCACCTTGGCTAAGTGAGAGATTGAGACTCGATAGGTTCATATTTAAAGGTAAGTATTCCTAACTTTATTCATCCTTTGTTAAAGTAGATAAATTAGCATTTATACTTCTCTCCCATACATAAATATTTTCAATACATTGGAGTAAGTATAGATATTATATGCATGTTTACTTTTTATATGTATTACCCCCACTTTATGACACAAGCTTTGGTGAGCACTAGATTATATTTTACTTTAATTTTCATATATTTAGTGAATATGAAAACATAGGACCTAGATAGGGTTATTGAATAGTGTTGTTTGAATAGAGGCTTTGGAACCCTCTCTAGTGGTGTTATCATGGTAAGAGATCTCTTGATTAGATCTAGTAGATACATATTAGTTATGACCTTAAATATGTAATGTATCAAATAAAAAAATTGTAATTAGGATTTATCTTCTACAAGCTAGGATTGATTACTAGGTCAAATACATTTTCCTTTGTATACATTCTGGTGAGATCAATGTGAATCAAACCCTTGTAGGTTTTATTTCATGCATTTATTTTTTATAATTAGATTATATATTTTTATTTTTGTAGTACTATATAGAACTTGTTAGTATAGTTATAATAGTCTATGTATAGGTTTAAAATATAGTCACCCAAAAATAACTTTATCTTATCTGTATAGGTATTCTACAAATATAGGTGATTAGATCAATCATCTTTACAAAATATTATTCATTTACATGATTACATACATATTTGATTTAGTCGACTCTATCTACAATTATTATTTTTAAATTATAGGTTTACTAACATAGTCAAGCCAATTGACTTTGTTCATAGATTCCTTTTTAGCACAAAGGTTTTGTAGACTTTGTCAACCTAGTTGACTCCATTCACATAATATTTAAATTAACACTCAAAGTGACATAATATAAAATTTTACAAACTAAGCATCTTCAAAACCACCAAGGTTCATTTTTATTGACAAACAACTGATTCACAATCAGATATACTTCTCTTGATAAAAAAAAATAAGGAGAGTAACCATGGATTTATATCTTCTATCTCACTTAAATGTCAACCTAAGGACATAGACTTGATAAGATGACTTCACTGTTTGTACACACTCAATCTCTAATTTGACATTCTACTAATTGTATCTATGATACTAAAGTGTAGTAAATGAAATGCTTGAATTGAAACATAAAAAAAACATGGTAAAATAAATGCTTATATGTGGGAAATTTTATAAAACAAATCTTAAACAAGAATGTAACTCACACAATTCATAAATGAAACACACAATGCTTAAAAAAATTAAATAATATGCTTAACTAACTAGATGGGTTGGATTGTTGTTGTAGCCTTCCAAAGGGGGCCCTTCCTCCTTCCAACTTCAGCTTCAACCCTTCCTTTTACAACACTATATTAAACTTAGAATTTCTCACTCATATTAATCAAAAGTGAAACAATGAATTGTTGCAAGAAGTTACAATTACAATTACTAAACACAATGTACTTATGATAATCTTTATTCAACATGTACTATTTTTTATCTATCTCAAATTTGTTACTAAATATTTATATGCCATAGAGGAGACTGTTTTAAGAAAAATAATATATATATTCTATTCTAAGATACATTCAAATTAGAATAACCAAAATTAGTTCTCTTCACTATAGACATTCTTCATGTGAATCATGTGACTTTGTTGCAAGATAAATAGGGTTGCTTCATTATTCAACCACTTCCTTATTGAGCTCCATGGAGGTTAGACTCATTCTTATGAATTGGTTAGAAGAGAATCAAAATCTGTTCATCCATAGCTTTGGTCACATAGTGGCTATGGGATGGTTTGTGTAATGAGATTCTTTTTGATATATGATGCTCTGTGCTATATACCTATTTATTCAAAACATATTCAAAACACATACATATAAAAATCATCCTAAAGTAATAGACAACCATCATATATTTAATTTTAACACATAATTTCAACTATTTAAAAGAGTTTGAAAACATAATGCTATATGGTTTATGAAAATAGGAAACTATATGGAAAATTGTTTCAAAAACATGGCAAACAAGTAGGATGAGAAAAATAGATGGACACAATAACATGAAATTTATGGGGCTCATCACACCCCCAACTTAAGCTCTTGCTTGACCTCAAGCACCATACTTTTTCATTCCTAGTGCAGAAAGAACTCTAAAATTCATGGGTTCTACAATGCCCTTGGAAAGGTGAGCATAAAAACCCTGCCTCTACTCAAATATTTTCCAACTTTTGGCTTCTCAAGCTTTGTCCATTGGGATTTTATCCTGCTAGTCTAGAATAAGATACCAGAACAAGGGTGGTTATAACTTTAGGATTAGTAATTTTGATCCCATGTCACTTGTAAGAAGAATGTATTTTATGGTTTTAGTAAATGTTGCATTTAAATTAAAAAGGGAATAGGGCTCCCTCTTATTTTGTGTAATAGTGAGCTCATTCTAGTGTTCAATATAGGACTCTTTGGTTGAAGGACTAGCAGAAGTTATCAATTCCAAATAAAAATCTTAATCCTCATCACATTTCTATCTAAACCAAGTTTTAACTTCTTTCTTTAACATGATATTATCCCATTCAGCTAATACAACATTAGGTGTCATTGATTCACCCCTGATAAGAAACTAGATTTCATCCTCCTTTGTCATATATTCTAATATTTCTCTTCCTCATTTCTATTCATTTAAAAAATATGATGAAAATACTTATAATTGGACATCTCCAACATATAGATTGGGATTCCACTCTCTATCATATGGAATAACATAATTATGTAGGTGGAATTTTCACAATTATCTTTGTTCTTCCTATGAGCTTAATTTATAAATGGAAAAGAAAGGGGATCAATAACTACATGGGGTATATCATAATAAATTCTCATAAACCTAAGCTTTTATCATTATTCTTCAAGATAAACTGAATAAACTTTTGTAGGAGGTCTACAATCAAAAAGTTATTAGGTTATTCCAGCCATGTACTGAAGTTTTTTTTAGTTTGGTGATGCTCTCCTCCAAATTATTTTCCTCTTTCAATTTTCTATTTTATTTCCTTAGTTCCTTCAGAGATTCAAATTGATTATCCATATAATAGTTTAGAAGATATTGCAAAATAGGAGTGATATCTAACCTCGAGGGAAGCTTTAGGTTCCTTTTGTTGATTGATATCTATAGAAGGTTATGGAATCCTTGCTATAGGGTGATCTTCTACTGAGGCTTACAACTGATAAGCTACTGCAAAACATCCATACCTCTACCAGATTGATTTTGTAATTAATTACTTAATTTATCAATTTATTACAAGGCTTCTTCAAGAGTGGAAAATTCCACTTTCTCTAAAAAAGGTTTCTCCAATTGTTCATCTTCTTCCTACATAGGTTCCTCATGTAACTCTTGTTATACTTCTTCCTGTACTGATTTCTTATACAATTATTAAAAATTATGTCTACTTATTCTTATTCCTCATGCATTTCTTCAAGATTGTGTTCCATTTGTTCTTCTCCTTCTCTCATTCCTTCAAGAATTTTATTAATTGGATCCTCATGGAAAAAACTATTCTCAAAGTGTTCTATTTCTTCCTGATGGAATACAAGAGAACATTCTTCTTTATCTGTTTCAGTCTCAATAGATTTATTTTTACTAGTTGTCCTTGCTTCCCTAGATTATTCATTTATTTGAATAATGGAAGAAGGATTAGTTCTCATTTTTATTTTTAATCTATGATATCTATGAAGAGTGGGGGTTACTTTGGTTTTCTTGGAAGAAGATGGGAATTCTTCTTGAGACTATCTAAATTAGGCCAAAGAATGAGCTTCCTCTTTTTCTTTCTCTTAGACCTTGTTACAAATTCTTGTGTTGCTACAAGAATACCTTCTTCCATAGGTTTTTATGTGGTTGTGGGAAGGTTTTTTATTGTAAGTTATTATGGTCCTATAGGGAGGATTTATTCTAATTTTTGTTCTTCAACCTCTAATTCTTATTCTAGTTCATTTCTTTTTATCTCACTCTCTTCATTTCCTAGTAGTTGGAGAAATTCTTCCCAATTGATGTTGGGTTTATTTTTTTAAAAACAATATTTAACAAGTAACTAAATGAGGTAATGGTGGGAGAGATATTTATAATTATCTTTTTGAAAAGCCTTCAACATTTTGATGATCATATGAAGGAAAAATTTGGGAATATTTATCTCCACTCTGTGCCATAAATGATTTAGGAACTTAAAGTGTATACCATGTAGCATCAAATACCTTCCTTCATAGATGATATATATAGAGATAAACTCAACACCCTTATCCCATCTTCTTGGTAGAGACAACCTTGCAGTACCTTGCTTTGAGATTTCTAGTCATTTATTTACTCTACTAAACCTGCATATTTTAGCCTCAACATCATTTTTGTCTTGCCATTCCTCACCAATTCTAGGTAGTCCCATTACTCTACTGATGGTTATTTATATTAGCTTTACTTCCATCCATTTTACCATGGCCAAACTATTGTGAAATGTACCAACAAATTCCTCCATAATTCCTTCATATATGGACTATATTTTCTTGAAATGTTGTGCCCATCCTATATGATAGAATAAGGCCAAGATTTTTGGGCTATTGATAAATGGATTAGGTTCATGTTTCAACAAATCACCTCCCATATTATGTGAGTTGTAGGTTGAGTATTTTCAACAAGGGTTTTTGGTAATGGCAGAATGATTAGTGACTTATACATTGAGAAGTGAAATAATCCTTTTAAATTAATTAGCAATCTCCCCCCAACTTAATCTATCATTTTTCCTTGAGGGGTGAAGGCTGACATGTATAAAACACTCTTAAGAAGAGTAAGGGGTGGAAATAATAGTTGTGTCAATGGTCACATCAACAATGATGAAGATAGTAAGTGGGTGTGATAAGGAGAGGATATGGTGGTGCATTGATATAATTAAGTCTCATCATCTTTAGATATAATTAAAATGTATGATAGGAAATAAATATAGAATAATTACCATATTACCTATAGAAATACCTTTCATAAATATGCACATGATGATGTGAATTTGCGATCATGGAATATGCTAGCATTTGAGTGGGATAAAATGATTGATGTAGGTTGGAATGTAGGAAGACATCCTATAACAAGATATGTGTCTTGTAGCAACAAATTTTATCCTATAGTGACAAGTTTTTCACTTGTAGTGACAAGTTTTCCATCTTATATCAAGAAATAAAATGTATTTATACTCCAAAGGAATGAATCTACAAGAAAAATCAAGGGAAAATAAAATGTTTTTATTGAAGTAGTGCCTTTTCTCTCTCTCTCTCTAAATGAATGTCGATCAGCTAGTGACCTAGTTTTTTGAGACAACACCTATCAACAACACCCAAAAGTTTTCATTGCTGAATTTTTATTTTTTTAATAGATTTTTTGGTTCAAAGTCAACTGAAATCATAAGAATCTAGAGGGTAGGATTTTATTTAGCATGAACCAAGCCATTAGTAATGACTTGCTCTTGGCTATAGGAATCTTTATTACTCTTAGAAAATATTAGAAAAGGGATAACAAAAATACCCTTTAGCTATAGGAACATGTTGATTTGATTCATAAATAAGAGATAGATGTTTTTCTTTAAGAAGTTGATGAGTGAGAGTTTCTTTAGAAAATAGTTTCTTGTATAGCTTGAGCCCGTGGCTATTAACAAGTAGTTAGAACTGAATGGAGTCAATGGTCATGATCTTTATAGCTTTATTGTTAAAAAATCATTCAATCTCATAAGGCCCAAGCCATCTATAATGTAGCTTTCCTTTATAATCCTTATATTTAGAGTCAAAAAAGAGTGCCCCGTCTCTTAGTTGGAAATTAATAGTCTTGATGTTCTTGTCATGCCATCCTATACATTATCTTTGCACTATTTTAATATGATGAAATGCTTCCTTTATTAATTCATCAAGTGCATTAAACTACATGATCCTATCTTGTAGAGCTTGAGAAATATCTAAGCCCAAATCAAGTGATATCCTTAATGTCTTATATTCAAACTCAATGGGCAGAATAGGCTTTTTACCATAAACTAGTTCATATGGAGTCAAACTAGTTGTGGTTTTCTAGGTGTTTCTATAAGCCCAAAATAATTCTAAAAGATGAGTTGACCAATATTTTATATACAAGCTGACAGTCTTAGTGAGGATATTTTTCAATTCATGGTTTGTCACTTCCACCTGACCATTTGACTGAGGACGGTAGGGGGTAGTTTTCTTGTGTCTGATTTCATATTCTTGTACCAAGGTAGCTGTGAGGTCTGATATGAATTTTGGGATTTAGTTTATGACTATTTCTCTTAGAACTCCATAGCAGGTGAATATTTCTTCATAGAAGAACTCAACTATCTTCTCATCTTGGGAATAGGTTAAGGCTTTAACCTTTGCCCATTTGGTGACATAATTAGTGCACACTAGTATGTATTCCTTGTTGTTGGATTTAGGATCAATGAGACTTATAAAATCCAATCCCCATTTATCAAAGGGTTCTAGAACTAGTTGTGGTTGTAATAGAATTTCATTTGATTAAGTGGGATTTCTCACACATTGAAATTGATCACATCTATAGATGTACATCATGGCATCCTTATGAAAAGAAGGTCAATAATATCCAACAATGAGTAATTTCATGGAAGTCCATTTGGATGCAAAATGACCCTCACATGGCTCATCATGATAGGCTTTGAGAATATCATAAGCTCCATCTTCTCGAATACATCTTCTCATAAAAAATTTTGGTCCAATGATAAAGAGATATCTTACAATCCAAGAATAATGTCTTCTCTTTTGGATTAGGTGTTATTTATCCCTAGGTGAGAAATGTTGTGGTGGTGATCTTGTATAAAAATAGTTAGCAATATATATGAACCAATGATATTGAAGTGTTATAACAAATAAATCTTCATCAAGAAAAGAATAATCAATAATAGGACTATGCTCATCATTTTGTAGTCAAGATAAAAAATATGCTACTACATTATCTTTATCAAGTCTATCCATAATGGTAATATCAAATTCCTACAAAAAAATCAACCAATGAATTATCCTTCTTGTTACGTCAAGTTTGTTCATTAAATACCTTATTACTACATGTTCGGTGTGTATGAATACTTGGTAACCTATAATGTAGTGTTAAAATTTATTGATGGTATAGATGATATAAAGAAATTCCTTATATGTTACAGTGTAGTTCAATGAACCCCTTGAATATTCTTACTGATAAACAAATTTCATAACTCAAAGATTCATCTTTTTAGCCAAGGATAACTCTTAGAGTGGTGTTAGATGCATCTGTATGAATGTGAAAAGGATTCTTCTAGTTAGGCCCTCTCATAATAGGAGTTGTTATGAGTATGTCTTTGAGGTGCTAAAAGGAATTTTGACAATCATTAATCCATGTAAATTCAACATCTTCAGTAAGAAATCCAAATAATGGGGTGGTAATTTTACTAAAATCTTTGATGAATCATATATAATAACTAGCATGTCCTAAAAAAATTCTAACATATTTCTGCTTCTTTGGTGTGGGTAGATCCTTGATGATACTTATCTTTTCTGGATCAAATTAAATTTTTGTAGGGGATATGTGATGTCCTAACACAATCCCTTCAGTTAGAAGAATATAACACTTTTCCTTGCTCAGAGATAATTGATGGTCTTGGTAGCATTGAAGAACTTTCTCTAGGTTGGTCAGTGTTTCTTTAAATGTTTACCCACAAATAGTGAAATCATCCATGTAGATTTCAACACAATCATGGGAGAGATTAGAAAATATGCTCAACATAGCCCTTTGAAAAGTATTTGGGGCATTGAAAATACCAAATGGTAAGATGGCATAGGCATAGGTTTCCCAAGGGCAAGTAGAAGTGGTTTTGTCTTGGTCTTGTGGAGCAATTCATATTTTATTATAACCACTATATCCATCTAGGAAAAAAAGTACTTCCCTGATAATGTATCCAATACTTTTTCAATAAATAGAAGGGGAAAGTGATCCATCTTGGTAGTAGCATTCAATTCTCTATATTCAATACAAATATGCCATTTTCCTTCTTTCTTAGGGGCAATGACCAGGGGAGAGACCCACTGGATATCTGAGATAGGATAAACAAATCCTACATCTAAGAATTTTTGCAACTCAATTTTGACAATGTCTTTGAATACAAGATTCATTCATCTTTGGGGTTAGCAAATAGGTTTACATTCTTCTTTAATGTAAATGTGATGCATGTATAAATCTAGAGGTATTCCTCTCATGTCGTGATAATCCCAATAAAATGTTGTTGTGTGCCTTCTTAGCATTGTAAGTAACTTACTTTCTTGTTGGGGTGTTAAGGAAGTGCTAATGTTGAGAGGTTTATTTGGTAGGATGTCTACTTGCTTTCTTAAAGAAAGCATGGTTTCTACATTAGCGATTAAAGGAGCATAACTACATTGATGGGGAAATAATTGATGGAATGCCCAAATTTCTCTTGTATTTAAAGTAAAATAATTCTAAAAAAATTATTTTTAAGAGGGCATGGTGTACGTTCCAATAGGTTGGTTGCTACAATATCCTGTCAATATGTGTTTTTTAGGATACCAATAATGACAATGTCTTCTTCTTGGGCTTGCAAAGTTGGACTTTGGTCAATTGTGTAGAGAGTATAAAAAGAGATAGATTCTTCAAGGTCATCAATCCATGAAATTGGTCCATCATTTGGGGAAGGTTGAGTTGGTGGATACAACTCCAAATCTTGGTGTCATTTCCATTAGAAATTAACATTTTTCCTAACCTACAACCAATAAAGGCATTGACAATAACCAACCATAGGTGACCAAGGATGAGAGGATAACCCCCCAAATTGATATTTAGCTATAGGAAAATAAAGTCTAATGGATTTTTCTAAGAATCCATAGTGATAATAATGTCCTTAATAATTCCTTTAGGATTAACAATTGATCTGTCAGCTATCTAGACGATGGTAGGTGTTAAATAAAGAATGGTAAGATTTATTTGTTGCATGGTCTCCATGGTCATCATGTTAATGGCTACACCTAAGTTAATTTAAGTATTGGAAATGGGTTGGCCATAGATGATAACATTAACTACATTACTTCTTGGATCAAAATATTTTAGGGGAACTATGTTTCCCAACATAATATCTGCTAATTAGCTAATGATCTAGACTATTTTAGGATCCTTCTTCTTTCTTCCCCATTTTTTCAAAAATATCTCTTGAAAAAAATTATTGTAGATAAAAACATCCTTTATTGATTGAAAGAGTAGGATTTTGATTCACATATTCTTGATTTATCCTAAGATATCAAATTCTGGCTCTTGTTTAGGATGTGATATGCTCAATCTCTCTAAAAAAAGAGGATTGTCAGTTTTTTTTTTTGATTTTTTGATGGACTTGGCTTAGGATTGACTATGGGTGGTTGTGGATTAGTATAGAGTGGAGCTAGTTAAATGTGTTCTATGATTATGGGTGAGGTGGGTTGTTGAAGAACATGACCTGAGCAAAGTTGAACTTGATTAATATCTAAGGTGTATGTTGTATATTACATTATTTTAGTGTATTGTGTCAGTTACACTAATTTATTGGTACGATTAGGGATGGGATGAGTGGGTAATTAAGTGGTTTGAATAGGATACTAGGTGTTTTGCATGATGGCCTATTGTTTTGGTTATTGCATTTGTTGGGAAAATCCTTGATTTTATTTTCATTACTATTGCCATGGATTAGAAGAATATAACCATTGCTAGTTTTGGAATTATTTCTATTGATGTTTTTGTCCATTCTATTGTATCCATAACTAATTCTGGGGTAGTTGCCAATTTTATTTAGGACTAATTTAGATTGGGTATATTCATCCAAGAACCATATTGAGGATTATTTGAGATTCGAGAATTTGTAAACATAGAGTTTGATGGCATACCTAGTCTTTGTACCCATAATTTCCATTGAGCTATGAAAAATACTTGGTTCTCATCTTCTCCTATGGCATGTAGCTCTACTATCTTAGGATTTTTGTTGATGATACTGGATACCTAATCCTTCATGGAATGGCATGTGCAATCCACCTTATTCTTTTTATATTTAGGATAATAGGAAGCTAAGGCTTTCTCAGTTTCTTCTTGTTTTCTCCATGTATGTAAAGTATCAAGCTAAATAGCTAGGTGACTAATGATATCCTACTTCATGTCTTAGAGTAGGTTGATAACTTCACCTTTAGATAGTCCTATAATATATGTTTTAGGAAGGGTTATACCCCTAATTTTATTCATGGTTGATCTAGAGGAGTTCATACATAAAATTGTTAGTTCATCAAATGACAGTGTAGAAACATCACCACCGAACATTAGAGATAGTAACTCTAGATAATCATCTCTAATCCCTTTCAGGAATATCAACTTGATTGATTCCTTATCCATTATGGTATATTTGGATTTTTTCAAGCTAAATAAAAATCTTTCCATATACTCCTCTAGTGACTCATCATCAGCTTGGGTCATTTAGAAAATGTCATCTCTCCTACAGTTTCTTCCCTTAAAATAGTCTTGATCTTTCATCAAAAACTTCTCCTTCATTTCTTTCCAAGTAGAAATGGTATCCTTTCTAAGTCCCATGAACCATCTAAGTGTTGTATCTTTGAGTCTTGCTATAAATAGTTTGAGTTTATGAGCATCTTGATTATAATCATAGCTATGACATAAGATGTTAAACTCAAAAATAAATGTAACTGGATTCTTAGACAGTTTTCCTCTAAAGGTAGGGAGGGAAGAGTGAGGGATATTTTTTATGGGTGCATTTCCTTCTAGAGTAAGGATAGGAAATTTGAAAGTAGTAGACTCATTGTTAGTGTTTTATTCCTAGTGATCCCCCATGAATACTCTTTGTGTTGGTAGATGAGAGGTTGTTGCTACCCAACACTCAAAATTTCTATCAATTCTTTGATTTCTTAGGGTGTAGAAGATGGAGACTTTATATTTTTACTTAAGAATGCATGGCTTCTTATATAATGGGGATGGTGTGGAGGTTTCATAAGATTTTTATAATGTCTCAAAAAAGAGTCTCCCTAAATTTGAAGATCCTATTGACTTGGTATTTCTCCTAGGGGCAAGGATAGCTTTGAATGCCTCCTTAGCAAGAAATTTAGGCCACAGAGGGAAGTGAACTTTAGATTTCTAAGTATGAGGTGATAAGGTGGGAATTATTAGAGGTGGTGCATGTGGGTCTCTTCTAGGGGTATGAACCTCTTCAATATCTCTAGCTTGTGTTACCAGTCTAGCCAAAAATTCTTCTTTCTCAACCTCTTCTATTGATAACTATGCATGATCTTCAGGAATTAATTCATGTTCCTTAGTTTCTATTGGATGAATCTTCGATCTTGAAGCAATGTTCAATGATTTAGGCAAAAATATTCCTATACAGTCCCCTTCACTTTGCATATATCAACCACTTTTTTCTTTTAACCTTTTTCCCACCTTGCATGCATAGGGTTAGTAATATGGGTTTTTTTGAAAATTTCCACTATCATAATTGAAAAAAAGGAAAATTTAGAAGAATAATTTGACTAACATGAGTGACAAGATTCTCTCATGTGAAAATTTGAACCATTTTAACCTAAAACTAACACTTCTATGATCATTAAAAAAAACCATTATGAAACTAATGATGGTGTTACCAATACCTATGACATTATTCACCACATTTAAGCAACCACTCCCAATAAAACCATGGAGCATGGTTCCCCTCTAAAAAACACTTCTAATACTACATATTATCAACATAAAAATACTAATGTCCAAAAAAAAAATCCTTAGTTGAGCTTTGAAAGCATCTTCCAAGACCTCTATCATGAGATCTTGACCCCACTTGTCTAATGAAATCATGGTATGATCCAAACAAATTTTGTTGGTTTCATGAAACTTGAGGCAATTCACATGAGACTTGTAGAAAATTACACAATGTATCTATGGATTTTATTCTTGTCTTGATCATGAATCACTCATTTTTAAGTGTTAATTATAGACACCTAAATCTGGCCACCAATAACCTCCAATCAGGATTTTGGCCAATTTCCACCCAAAATGCACAATTTTGCCTAAAACACTAAAACATGTTAAATGATGTGAAAATGACATATTCAAATACTGATTTTGGCTAGGCTATCACTAAATTTCAATTTATGGGCTAGCTAACTTTGATCATATCATTTTGAGTCAAAATGGCAATTTTGCACCTAGGTGCTCTAGATTGTTATTTCCTATCAAATATCTTGCAAAAGATGCATGCATTTATTATTTATTATAAGTAACATCATAAATGGGAATATGGATCCAATGAATTTGACATTGATTCCCAATTCTAATCCAGTCAAATTTTAGACCAATAACAAGGCATTCTAATCAATTTGAGTAATTTGTGCACAAAGTGCTTGAACATGCTTAAGAGCTAATTAACCCAAATCAAGGCATAATTAAGAATTCCATGGAAACTTGTTGAAAAATTATTTATAGAAATGAATATTGAATATCTGCATCATTAGGTGACCTCGTTTCTTGGGAAGACATCCCTAAGCCATAAATGCCACAAATATCATGATTCATGCCCTCCATGCCTCATCAATGCCTTCCATCAATTCCATCCATGCCTCTTAATTTCCCCTTCTTATAATTTCATGATGAGGATAATTATAAAATTAATTCCAAAAATTTAATTAATCCTCAACCACACATCTCAATATCAGGATGGATGGTTTAGGTTGTGTTTCTATGCTAAATTGCTTTCTACATTTAAAGAAGAAATAAGAAACTAAAAGAAATGGTCAAGGCTAGAAGATACCTGATAAAGTCATGCACACCGAAATCAGACATTGGAAGATTCTCCTCTTTGGCTATGGAAGAATGACACTTGCAGAGAAAAGAGACTGAAACACAGAAAAACGTTAGTCGAAGGATATGGTGGGCTGTTAGGCGAACGCCCGATCCCGGAAGCACGAAGACTTCCTAGAAGGATATCAACCCACTGATAAAAAAAAGTAGAATATTGGATTAAAGTAGATATAATGAAAGATAAAATGACAGAAATAAAAGATAGAAAATAAAATGCGTACCTGATAATGAAGTAAAATGTTCTGTGCAGTCACTGATGTCAGTCTCTGTGTTGCCAGTGTCAGTCGAAAAGGTGGTGACGTCGGTTAAGATACCGGCGTCGGTAGGGGTGGTAACCGACGTCGATCGGGGCAAGTTCTAGACAGAGTTTGGATGAATTACAGAAGGTCTAACAGAGTTGGGATAGGGTCTGGTCAAGGTCGGGATAGGGTCTGGACAGGGTCGGGACAGGGTCTGAACAAGGTCTAATCAAGGTAATGTCGAGTCTAGACAGGGTCTAGGGGTTTTGGTCGAGTCTAGACAGAGTTATAGACTGGGATAGTGGGCAGAGATGTAAGGAAGGGACTCAGGGCTCAGGTCTACAGTTTGAAGATCTGAGATGATAGAAATAACAAACAAATAATAACCAGAAAGAAATAAAACAAATAGAGTAAATACTTACCTGCTAGAAGACATGATAAAAGCCATGATTAAAGTTGTTGAAGCGTTGCCGTAAGTTGATCGAAGCAAATGCTGGAGTTGGTTGATTGCCAGAGCTGATTGATTGCCAGAGTTTTGTGAATGTCCGAGTTTGGGGGTCGATTGATTGATTGATTAGTTGATTAGCCTTCGGGATTGATCGATGGATGCTGATGAAGGCAAGGGGTGGTTCGAGAGACGGTTCGATAACCGTTCGAGAAACCGATTGGGAACCGAATGAAAATTGATAACGGATAACGGTAAGGTGACTGACATCGACAGGATTGCTGACATCGGCTGATAAGTGACTGACGTAGGTGACATCAGCCGGGTAACGACCGTCATCGACAGATGCACAATGGGGATAGAGTCTAGCTTTAGCTCTGTGCTCATTTTTACATGCTGCCAGGGTCAAGGTTGGTGGAAAAAGTGATTGACAAGGGTTAAATAGGTGAAGAAGAATAAGACGGTGGATGACCAGGGGAGTCGACACGATTTTGGTGTCTACATTTGCCTCTTTTTGTCTTGTTAGTTGTTCTGGATGAATTGCAAGACAAAAATAGGAGTGATTGCCCCAGGTGTGGGATAAGGTTGATTTCATCTTATTGGTTGTTTGAATGAATTGCAAGACAAAAATAGGTAGCGGATTGCCCCAATTATGGATAAGGTATTCCCCCTCAAAGTAGGAGTCGAGGGAAGGGAACCGAGAATCGGGTGCTGATTTGACAAAGAGTGGATGGAAAAGGGGTGAGGGTGAATGCTGCAAAAGTCGTGATTGCATGCATACCACTGCATGAGATGGTCAGGTCAAAAAGTGTCGCAGGTCAAGGGTTGAGGAGTACCAAAATTGAAATAACCGGGCCCCAATATTTAGTCGTCTGCTGATCGGGTTATTCAATCTAAGCTGAAGCTCCAAATGGGTCATCGCATTCTAGGTATCCCAGGCTCAGGAAGTGCTCCTAGAATCATGAAAAAGTCACAAGTAGTGCGGATCAACCGGTTGGTGATCCTATACTTGTGAGGGTCCAAAAAGGTCTGTGCATAATTCTGCTAACCAGGCATGAGGAAACATACATGCAAAAATAACCAAGGCAACAGGGTCTTGGAAGTGGTCGAGGTCAGAGGAGATAGGCATGATCTCCAATAGTTGGTGGTTGATGGATGGATGTAAAAGTGATCAAAATGTGCCCCAAAAGGGGTCAAAATGACATGGTCTGAAGGACTTGACTTGATTAGGGACATGATTTTGGTTATTTTGAAGAGGGATAAAAGATTTGAAGGCCACCGATGTCGGCTATATAACTGACGTCAGCGGCCCACCAAAAGTCATTTGCTATTTGATTGAGAGAGAAAAAGAGCTCTGGTATTTGTTGAGTGAAAGTGACCCAGAGTTGACCAAGGAGTGGTGCGAGGTGGCAGAGGAGCATTGGTGGAGAGAAGGAGTTGATTGGATGCTGTAGGGACGCGTGTGAGTCAGCAGGAGCATGCAGAGCCATTGACACAGAAGGGATGGTGGAGGGGAGTAGAGGACCCGTGGGAGGTCCACCACTAGCGGCACCTATCGTGCCACCACGCCGGCATTGCCGAGACGAGGTAGGAGGATTTTGAACCTTAATTTGAGTTATTTTGGTTTTGAATTTGTTTTTGAAATTTGTTGTTATTTGAGGTAGAAATTGAGGGGGAGGGTAGTTAGGAAGGTGGGTAGGTTGTCTAGGAGAGCTTAGGGGTGATTCAGGAGGGTTTTGGGGGGGTATAGGATGAAATTGGTCGTGGTCAAGGGCAAGGTTATGGTTAAAAGAAGGAAAGAAGGTTTGTCCATCAGAGAGATGAATAAACGAGGGTGGTCGAGCTAACCCCAGAAGACAGTCATGTCATCTGAGTGCTACCTACATAGCCCTTGTCATTAGGGCCTCAGACCAATGTAGTTTAGACAAAAAGGGTCTGAGTAATAGACAGGTGGTCAAAATGGTCGATAGATTGGTCGTGGTTATGATGAAATGATGAGGGGAAGAGATGTTGCAGCTTTTTCCAAATGGTGTATTCCGCAACATTGGTCGAGAGGTCTTTCATCCCTAGCAATATTCCATATTCGTGATGGATGTATGCTAAAAATGAATTGAGGTCTATTTACGCTTCAGCAAGTATTGGTTTATGCTTAACATAAATTGCAGCGGGTCAATAGTTTCCATGTGTATTGGTGTCCATAGAAACTAGGGTGAATAGGTTATGGGGGTGGTCTGAAAAGAGAGTTGAGTTGATTGACAAGTGATGAAGGTGAATGTGACCAAAGTGCAGAAGAAGTGAAAAGCATATTGCTCTTTCATTGACAAGGACCAAAAAGATAGCATAGATAGGGGTTATGAGAACCAAGAGCCCCATTCATGTGTGACGTCGTTGACCATAGTTATGTTAGATCGGTAATCGAATCACTTTGACATTAAAGTGAGCTTGAAGTCCCTTGAGCAGGTGATAGGAGGAGGAAAGAGGGTAACCCATTTTAAGAGCAGAGATAACTATGCCCCTTTTTATAGGAGACCCTGAGACAACTATAAGTCAAGTCCATGACTCATTTTTTTTTTTTTTTTTTGGGGCAGACTGATCGATGCGGGAAGCCTGCATAGAGATGTCATTTGCTTGGTGGTTAGTTGTGAAGCTGATCAATGCGGGAAGCTTCTAAAATAGTGCTGTTTATTGCTAGATTAGTCATAGCCATCCTTCGAGTGAGTGGTCTAGATTTTTGTTTAATATAAGGGCTTTTGAATAGCTGTCCTTTGAGGGAGCAGTCTATTAATTACAACAATGATAGTACAACTGTCCTTCGAGGGAGCAGTCTGCTTTTTGATTTTGATATTGATATAGTGACCATGGATATTGAGACATCTTGATTTATTTTTACAGAAATGTGAGTCGTGGACAAGATTATAGAAGGTCAAGGGCTCCCTTTTATGAGGACAAAGCATCCATACAGCATAAAAGGGTTATAGGAATTGTTAAGAGGAATAGGGTTGAAAGGAAGTAGGATTAAGAGGATGGAGATTGCTCAAGGGATGAGCTCAAGTTAAGTGTCAAGTGGATGAATACTTGACTAGTAGTAGAACGGTTGCAGATGCAACGCATTAAGAGGCTCAGGTTCTGGGCGTCCATCAAGAGAAGACAGACGATAAGTCCCTGATCCATACTTGTGCATGATAATAAAAGGTCCGAGCCAATTAGGAGCAAACTTGCCTCATTTACTTCGCTCCATATTGGTCACGTGTTGATTCTCTTTGAGGACGAGGTCTCCGATGTTGAAATCTCTTTCTCGTAGATTTTTGTCATAGGTGCGCTTGATGCGATGTTGATAGACATGGAGATGATTAAGGGCAGCAAGACGGCGTTCGTCAAGTAACTCAAGTTGAGCTAAGCGATCTTGACGAAAGTCATCGTTGGAAAGAATATCATGTAGAGAAATGCAAAGAGACGGGATCTGTACTTCGAGAGGTAAGACAGCCTCTGTTTCGTACACGAGAGAAAAAGGGGTAGCACCCGTAGAGGTTCGAATGCTAGTGCGGTAAGCCCACAAAGTGAAGGGAATGTGAATGTGCCAATCCCTGCCTATGTCACTAACTACTTTCATGAGAATTTTGGTGAGAATTTTGTTGGAAGCCTCAGCCTGCCCATTTGCTTGTGGGTAGTAAGGCGAAGAAAAACTGAGTTTGATGCTGAACGAGTCGCATAGTGTCTTGATGAAGGGTAGGCCAATAATAGCCCAAAGGAAGGATGCGCTTGGCAACCGAATTCCCACTTAAATGTCTGCCACAAATCCCATCGTGGACTTGCTGAATGGCTTGAGATGCTTTAGTGGAGGTGAGACAGCGAAGAAGGAGGCCGTCGAAGCCTCGCTTATAGAGAAGACCCCTAGCATGGTATAACGAGTGGTACGCTTGATAAAATCTCATCATGCATTACTAGAGAGGTTGGGAGGAATGACAGAGAAAGATAAGAAGTCTACAAGTTGATTATACCAAGCATCTCGTGGGCTAGGGTCTATAGTGTTGACATGATGAATGTGAGAAGAGATATATGAAGGCAACGACACACGATGCACCGTGACAAAAAAGTCTGGATGTAGATGAGGAAGATGGGATATGTGAAGCAAGAGAAGCCATGGTGTCAGCAAACTTATTCATGGATCGAGGAACAGTCTACAAGAGGTAATGATCAAAAGATGCAAGGAGAATGTCAGCACGGTTTTTGTACCTTTGCAAAATTTCATTTTTACAGAGGTATGAACTGTTGACCTGATTGACGACGAGCTGCGAGTCATCGAAGATGTTAGTGGACTTGATGTTGAGAGAGAGGGCGGTCTGAAGTCCCAAAATTAAGGCCTCATATTCGGCCATATTATTGGTACAATCAAAGTCGAGTTTAAAAGACAAAGGCATGGGCTCCCCTTTGAGTGGGATGAGAATGATCCCAACACCCCCACCTAGTTGACATTTGGAACCGTCAAAGAACATAGTCATCTGATAGGTGGTGTCGTCGGAGGAAAGCACAGTGATAGACTCATCAGGGAATTCACACTACGAAGGTTGATTGTCAGGAAGAGGGGCATCTGCTAGTTGATCAGCAATGGTTTGCCCCTTGATAGATTTCTGTTGGATGAATTCAAGATCGAACTCAGCAAGCAGCATGAGCCACCAAGCCATATGTTGATTCTGATATGGCTTGGAGTGCATGTACTTGAGAGGGTCGGTGTGGGTGATGACAAAGGTTTTGTGACTAAGAAGATAGTGGCAAAGCTTAGTAGCAGCAAAGACTAATGCCAAACAGAGTTTCTCGATATGGGTATACCAAGTTTCATAGTCGACCAGTGTTCGGCTGATATAATAGACTGCTTGCTCACCGTGATGCTCGTCTCGGTGCGTGATCATGGCACCTAACGAATGATGAGTGGCTGAGATATAAAGGTAAAAAGGTTGGTCATCTTTAGGTGGAATGAGGACTGGTGGAGAGACCAAATAGCATTTTAGGGCTTCAAAAGCCTCTTGATAGTCCTTATCCCATGTAAAAGAGACGTCCTTCTTAAAGAGATGATGAAAAGGTTGGCAGCGGTCAAAAAGTTGTGAGATGAAACGACGAATGGATTGGAGCTTGCCTTGCAAACTGTGAAGCTGCTTGAGATTGGTCGAGGGAGGCATTTCGAGGATAGCACGAATCTTGGCAGGATCTATCTCGATGCCACAGAAGGAAACGATGAAGCTGAGAAGCTTGCTAGAGAGGACCCCAAAGACACATTTCTTGGGGTTAAGACGAACATTGTACTGAAGAAGATGAGAAAAGATGATTTTGAGAATGATTAGATGGTCACGGTGAATCTTGGACTTGCCGAGTAGGTCATCCACATAGTCCTCCATGATTTTGTGAAGGAGATCATGGAAAATGTAGGTCATGGCATGCTGATAAGTGGCGCCTGCATTTTTCAAGCCAAAAGGCATGACTCGATAGCAGAAAGTCCCTCATGGGGTAATGAAAGTGGTCTTGTGCTGATCTTCTAGAGCAATAAGGATTTGATTGTATCCTGAAAACCCGTCCATAAGAGATAGCATCTCATGGCCGGCCGTAAGATCAACAAGCTGGTCAATGTTAGGAAGAGGAAAGTCGTCTTTAGGATAGGCTAAGTTAAGGTCATGATAGTCTGTGCAGATCTAAATCCCCCTAGTTGCCTTGGTGACTGGGGCGATGTTAGAGACCCACTGTGGATAATCAATGGGTTGGATGAAGGAGATAGAAAGGAGGCGCTGAAGCTCCTCTTTGACAAGGAGGACAACGCGAGGATGCATCTTTCGAAGCTTTTGCCTGACAAGCTTAGCCTCTAGTTTGGTGATAATGTTATGGGTAACGATGGTGGGGTCGATGCCAGGCATATCACTGTAAGTCCAGGCAAAGGCCTTGCTATGGTCGGAGAGGAAATGGGTATAGTCAAGTTGCTCCTGAGCGTCTAAAGATTGGCCAATTTTTAAGACATAAGGAACATCAGAAGAAGGAAGGTTGATGTCCATGGTTGATTCATTTAACATAACCTAGGTCTCAGAAGGGAGGGAGCGTTGGATGAAAGAATCATCAGCGCCCATGTAAGAAAGAATGGCATCATCATCAACACAGTGAATAGTGTGAATGGTTGCCGACTCATCTTCGATCATGCTGGGAAAAATGAGAGGGAGAGAATTGGACACCCCATTGAGCTGATAAGTCAAGGGGTCTAGGCGGATGGTGTTTATGGAAAAAAACTAGGAGGAATGGAAACCACTGACTCCGTAGGTGAAGGGGGCGAAACAGGCGAGTGTGGAGGAGATTGGTCAATGATTGGTTCAAGACAAAGGTCTACAGGGTCTTGAGTGGGGTCGTGATATCCCAGACCATATCGTTTCTTAGCGTCATCATTGTTGAGCGGTTGGATAAGCTGATGGGAGCCCTGCTCATAGCGTCCGAAACCAAAACCCTTCCATGCACACCTGTAAAGGTAAGTGTGTGCAAAAGTGGGGTTGCTAGGAAATGAAAAGTCTGATGTGAAAGGTTGAGGTGAAGAAAGAGGATTACCATCAGTAGGAGCTTGATTAAGCCCCCCATAGACGAGGTTAGTGCGGAGGTGAGGGGGACCATAAGGTATGATCATCCCTATCCGATGGTCGTAGCTGGGGCTATGATGAAGGCGTCCATACTCTTGTGGAGTTTGGAACATGTCTAAAGCCAGAAAGCGATACTCTCCCAATGAAAGTCTTTGGAAGACGTCTTTCATGGGATCTGTGGTCGTCGCTTGAAGGGGAGGTGTAAGGGCGACCACCTATTGTGAATTGGTCAAAGCTTTCGTGGATGGAGGTAGTGCTGGGGTTAACGGCTTGATAGGGATGAGGACATCATTTGGACGGTAGGTGGTGTTGCATGTTTTGAAGGGCGAAGGGTCAGCAGGAATGGTGTGGACTTGTCTGTCATGCTCAAATTTCACACAATAGTGTAGGGTGGAGGGGACACAGGCCATGGCGTGGATCTAGGGTTAGCCCAGCAAGATGTTGTATTGAAACTCTCCTTTGATGATGTAGAAGAGCTCTGGGACTGTGCATGGACCAACGCGAATATGAAGAATGACTGTGCCAATGGTCGTGGTAGTAGTGTCATTGAAAGAGTGCAAGATTGCGTCAGTTTTAGAGACGCAATTCTTGGGAAAAGCCAACTGATCAAAGGCATGGGTGGAGATGATGTTGATGCTAGCGCCCCCATCAATCATAACGTGTTTAATGCGTGTCTGATTGATATAGGTAGTGATGAAGAGGGCAGCGTCCTGATCTTCCGTGTTCGATGTAGGAATCTCAGAATCGCTGAATGTGATGGAGGCAATAGGGGCTAAGGAGTGGGCAAGGGCAGCAAGTGGTTGGGGGTCCTCAGGTTGGACCTCCGCTACTTGCAGGGCTTGGATGAGGGCCTGACGATGTTGGGGTGAGGTTTGGATGAGATCGTAGAGGGACATCTTCACAGGCATCTGGTGAAGCTGTTTCAACATAGAGTCGTGGATTGGTCTGGAAGAAGAAGAAGAAGAGGAGGATTGAGGCGTGCCAAGGATAGAAATCTTCGGTTTAGGCGGTTAAGGTTGATTGACAAAAGGGTAGGTCTAAGGAATGGCAGCTTTTTCTTTCACCTTATCCTTTTGTGACCTAGTGGTGATGTGAATGGCATTGATTTCAAAGATGGGAGGTGAAAGTGATGAAGGATTTGTAATTGGTTGATGAGATGTAGATGGGTTTGAAGAGGTAGAAGGGTTATCAGAAGGAGTCAGGGGTCGGTCGAAAGTGTCCTCAAAGAGAAGAGTGTCTTTCTCTAGATAACGGTGAATGACAGCCTTGAGGGCACAGCAAGTCTTGGTGTCATGTCCTGGTGTACGATGATATAAACAAATCTTTGTGTCGTCAAACCAGGAGGGTTTAGACCCGAGAGGTTGGAAAGGCTTGATGGGTGGAAGAGTTATGCTAGAAGTTTGCAAAAGTCATTGCAAGATTAAAGAGTATGAGCCCACTAAAGGGTCTGTGCTCATCGATGTATGCGATGTCGGTGACTTTTGCTTGGGCGAAGTTGGAGGAGGCTTTCGTACCACCTTCTGGGTTGATGGTGCAATGACAGGCAGAGATGGTACACTCTTCATGAGAGGTACCACCCTTTTGGGAGAGGGCAGGCTAGTGGTAAGTAAAGGAAGCAAAGGAGGCAACCGGTTTTGATTAGAGGTTGAAGTGGGAAGGATTATGGTTAAGTTTGAAGGATGCGGGCCCAAAATGGAGGGCAATGGTGATGAAAGAGGAGGTGTTTGCCTCTGTGGTTTGGCAGTCTTTTGTGATTTGGGTTGAAGACTACTATTGGTTGAAGTCTAGTTTAAGTCCACCTTCACTTGTGGATGAGTGAGGTTGGAGACGAGGCGAATGCCAAGTGACTTGATAGGTTTAGGTGGAGTAGATGAGGGTTTTGGTTTTGATGAGGTTGATGGAGATGTAGATGGTCTAGAGGCAGAAGTCTGATTTTTGTTGATAGTCTTAGGAGGTTCTGCCATGGAAGGATTAGCAGCATGAGATGAGAGGGCCTGGGCTTGTTGAAGAGCTATGAGATGGTCCCACAATCCCTGATGTTCCACTTTCCTAGAAGGGAGAAGTTCGAGTCTCTCCACTAGTCAGGAAAATAGCTGAGAAGATGCGGGATGAAGTTTGGGCTCTTGAGAAGATGTCGACGGTTGTGGGACTGAAGGTATGGTAGTTTCGGCCCCAAAGCATGGTGAAGTCGTGACAGGTTCATGTTTGGTTGGAGATGAAGGAGAGATATGTTCTTCCCTGGGTGGAGAAGAAACTAGAGAATGAAGCTCCTCAAGTGGGTAAAGGGCAGGGATGATAGTGCCCTCCACTTGTGGTCAAGGAGTAGGAAAGGTTGGGTCTTCCATGGGCAATAAGAAGGAAGATGGTGAAACTGGCAGTACTGGTAAGGTCGAGGCATCCTCCAAAATGAGAGAAGTTGAGGGAGAACTAACCGGAGAAAGAGGTTCGTCCACATGTGATGGACTAATGGATGAATTCACCTCTTGAGGTTGGTTAGGAATGAGGGGCAAGACCGTATTGACTGTTCGAATATTATGTTCATGGGTATTGTCAGTCAAGGTCTGAACATTGTTTTGGGTTGGTGGATGATTAGGGAATGGTTGTTTGAAGATATCGATAACCTGATTAGGAGGGGCATTAGGATTGTCGAGGATGAGGTCACCCTTTTCCAACATGTCTTGGATTATGTTTTAAAGGGTTTTACAGTTGTCCGTGTCATGACCTTTAACACGGTGGTAGTTAAAGAAGTCATTTTCCCTATACCACGCAGGGATAGCGCATAAGGGATCAAATTGTGGTGGTGGTCAGATCTGAGGGAGATTGATGGCCCCTTGTTTGATGAGTTTTTATAGCACAGACGCGTATGATTCTCCAAGTGGAGTAAACTGTCACTGTATGTATCTCTGCTAAAATTGGTGAGTGGCACTCATAGATGTGGATGGTTCAGGTTGATTAGTTGAAGGTGAAGAGGAAGAAGATCTAACAACCACAGCATTTGCTGAAGCTTTAGATTTAGGATTAGACAAGGAAGGCTTAGAAGAGGGGTCATTGGTTTTGGAGTTAGGATTCTTACTCTGCAACTTGACTTTATTCTCCTCGACGACACGTAACTCAGGTTTACGAGCCATCGTGAAGGCTTCATCAAAAGTGCGGAAGGTCTGAACCCTCAAGGTAGAAGAAATATGTCTAGCACAGGCTTGAGAGAAAAGTTCAATAAGCTCAGGCTGGGGTAAGGAAAATGAAAGTTGATTGATAAGGCCCCTCCACCGAGCGACAAAATCAGCAATGGATTCATCCTCGATCTGGCGAATAGAATAGAGGTCTGTGATGGAGACCTTCTTGGTGATATTGATGGAGAAATGATCTAGGAAGAGCTGGGCCAGCTGAGTGAATGTGAAGATGGAATGGCTAGGAAGAGAGCTGTACCAGTCAAGTGCAACACTCAAGAGAGACATGGGAAACGTGCGTAAGAGCAACGCATCGTCATGGGCAATAAGGTAACAGGCGTGTCTGAATGCCCGTAAGTGTTGTTGTGGGTCTTCCTTGCTTTGGAAATGAGAAAACTTAGGAAGTTCCCACTGGCTGGGATATGGTCTGATGGGGACAGAAGGATGGATGGGCTCATTGCAGATTTATTCATATGAGAGAGTGTTGCGTGAGCCAAAAATGGAGGTCTCTAAGTTGGACATTTTATCCATCAGCATCTTGATAATATCTACTGACAGATTGGTGGGTGGAATGCCTCCTAAATTATAAGGTGCTTGAAAGATGTTGGAAGAGGTATACGACGTAATCGGTTGTACCAATAAGGGCGCAACGTACGGATGACTAGTCGTAGGGACAGAAGAAGTGACTAAGGATGGTTGGATAGAAGGCATGGCTAGGTTTGATGTTGTCATGGGAGGTTGGTTAGAGGTAACATGGGCCAATGGATAGGTAGCCACCCTAGTGTTGATAGGAGTAAGGGTAGGTGGAATAGAGACGACCAAGTTTTGAAAGGGGGTAGAAAGTAGTTGAGTGGGCTGAGATTGATAGGGGGCTGAAACCCCAGTGAAATTAGGCCCAACGATGGAAGGAGAGGCCACACTTGGATGGTTGGTAAAAGGTTGGTCATTGGTTGAGGCAACAACCTAGGTATCTAAGGGTTGGACTACGGACGCCATTGATATGGCCGCAGTCTTGAGGAAAGAAGTCGGCATTCCGTAAATTGGATTGCCCAAGGGGTCTCGCGTTCGGCTATTCACGAGATAGTGTTGCAAGGCTTTTATGTTGAGGTCCAAGAATCATGCGAAATCTTGGTCCCCTTTTGGGATAATAGGCATTTGGGTCGGAGATGGTCTGGTAGGAGTTCTTTTAGTTTCTGAGTTGAACTCCATTATAGGGTTGGTTGTAGGTGGGGTAGACGGAAGAGGATGATGCCTCACGTGATCGACTGGAGCCTTGGCTTGGCTACGAGTTAGAACCATTCAAGGCAAGGAAGAACGTCCTCACAAGCTAAAAAAGATGAAGACACAAGCAGATCCTAAAACCCTAGAAGTAAATTATTAGGATTATAGTGGCTTATGCCTTAGAATGTGTGTAGAGGAAGATTGGCTTTTAAGTCAGGTCCTAGAAGAAGTAGTCTATGGATGGTTTCAGGTTTTGTTATGGTGCTCAAGAAGTCTATGTTAGCTTCCGTATAGGCCTGGTGCTAAGGAGCAAGCTCCCCTCACTTCATGATTCTAGTGGTTAGCTGGTTTCGCTTAGCCAAAATATACTTCCACTATAGTTTAAACTCTGCCAGAGAACAAAGTTGGCTCTCCCCTTGGTGATGAAATCCAAGTAAGATCACCAGGATGGGTAAGGTATCTGCTGGGGGATGAAATCCTAGTCGGGCCTTATCTCAAGTAAGTTAAAATGTTTGTTTTGTGCAGGTGGTTTGGTCGTGTAACATCAAGTGATCTAGATTAATTCAATATGCAGTTTAATTACTATGTGTGATCTAAGAGATGCAGGCAAACAGAAATGAATGCAAAGTGTTTTAATGCCCAAGTTGAAATGTTTGTTCGTATGAAGACGAATGGAGAAAGAGTCGAAGAATATGAGTTTTAGCTAGTCTAGAAGTGCAAGAAAGAAAAGAAAAGTTCATTTTAGTCCTGCTTATGATGTCATTTAAGAAGAGATGAAAGGAGGCGAAAAGGAACCTAATGCACCTATATGAACGAAAGAAAGAAAGAACCCAAGGAAGGCCCTAGGGTCCCACCGGGCATGCCAGAATGTTTCTATGCTAAATTGCTTTCTACATTCAAAGAAGAAATAAGAAACTAAAAGAAATGGTCAAGGCTAGAAGATACCTGATAAAGTCATGCACACCAAAATCAGACATTGGAATATTCTCCTCTTTGGCTGTGGAGGAATGACACCTGCAAAGAAAAGAGACTGAAACATGGAAAAATGTTAGTCGAAGGATATGGTGGGCTGTCAGGTGAACGCCCGATCCCGGAAGCACGAAGACTTCCTAGAAGGATATCAACCCACTGATAAAAAAAGCAGAATATTGGACTAAAGTAGATATAATGAAAGATAAAATGACAGAAATAAAAGATAGAAAATAAAATGCGTACCTGATAATGAAGTAAAATGTTCTGTGCAGTCACCGATGTCAGTCTCTGTGTTGTCGGTGTCGGTCGGAAAGGTGCCGACGTCGGTTAAGATACCGGCGTCGATAGGGGTGGTGACCGGCGTCGGTCGGGGCAAGTTCTGGACAGAGTCTGGATGAATTACAGAAGGTCTGACAGAGTTGGGATAGGGTCTGGTCAAGGTCGGGATAGGGTCTGGACAGGGTCGGGACAGGGTCTGAACAAGGTCTAATCAAGGTAATGTCGAGTCTGGACAGGGTCTGGGGGTTTTGGTCGAGTCTGGACGGAGTTATAGACTGGGATAGTGGGTAGAGATGTAAGGAAGGGACTCAGGGCTTAGGTCTATGGTCTGAAGATCCGAGATGATAGAAATAATAAACAAATAATAACCAGAAAGAAATAAAACAAACAGAGTAAATACTTACCTGCCAGAAGACATGATAAAAGCCATGATTGAAGTTGTTGAAGCATTGCCGTAAGTTGATCAAAGTAAATGCTGGAGTTGGTTGATCGCCAGAGCTGAGTGATTTCCAGAGTTTTGTGAATGTCTGACTTTGGGGGTCGATTGATTGATTGATTAGTTGATTAGCCTTCGGGATTGATCGATGGATGCTGATGAAGGCAAGGGGCGGTTCGAGAGACGGTTCGATAACCGTTTGGGAAATCGATTGGGAACCGAATGAAAACTGATAACAGATAATGGTAAGGTGACCAACATCGGCAGGATTGCTGATGTCGGCCGATAAGTGACCGACGTCGGTGACATCAGCCAGGTAACGACCGTCGTCGGTAGATGCACAATGGGGATAGAGTCTAGCTTTAGCTCTGTGCTCGTTTTTACATGCTGCCAGGGTCAAGGTTGGTGGAAAAAGTGATCGACAAGGGTTAAATAGGTGAAGAAGAATAAGATGGGGGATGACCAGGGGAGTCGACACGATTTCGGTGTCTACAGGTTGATTCTAGACATTCTCAAAAATCTATAAATAGGAGGCCTCACCACATGAATTTTAAGACTTGATAATGTAAGGTTATAATGAAAAAATGATTCTTAAAGACATTGAAATTAATGCTACCATTCCAAATTGATTCCAAGCCAAGCCAAGCCAAATTCATAAGGTGCCAAGGAGAAGAGGAGATAGCCAAGCCTCCTTTGATGAAGACTTTATGAGCACAAGCTGAGAAAGCCACTACAACAAGAATTTTGGAGCATCCAAGGAAGGTAAAAGAGGGTTTCTTTTGAATTTTAGTTGTGTGTTTTATTCATGTTGTTAACTAAGCTCTCCCTAGTGTTTAGGCCTAGAGATGTTATTCTAGTTAGTGTGTTTCTTTCATTTTATTTTCATTTCAGAACTAACACTATACTAACCATCCTCTCTTGAGTCAAATTCCTAGATTCACATATGGCATGCTTGGTGGGACCAAATTCATATCAAACATGAATAAGATCATTTTTTATCTTTAAAATCTTCATTTGGATCATTAAAACTCTTGAAAATTGATTTTCTAACTTTGTTTTTTTGTTTTCCTTTATCATAGGTTTACATAGTAACTGACATCAGTTAGTAAAATTGACATCAGTTGGATAGCTATCATTGGTAACTATTGGTATAACCAATGTCATTTAGATAACTATCATCTATTAGCTAGTATAACCATCATCAGTTATATAACTGACGTTGATCACTGTGTTTTTCTTAAAACACAGACTTAAGAGCTATTTTTTAAAGTTCATTATTTCAAACCTAAAGGAGCTTCAAGGATAAAGGACATGCTAACATTTTTTTTGTAGGACCAAGATTGAGATTTGCTAAAAACATGTTTAGATCACCTTTTGCATGCTTAAAAATAAATTAGGAACTTTGTTTGGTGTTTAACGAAAAATTTAGATGTTTATGGTGAATATTTTCAAGTTTGCAACTAAGACCAAGGGGTCAAATGAAAATGACCTCATTTTCCATTTGGAATTTAAAAATAAACTTACCTTTTCAATCTCTTTGTATTCACTTCATTGTTTAAATTAAATTTTGTTTGGCAAAAAGAGGGATGTTGCATGTATGCTCTTCCATTTGTCCCCTTTAGGGAACCCTTAGAATCAAAAGCACCATTCCTATTGCAAGTATCCTAGTCTAAGGATTAAAAATAAATTAATCTAAATCACTCTCCAAAAACTCATCAAAGTTTGGGTGACCTTTAAAATGAACCTAAAGTCTTTCTGCTTTCATGCTTTCTTTATTTTTATGCAAACTTGGCTTGCAAGGGGGACTTCATCACCTCCCATGAGTTATTTAGAGAAGCTTTGACCTAGTGTTTCACTTCCTAGAATTTAATTCATTTAGCTCCTAATTATAGTTTCACATAGGATGTAGTGGCACTTTAGACATTGCACTACAATAAGAGAACAACAAGATGTAGTGGTTTCAAAAAGGACTAGACCTTTTTGTAACAAACCAAGTGATACAAACCCAAAATCCATGCTTTTATTTTTCATTATTTGGCATGAAAGTCATTATGTAATTGATTCCCATAGAACATTTATAAACTTTTTAAATCTTAGATAAATCCCTACTTGCCTCAAAAGTATTGTTGGTGCAAGGTGCACCTCAAGGTCCATGTCACAATACTATAATTTGAGAGAAGGGGGGTGTAAAAACCCTAATAAATAATGCACATTTACTTTTGGATGAACACTTAAAATCCTCTCAAATGACATATATACATGGATTCTAACCTTACCAAATAACCTTATCAGTTTAGAGTCTAAGAGCGATTCATCAGTTGAGTTTTATCCTAGATTAAAGTATTATTTAAAGTCAAAACTTGGTGTAAATAAATAATTTAAACCAATACACATGGTCCTAATTTTACTTCGAACAAAGAGGAATTATGTTTCCCACATGATATCATCAATTTTCCTTGTTCTAAAGTTCATCAAAATATTGGGAGTCATATCATCCACTTTGGTGCAGTTATGTTGCCCAATTGAGTCTATACCTTTACCAAAGTTGTTTAATTCCTTCACTTATAATCTAAATTTGAAATTTCACCTTTATAAGTTCATAGGGTTGATGTGTTAAGTGGTTTATCCATTTTCACTAAACTTGAGGGAACTTATGTTTAATTTCCAAATTGGGTTGAAGGTCATTTTAGACTCAAGATCATTATCACCACTTGATAGACTTAAGACATTTTGTGCTAAACAATTGTACTTTGAGTCTATACACCACAACATTTTAAGTCAAGAAAAGTAGTGTTATGCTATCAAAATTGTGGGAAACTATATTTTCCTTAGAGATTTTTTGAAATAAACTTTTTTGTCATACATTTTGGGTAGTGTAACATCATTATACTTTTTTTTCATAGACCTTCTTGCATAGTGTTTAAATTTGTTCCTACATATGCAAACCAATCCAAGTGTAATTTTGTGATATTTTGTCTAGAACAGTTATATCATTCACTTTTGTCTAGCTTATTTGTAAAAATAACCAAGTTTTATATCATTATTTATGAGAAAATAAACTATCTCTGAAGTGCCTTTTGTTTCATACCTTATACCTAGTTAATCAAGTTCATATCCAAGAATAAAATGCCTAGGGTTTGTTAGAAGTGTTTCAAATCTATTATATTAAAACTTTCATCTATTTCAAAGTCTAGCTTTTGATTCCATTTGGCTAAGAGTCCTAGTGCATGCCTTGTTTGAGCCTGGCTTTTGACACCGCATTTGGCCAAAAGACCTAGCAACTTTTAAATTTCTAGACTAGACTAATTTGAAACACTTTGACCTTAGACTTTGACATTTTTATTTTTTGTCCATTTACTTGATTATATTTATGTGAATAGTGAAATTTTAGATACTTCATGTTAGCTTGTTTCCTCACAAATATTTGCATAAACATTTTGATCCTTTTGACGAATCTAGACCAAGTTAGCACATCATTTGTTTTATATTTTGTATTTTTTAGAGTTTTTATAACTCTTTGAACTTTTATCACAAAGCATTGACTATGGATCCCAACATGTATTCCTACACTCGTAGTGGACTCATGTACAATTCAAGGATTAATAATGTGGTGGCACAAGAAGAAATGGTGCAAGACCCCTATGCAGATAGTATTACTTATGAGATGGATTCTTATTCATCTTATAATACTCAATTAGGGGCACAAAGCCAAGATATATTGGCTAACTATTTGGTTAAAACACCACCTTATTTAGAATAAGACTAAGAACAAACTGCACAATACCTAGCTACAATACCCATAGTGGATGAGCCAGTTCTTCAACAGTCATATTCTACTATATGACTTCTACGTATGATCCATTTTTATTTGAGCAAAAACTTTTAGAGAAAAAAGACAAGATTTTTGTTAGAGCTATAGAGGTAGGGGCCAAGTTTATAGTAGACTCTCCCCATGAAAATTTACCAAGTCTAGTAAGAGTGCCCTATAATATGATTTATGATCAACGTGCTTCTTCTAGAAATCTTATGGGTCTAGTCCAAACAATGTATCAAGACCCTACTATATCTAATCAAGGAAAAAAAATAATGGAAGATTACTTTAACCAAATGTAGACAACATATCAAACCTACCTAAATCTATCACATAATTTCAATCAGATGAACATGGTGAGTAAGCCTCTTAGTAACCTAGTTCCTTCAATAGGAGTGTTGATAGAGTTAACTAGACAAGAGAATCTGAGTTTTGACCCATTCATAAAAACTAATTTGATAGATAAATTGATGCATATGCCTATTATTAAAGAAGTGTTTTCAACCTCTACATAGAATAGTGAGCCAAACATAGTGGACAATGTACAAACAATGTCCAATCCTGATCAAAGTGGTACTAACACACAAACAACTAGCCAACAACATGTGACTATAGTTAATCCCATGAGTAGATCATCATACTAGGGAATATGAGTTTCTACATCCCAACCTCAACTGGTTGATGCCTCAAGTGTACAACCTATAGAATTAGATAAGCAAACAACAACCAATGTCATGCTTCAATGATAGAATGTGATGAATCCTACTCTTCCTCAATAAGTAACAAGTAGTATTCCACAACAATAAGCATAATATAGTGTATCAATATAATAGAGGAAAAATACATTACCACATCAATTAGGGGTAACTAATGTTCCACCTCACCAGGTAACAACAAATATACCCCTTTAGTCATAGACTAATATGCCAATCTAAAACCAAGCAATGCTAGTCAATAATGTTCAAATATTGGTTAGCAATAGATTCCAAATTTTCAACATATTTTAACTTCCCCACAATGATGAATGCAATAAGGAGGTCCCCATGTTTCTCAAGTACCTACTAGACAACCACTAGTTCAAAATGTGCCACAAATTTAGAGACAGGGTCTTGGTCCATAAGTTTACACTCAACATCAAGGTTTGATTAGTTGACAACATGTCCCTTTTCAAATATATCAGGCATAATATAGTTATATCCCTCCATCCCAACCATAAAATCATCCAAGTCAAATATTTATCACTAACCTAAACTAGAATATCACCCAACCAAATGTGTAATTTCAAGTACATCCTAATCCATGTATGCATATTCCTGGTCCATTCTCCAACCAAACCAATATACCCCAACAAGTATCTCCATCATACCCTAGTCAAAGTGTCCTACTTGTGACCTCCTAACCATCTACCCAAACTAATATTTTTGCTCAAACCAATGTTCTTTCTAGTTTTCTATCTGAAGAATTGTAACAGATGCAGGGTATAATTACTACCATTCAAGCTGGGAAACAGACTAAAAAGTTTAAATTGGATGATGTATGTTCTTATCCATTCAACATGGAGTATTTTTAGATATCATTTCTTCCAAGATACAAACTATCAAAATTCAACAAATACAAAGGGAAAGGTGACCCTAAGGCCTATTTAACTAAATTCTTTGTTGCATGTCAACTAGTGGCATATAGTGACATATACCTTTTACTATTGTTTCTAAGGAGCTTAGCTAGACAAACCTTGGAGTGGTTTTTAAAGTTTCCCAAAAACTTAGTAAAATATTTGTTAAGGTGTGGAGCCTAAAAGCTTCACCAAAGGAGTGCATTACCAAAGTTGCAAGTTTACACAGTCACCGGCGTTGGTCAGGAGCGACTGACATCGGTCAGGAGAGTTGAAGAGATGCCAGTGTCGACAAGGGATCAGCCGACGTCGGTCACAGGCAAGCAGGCAGGAACTGGTGTCGATTACCTGTGTGTCTAGAATGTTATTTCCAAGGACAGAACTGAGTGTTTGCATGATGAGTTTAAGTCTTAGTCTTAAGTTCACGTCTCTATTATTAGTAAGACTATTTTTAGAGCCCTTATTCAAGAGGCTTAATAGTTGGTTGTAAGTGCATGCTCAAGTCTCCTAATTCTATATGTAGAATTAGATCTTCTTAGCTTATTATAGTTCATTTTATTGAATGTTGAAGAACAGTACAAAATTGTATAGGTGAATCAATCCAGGTTGTTAGATTTGATTGTACTTGAGAGAGAGAGAGCCCCTTAGGGAAAGAGATCTAGAGAGAGATCTTGTACATCTGAGAGAGGTGTGGAAGAAAGAAGTTTCTTCAATTGTATTCCTTCTATAAAGAGTTTAATACAAGTTTTCAGGGTGGTTTCTTGTATCTCTTGTTCTTTGCTACTTATCATTCTAGTTACTTATCTATCTGATTTAATTCTACAGTTTATTGCTTTCATAAGTGTAATCAAATTATTGGTTGATCCCCAACAAGTGGTATCAGAGCTCAGGTTCACTAACAAGTGGTTCAGATCTGTGTAGTGTGTATTGATTACAGGTTACTCACATGGGTTTCTACAGGGATTTCTGTTTGAGTGGGAGAAGCAATGGCAGAAGAAAGTAAACTGAGAATGGAGAAGTTCAATGGCAAAAATTATCAACATTGGAGAATGCATATAGAGGACTATCTGTATCAAAAAGATCTATACTTACCATTAGGTGGGATTGCTAAGAAGCCCACAAACATGGATGATGAAGAATGGGAAGTTCTTGATAGAAAGGCTCTAGGGTCTATAAGACTAAGTCTAGCATATACTGTGATATCTAATTTATCATAGGCAAAAACAACGGTAGAGTTGATGACTACTTTAGCAAATTTGTATGAAAAACCCTTAGCTTCTAATAAGGTATATCTTATGGAGCAGTTATTTAATTTGCATATGAATGAAGGTGGATCTGTGTCTACTCATCTGAATGATTTCCATGGAATTGTAAATCAATTAAGTTTAGTCAATATAGTGTTTGATGATGAAATAAAAGCTCTTTTAATATTATGTTCTTTGCCTAAAAGTTGGCATGGCTTAGTAATGGCAGTTAGTAATACTGCATCTTCTTCAAATATTTTAAAAGTAGAGGATGTTGTTAGTGTTATCTTGAATGAGGAAATTTGTAGGAAAAGCATAGAGGAAACATCAGGGAATTATTTAATTTTTGAGAGTAGGGGAAGGCAAAAAGAGAAGAGTAAGAAAGGGAGATCAAGATCTAAGTCTAAGGTGAGAGGAAGATCTAAATCCAGAAATGGCAGGAAGCCACAATGCTGGAATTGTGGAAAGATGGGGCACATAAGCAGAGATTGCTGGTCAAAGCCTAAGGACGACACTCAACACGAAGGAAAAGAAGAAGCAAAGGTTGCAGGTATTGCACAAGATGCTTTAATATTCTCTTTGCATAATAATATAGAATCTTGGGTGTTATATTCTGGTGCATCTTTTCATGTTACCCCTAATAGAGAATATTTTAGTGACTATATCCATGGAGATTTTGGAATAGTGTATCTAGGGGATGATGAGCCTTGTAAAATTATTGGCAAGGTAAAGTGCAGCTGAAAATGTAGAATGGCAACAGATGGGTGTTGAGAGATGTTATGCATGTTCCTAGCTTGAAGAGGAATTTGATTTTTGCAAGAAAGTTAGGGGATGAGGGTTGTACAGTAACTCTCACAGCAGAATCTTGGAAGGTGACCAAGGGTGCACTTGTTATGGCCAGAGGTAAGAGATTAGGTACTCTCTATTTTTCTAATTGTGTTACTAACAATTCTCCTTTTGTATTATCTACTTCAGATGTGGATGCAAAATTGTGGCACTCAAGGCTTGGCCACATGAGTGAGAAGGGAATGTCAATTCTTAAGTTTAAAGGTAAGCTTTCAGATTTGAAAAGCATGGATCTAGAATTTTGTGAGCACTATGTATTTGGAAAATATAAGAGAGTGAGTTTTCTCAAGACTGGGTCTACAAAGAAGAAGCATAAGTTGCAGCTTGTTCACACAGACATGTGGGGACTGGCTCAGGTAGCTTCTATTGGAGGATCATAGTACTATGTTTCATTCATAGATGATGCTAAAAGAAAGGTATGGATCTATTGTATTAAGAAGAAATTTGATGTATTTGAGACTTTTAAGATTTGGAAAGCTATGGTTGATAATGAAATAGGCAGAAGATTGAAGTGCTTGAGATCTGACAATGGTGGTGAGTTTTACAACTATAAGTTCAACTAGTATTGTTATATGCATGGAATTCATAGGCAAAGGATGGTTCCAAGGACACCTTAGTAGAATGGTATTGCTGAAAGGATGAACAGAACAATTATGGAGTGTGCAAGATGTATGAGATTGCATGCTAGTTTGCCCTTAGAATTTTGGGTAGAAGCTGTTGACACTATAGTGTACCTAGTTAATAGAGGACCCTCTACAACGCTGGATGGTGGAATTCCAGAAGAGGCATGGATAGGTAAAAAGGTAGATCTCTCATTCCTCAAAGTTTTTGGTTGTGAAGCCTTTGTGCACGTTGATAAGGAAAATAGAAAGAAGCTGGATGCTAAGTCCATGAGGTGCACATTTATTGGCTATGGCTTAGATGATTTTGGTTTCAGATTTTAGAATCTAGGAACTAACAAGATAATTAGGAGCCATGATGTTGTTTTCAATGAAAATGTGATGTATAGTGATCAGCTAAAGAAGCTGAATCAATTTGGGTAGAGCAATGGTGAATTGGATGAGGTGATGGTCCAAAATGAGCTCACAAGAAAAAGAAATAATCACTTGCAAGAAAACACAGAGATCGACATCGACAAGGTAGGAATCGACGTCGATAGAATAGAAACTAATGTTGGTCATACAAAGACCGATGTTGGTAGAATAGGCACCGATGTCAGTCAGGCAGAACCAACGTTGGCCAGTAACAGGTCTGGAGGTGACCGAGGTCGGTCACTGTCAGAGAATTTGGGTGGACAGTGTGTTGTGAATGAGTCTCAGATGCCCATCAGGATGTTAGAAAGAGTAAGTAAGCCTCCAATTTGATATTCCCCTTCATTATTCTATTTATTGCTAACTGATGGTGGAGAACCAGAGAGTTTTGAAGAAGCATTACAGGTGGAGTCTAAGAGTCAGTGGGAGCGTGTCATGGTTGAGGAAATGGAGTCCTTGAAAGAGAACCAAACATGGGATTTGGTTGAGTTGCCAGCTGGTAAGAGGACACTAAAGAATAGATGGACCTACAAGTTAAAAGAAGGTGAGAATGGATAGATGAGATATAAGGCCAGATTGGTAATGAAAGGATTTGCACAAAAGCCAGGTATTGATTTTGGTGAGATTTTTTCTCCTGTTGTTAAAATGACTTCTATACGGATTGTACTGTCTTTAGTTGCTATTGAGGATTTGCATCTTGAGCAGTTAGATGTCAAGATAGCATTTCTTCATGGAGATTTGGATGAGGAAATATATATGGAACAACCAGAAGGATTTGAGGTCAAAGGTAAGGAGAAGTTAGTGTGCAGATTGAAGAAAAGCTTGTATGGCCTCAAGCAAGCTTCTAGACAGTGGTATTTGAAATTTGATAGGTTTATGACTAAGGATGGCTATAGTAGGTGTCAATCTGACCATTGTGTGTATTTTAAGAGATTGGATAATGGTAGATATCTTATTCTATTGTTGTATGTAGATGATATGCTGGTTGCAGGATCACACATGCAAGATATCTCTGAGCTTAAGGTGAAATTAGCTCAAACATTTGCCATGAAGGATTTGGGAGCAGTAAAGAAAATCCTTGGCATGAGCATTAAGAGAGACAGGAAAAATCATAGGTTGATTTTGTCTCAAGAGGATTATGTGAACAAGGTGTTGAAATGGTTCAACATGCAGGATGCAAAACCGGTAAGCACACCTTTGGCTGGACATTTTAAGTTGAGTAAGGAACAATGTCCTAATTCACATGATGAGGTAGAGTATATGAGTAAAGTTCCATATTCTTCCACAGTAGGGAGTTTGATGTATGCAATGGTGTGTACTAGACTGGATATTGCCCAAGCAGTGGGAGTTGTAAGCAAGTATATGGCCAATCTAGGAAAGGAACATTGGAAAGCAGTTCAGTGGATCCTTAGATATCTTAGAGGAACCAATAGTAGGCCTTTGTGCTATGGAGGTTTAGATACTTCTCTACATGGTTATGTAGATTCAGATATGGCAGGTGATTTGGATGGTAGGAGGAACACCACAGGATATGTTTTCACTGTAGGTGGAATGACAGTTAGCTAGATATCAAAGTTGCAGAAGGTTGTTGCCTTGTCAACTACAGAAGCAGAGTATATTGCAGCCATAGAGGCTAGCAAAGAGATGATATGGATGACACGGTTCATGGAAGAGCTTGGAAGGGAGCAAGAGAGTTGCAGATTGTATAGTGATAGTCAGAGTGCAATCCATTTGGCTAAGAATTTAGCCTTTCACTCAAGAACCAAGCACATACAACTAAGGTACCACTTCATAAGATAGGTATTAGAGGATGGTGAGTTGAAGCTGGAGAAAATCCATACAAATAGGAATCCTACTGATATGTTAACCAAGCTAGTTACAAAGGAGAAGTTGAATCTTCATTTAACTTTTATTGGTCTTCATGATTGAGTTGAAGATGGAAGAGCTAGAAGATGTTGCTGTACAGGTACTGATGTAGCTATTTATCTCCAAGTGGGAGATTGTTAAGGTGTGGAGCCTAAAAAATTCACCAAAGGAGTGCATTACCAAAGTTGTAGGTTTACACAGTCATCGACATCGGTCAGGAGTGACCGACGTTGGTCAGGAGAGTTGAAGAGACGCCGGTGTCGGTAGGGGATCGGCCGACGTCGATCACAGGCAAACAGGCAAGAACCGGTATCGGTTACCTGTGCATCCAGAATGCTATTTTTGAGGATAGAACCAAGTGTTTGCATGATGAGTTTAAGTCTTAGTCTTAAGTTCACGTCTCTATTATTAGTAAGACTATTTTTAGAGCCCTTGTTCAAGAGGCTTAACTGTTGGTTGTAAGTGCATGCTCAAGTCTCCTAATTCTATATGTAGAATTAGATATTCTTAGCTTATTGTAGTTCATTGTATTAAATGTTGAAGAATAGTACAAAATTGTATAGGTGAATCAATCCAGGTTGTTGGAGTTGATTGTACTTGAGAGAGAGAGCTCTTGAGGGAAAGAGATCTAGAGAGAGATCTTGTACATCTGAGAGAGGTGTGGAAGAAAGAAGTTTCTTCAATTGTATTCCTTCTGTAAAGAGTTTAATACAAGTTTTTAGGGTGGTTTGTTGTATCTCTTGTTCTTTGCTACTTATCATTCTAGTTACTTATTTATCTAATTTAATTCTGTTGTTTATTGCTTTCATAAGTGTAATCAAATTGTTGGTTGATCCCCAACAATATTTTGATGATCTTTATGATAAGTTTGTGCAACACTTTTCCTATAATCTTGATCATGAGATTTCATTAGTGGACTTAACATAAGCAAAACAAAAGGTTGGTGAGATTTTGACAAGTTATCTATAGTGATGGAGAGCCCTTGCAAGCCATTTCACCCATAGTTTACTAGATAAACAATTAGCTATTGTGTTTACTAAAAATTTTCATAGTGAGATAACATATCATCTAGAGCTACAATGTACACAAACTTTCAAGGATATCATCGATAAAGGCTTGTCAATTGAGTGAGCACTCATCAATAAAGGAGACATAAAGATTAATTTAATTAATCAAAATCAAGTTACCAATCAAGGAAATGACCAACATCAACATCCTATTCAATCACAAGCATCACAACCAGCACAAACCAATAACCAAGAAAGACTGAAGAAATTCAATCGCAATATGAATGTTATGGGAAATGGAGTAACCAAATCCCATCATGTCCAAATAGTGAAAACATCATATATACCACCTTTTTAGCTTACTCCTACCTAAAAACCTTTCCAACTAATTCCACAAGCATAATAACCAAGACTTGCACAATAAATACAATAGTCTTTACCATTGTAAACCCTTCTTTCTAGGAGAACTGTGCTTACACTTCATGTCTTTAGTGACCTAGGAGAACCTATTAAGTCTATATTTTTCAACCTTGTTGTCTCTAATCTGATTAGTTGGCCTATACCAAAGAATTATCTATAATTCATTCCTTATCTTGATTAGTATCATGAAAATTAATTCTTTGACTATCATCAGGTCAATGGATATAATCTATGAAGATGTGTTTAAATCAAGAATTTAATTAAGAATATGTTGGAGAATGGGGAGATAACATTGGATAATGGTGATTCTACTTCTAATCAAACTCTTAAGATTTATCCAAACCCCTTTCCTTAACATAATAATCAGTAGTAGAAAAATAATCAACAATAATAACAATAACAATGGCTAGTGTAACAACAAAATCAACAGTAGCAAAATCAAAGGCTGAGCTAGTAAAATCAATAAAATTAGAAGAAAAAATCATAATGATAGAACAATGGAAAAAACTAAGGTCATAATGGTAATAACTAAAAAACCTACCATGGAGTTGCACATGACTATAATAGGGTTATAGGTCATATTTTAGGCGGTTTGGTTAATACCATCTCCATTAATCCTAGACCAAGCACTAATTAGTCTAGACTATTGCTAAACAATAACATTTAGCCAAATTACATGGATAATCCTTCTTTGACTTTGGAGTGCATACAGGCAAACCAAAAAACTAGGACTTCCCCCTTTAAACCTTATATCGATAACCTATCCTTTCCACATGACCACATACGAGTGCACTAGTAACGAAGACTTGTCTTGTCTGGTCCCACACCATTCCCAACATTGGTTAGTAATAATGGTCTAGTATTTAATCTTGATTATATAATCATAATTCAAAGGTCAAAGATTACTATCTCAGGCCCACAACCATCTACCACTTTGCCTATCATTCAACCAACTATTCATCTTTGTAATAAACCATTCACTCCTAACCAAGATAAGAAGTTTGATATTGTGGAACAATTATAAAAGACACCATCACAAATTTCTATTTTAGATTTTTTGTGAATGTTAATAATCCAAAATAACATCTTGAATGAGTTTTTGACCCAATAAATTGTTGCTAGTGACATATCCCATGATAAATTTCAAGCTTTGGTTGGACACCTACCTCTAGCCCAACAAGTCACATCCAAGCAAAGTGATATGTCTTCCCTTGGCCATCTCCATAATAACCCATTATACATAGAAGTTTATATAAATCAACATAATATGAAATATGTCCTTATAGACAATGGATCAAGCCTCAACATAGTTTCTCTAAAGCTCATCAAGCTTCTTAGGTACACAATTATAGATCTCCAACCAAAAATGACAACCATCAAAGCATATGATAATCAGGAAAGAGAATCATAAGGCATTATTAGTTTACCAGTTATCATTAGGCCTTCAACCCATGATACACTTTTCTATGTGCATGATCTTGAGTTATCATACACCATGCTTCTAGGTAGGCCTTGATTTCATGAGATGCATGTAGTCCCATCAACACTGCACCAATGTATCAAGTTTTCCCACTCAGGGATGGAAGTGAATATTCTAGGAGATTTACACCCATATGAAAACTATAAACATATTGAGGTCAAATTTCAAATCTATAATTATCAATATGGCATGAACCCAAGTTCCAAATAAGATAAAAGAAAGGCTATACTTATTGATCCTTCACCAGATAATTACATCGATCATAATACCTTGGATTCCATTTCCCACATGATGCCTCCTAAAGTTTCTAATCATTTCATAATTTTAGATAACAGACCAAGAGAGTATGTGATCCATGATACATTTCATATTGCCAATATTCCTCAGAATCTGAAAACCTTTGGGCAACCTAAAGTCACCCCACATATGCATTGGCAAAAAATGAACAAAGATAAGGGACCTGTCACATTTGTGCCAACATCTAGCCTAGAACTTGACCCTCTTGAAGGGGATGAATCATAGTTATACAAAAAAACCAAGCTGATTTTTATAAAAGTACAAAGTATCCTAATCCCAATAAGATTATGGAGCGTCACAATTATGAAGGAAGAGGCCTCAAACCAAATAAACATAGAACCATTGAGCCAATTTTTATGACTAAGTATGAAAGACCTTATAGACTTATATTTAAACCACCTGGGGGTGACCCCACATATCTTATTCAAACTCCATCACCAAAGACTAGTGATGATGATGCTGACAACAAAGTAGAGCTTGATCATAGCCTCACCTTTGATCACCTAGCTAAAACCAACCTATTTGATAACAATGCCATTTGTACCCTTACCCTAGCTATTCATCATAACCCATTGCCATTATATTATCCCCAGCTAATAGATTGGGACTAATAAGAATCTAATCTGCCAATTGATGAGTTCCAAAATGATGAGGCATTCTGTGACTTCTTAGGCCTTAAAGACAATGTTCTATTGGGAGATCAAAGTTAGGATTCTCAATTACATTTAATCCTATAGCCTATTTTGGAGAGTGAGTGAAAAAACTTAGCCTAAAACAAATAAGTAAAACATGAAGGTCCCAAAGTGAAAACCTCTTTAAGGTGCTTTTTGACCAAGAAAAAAGTAAAGATAAAGGCTAGTCTAGTGATGAAAACTTGTTTTAGGCACCATTAGATGGGGGTGTTCATTATTATTTGAATTTAGACTAGGAGACCACCAATGATGAACTTTCCTATGGATCTGAGTTTAGATTTGAGAAATAATAAGTATTTGATCAAATTCTTCAAGAATTTCTAACTATTTTTGTCACATGGCTAGATCTCCCATTAGGGGATTTAGATTCATCATGCCTAAGAGAAGTTGAAGAGCAAGTATTAATAGAGGACCCTAATAAAATCTAATAGTTTAAGACATTGCCTACTATCCTAGAAGATGGTTTGACCCTTCTAGTCAAAGATATAATATAGGTAAAAATCAAGGCTCCATCAGACCTGAAATGGATAAAATTAGGCACGTCCCTCATTGATGAGGAACATGAAGTATTTACAACTATATTGAGATAATTTGTAGATATCTTTGCATGAACCTCTTCTGACATGCCAAGTTTAGACCCCACCTTAGTCCTACACCACCTTGTGGTTAATCTTGATGCTAAATTAGTAAAATAAAAGATACATAAGATGCATCCTTGTATTACTATATTGGTAAAGAAAGAATTGAAAAAAATATTAGAAGCAGGATGTATCTAATCCATTGACTACTCAAAATGGATCTCTAATGTGATACATATTAGTAAAATCCTGAAGGGATCAAAATTTGTATTGATTTTTAAGACAACAACAAAGCTTGTCCTAAAGATGATTTTCCATTACCTAATATTGACATGATCATCAAATCCATGATAGGTTATGAAATGCTTTCACTCATGGATGGATTTTCAAGATACAACCAAATTAGAATAGCATAAGAAGACCAACATAAAATAGCATTCACCACTCCAAGGGGAACATTTTGTTATTAGGTAATGCCATTTGGTCTTAAGAATGCTAAAGATACATATCAAAGGGCCATGACTATCATATCCCATGATATGATGCATGATATTATTGAAGACTATGTCAATGACATATTAGGAAAATAAAAAACTAGGGTTGACCATCCAGTAGTGCTACATAAGATATTTGAAATATTATAGGAGTACAAAGTTAGACTCAATCCAAATAAATGTGTGTTCAGTGTAAATCTAGGCAAATGACTTGGCTTCATCATGTATCACATAGGTATTAAAGTTGATCCAACTAAAGTCTATGTTATAACTAAGATGCCACCACCAACCAATTTAAAGCAACTCCATAGTTTGCAAGGTAAGATCCAATCAATCAGATTCTTTATCTCTCAATTAGCAGACAAGTGTCATCTATTTACACACCTTTTGAAGAAGGGAGTTGGATTTCATTGGGATGATCACCACCAAATAAATTTTTAACAACTCAAAGACTATCTTGTTAAACTGCTTATTTTATTACCTCCAATGTTAGGAAAGCCATTCTTGTTATACCTATAAGCTACCAACCATGCTCTAGGGGATCTCTTGGCTCAACATGAGGACAATGGAAAAGAGTATGTTGTATACTACCTAAGCTGTACCTTAGTTACATATGAACATAACTATGCACCTATTGAAAAATCTTGTCTAGCCATGGTATTCATAGCTCAAAAAATACACCATTACATGTTGAATAATAAGACCATGGTCATTTCAAAATTAGATTTGCTTAAGTATCTACTATCTAAAATAGATTTACAATGTAGAATGGTTAAATGGATCATGCTTCTTATTGAGTTTGACATAGAGTATGTCAATCAGAAAGTAATCAAGGGACAAGTTATTGTAGATCAATTTGTGAAATAACCTCTCACAAACACATAACCACTCACATTTTAATTTCTTTGTGAATCTATAATGACCATCATCAACACACCCCTTAAGAAGAAACCCTAGAAGATGTATTTTTATGGTTCATTTACTGCACATGGATCAGGGGTATGCCTATTATTTATTAAACCATAAGGGGATTAATCCCTAAATCATTCAGAATTAGGTTTAGATGAAAGATGACAAACTGGTTCCATATAAAGCCAATTTTGAATCAAGTCACATATTATTTTTAGACAAAATATGATAAACTAGTTCCATATAAAGCCATGGTTGACACTCTTAAGCAACAAATTTCCAACATTCAATTTGAGCACATATCAAGGGATAGTAATAGAACTATAGATGCCATGGCTACTATTGGCTCTTTAATTTGACAAATAGATAAATCTAGAGAGTATCAGTTCCTCATCGAGAATTTGTCAACACCAGCTCATAAACCTTCAACCATTGCAATGATTTGTGATATTTTTGGTCCTAATTCTATTTGGTACTCAAACCTTTACAACTACCTTCATGACTAAGTTCTACCACCTAACCTATCTCAAAAATAAACCAAATCCTTTATTCATCATTCCACTCATTATAATCTACTTGGATCTACCCTTTACCATCATAGTTTTGATGGAACTCTACTTCATTATTTAACTTCAGCAGAGTCTACACTAGCGTTAAGAGAAGTTCACAAAGGAATATGTGGAGATCATTCTAATAGAGCATTCCTATCCAAAAATCTCTTGCATACTAGTTATTATTGGCCCATGATGGATGCAAATACCACTACATATGTAAAGAAGTGTGACAAATGTCAATGGCATGCTAATTTGATTCATGCCCCAAGTAAAACTCTAAAATTGATGTTGACACCATGGCCATTTTATATATGGAGACTTAACCTCATTAGGAAGATAAACCCCACTTCATCTTATGGCCATAAAAATATCCTTACTACCACCAAATATTTCACTAAGTGGGTTGAAGCTATACCCCTCACGTGACTGGAAAGAAAATTTCCAAATTCATCTTCAACCATATAATTTTCCATTATGGTATCCCATCTGACATTATATCTAATAATGGAGGATCATTCGATAACAAAGAGGTAGATTAGCTATGTACTAAATATAACATCACACAACATTTTTATACAACATATTACCCTCAAGGTAATGGCCAAGTTGAGGCATCTAATAAAACCATTGTCAGTATTCTCAAAAATATTGTCAATGATGTCAATCATGATTGGTACTTGTATATGTTTCCTACCCTTTAGGTATATTTTACTAGTCATCATACCCCCACAAGATCCACTCCATACTCACTTGTTTATGGTACTAAATCCATCCTTTCCATTGAGTTTGAATTGCCTTCACTATGTATCTCTTGCAATCATGTCCTACATGATCATGACTATCGAGTATCTTGCCTGCTAAAGCTATACCTACTTGATGAGAAATACATAACCATGCTCAAAAATCTTAAAGGATATTATAACCAACTCCAAGGCCACTATAATTGGTGTGTTAAGTATAAAACATTTGAAATTGGTGATATTGTTCTTAAATAAAACCAAAAGAATACCACGACTGAGAAGAAGCATAAAGGAAAATTCAAACCAAATTGGATAGGACCTTTCATCATTACTACAAATTATGGATTAGGAGCATACAGGCTTGCCACACTAGATAGAGATGAACTTCCTAAGCTGATGAATAGTATTCATCTCAAGTGGTACTATGCTTAAGTGCTAAGGTGTGTTATCTATAAAGACCATTTTAGTTATGCCATTTTATCACTATTATTCTTTATAAAAATATCATCCTTATCCATCCTCTTAGTCGCATCCACTTTCTACTTCTAACCTATAGGCCCAGTGTGTTCTAAAGCTTAGCCCATTTGACCTTGGTTTTTTGCATTTATTACACATTTTTAGCATTAAGGTATCTAATTAGTTTCATCAGTTAGTTCATGTACTTCAAATAGAGCTCATATTTTGGAGTAGTGTGGCAGAAGTTTTGGAAGTTGCATCCTTCATTTATTATTCCTTTCTTATCACCAGTCTAGTTATTAATTATAACCACCTTTGGGAAACTTAATACCATTGATCCATGCCATAATGTCCTAGTTATAATTGCCTATGGGTAAACTAGGGGACACATTTGTTTATTAAGCTTTGCCATACCAACTTGCCACTTCCTATGTAATATTATGCCATTTTACCAACTATGTCTATTTTGTTTGAATTGACTACTATACAAATCAAATTCCTCCACTAAAAGGGTAGAAATTTAGTGACTTAAAGTCCTACTCTGGGACTATATAGACATCACTCAATAATTGTTGAGGTTAACGTAGTCAACCCCTAAGCTATGATCTTGCCATTTTTTGAGCAACCCCTAAGATATGCTCTCGCTATTTTGCAAGCAACCCCTAAGCCACGCTTTTTCCATTTTGAGAGAAACCTAAGGCACACTCTCACCATTTTTTGAGCAACCTAAGCCATGCTCTCACCATTTTGTGAACAACCTAAGTTTGAATTCTCTCACCATTTTGTGAGTAACCTAAGTTTGAATGCTCTAACCATTTTGTGAGCAACCTAAGTTTGAATGCTCTCACCATTTTGTGAGCTTGAACCATTTAATGTATCATCATTCTTGATTGAGTTGAGACACTCAAAAATAATTTCAAAAACATTTAAAAAATCATTAGAAAAGAACAAAAACATTGACCACTTCTTTACCTTACGGATTCTAGGAACCCTTATTAAGTTACAAGCAAATCACTTGTCATTTAGTTTCCCCATCTTTTTTGGCCCTTTTCTCTCATGCACTTTCCATTTTGTAAGACCATTCCTCTTCTTCTCTCACATCCATTCTATTTGTTTTTATCAGTTATCACCTTCTTCCCATTCTTTAGGAGAACTACATTTGGCCTAATTTTTTTATTGGATATTACATCCATGGAACTATGTAAGTAGTGTCTACTTGCCTAGTTCATATAGAGATAGCTTGGCCACCCCCTTCATTTTCTTCTATTCACCCATTTTGTTCATTTGTTAAGTTGTCACATATTTTTTAAGGGCAATGTTTGTAGGGTTTCTATTGCATTATTTATTTGTTTATTTTTGTTTGTTTGTCTACCTGTTTGTTTACTTTCAACATTGTTTCCTTGATTCAGTTTATGTGTGTTCATTAGGTGATTCCTTACCCACACTTATACTTGAATCTATCCATATTCATATCTTTACATTGTCATAATGGTTTTTATCATTGGTGCATTATTTTAAATTGAGTATTGGATTATGGGAGTCAGTCCTTATGCATATTTTAGCCAAGTCCTCATGATATTATACTATGATGCCTAACGACATGTGCTATAACAAACCTCAACTTAAAGAAGTCTATTCAAAAATGATGGAATCTATTTGACACCAACATCTTGATTCAATCCTAATCATATCCCAAATAGAGTAATTAACCATAAAAGAATTTTAACCTTTATTAGTTCAGATGAGCATCTCCCTACTAGTAGGTTGTTCCAATTAATCATTACCCTCTATATTAATTTATCATCATCCTCAACCAAGTTTATCATGTTTTCCATAACTGAGGTCAAATTATTATAACATCATATGGGCAAACCATTACACACCATCCCACTTGCATTTCTCAATGATTATAACTACCTTTAGGCAAATCATTATGTTGTCATCACTTTACTTTTTCTACCCATACAGAGTCATGTGATTCTCTTAATTTTTTATCCTAATTGGCTTAGCTCCATCTTCTCAATGATTATAACTACCTTTGGGTAAACCATTATGTTATCATACCACATTGCCACTATCGATGTACAATGCTAATAACTACCTTTGGGAAAACCATTGTACACCATCCCACTTGTATTCTCAATCATTTTGACTACTTTTTAAATATAATTGTGTTTTCACCCCATCATTATTCCTTTCTTTAGTCCCCTCATTTTAGTTCTTTCTTTTCGAGGGATCATTTACTGACTTACTTGTGCCAATCATTCCCTTGAGGGGACATCATACAATTAGCTTATCACCATTATAGTTGTAAGCATATAGTACCTTTTCATTCTTTGAGAAGATGTTACTATGCTTATAGATTATAATTCCTTCCCAAATAGGGGCAAATTGTAGACTCCTAAATTTGGTCACCAATAACCTCCAATTAGAATTTTGGCTAATTTCCACCCAAAATGCATAATTTGGCCTAAAAACACTAAAACATGCTAAATGATGTGAAACTAACATATTCAGGAGCCAATTTTGGCCATGGTATCACTAAATGGGGTAATGTAATTTATGGGCTAGCTAACTTTAATCAGATCATTTCAAGTCAAAATGCCAATTTTGTACCTAGGTGCTCTGGATTGCTCTTTCCTATCAAATATCTTGCACAAGATGCATGGCTTTGTTATTTGTTATCAGTAACATCCTAAATGGGAATATGGATCCAATGCATCTATTATTAACTCCCAATTTTAATCCAATCAAATTTTGGACCAATAACAAGACATTCTGATCAATTTGAGTAATTTGTGCATAAAGTGCTTAAACATGCTTAAGAGATAATTAACCCAAATCAAGGCATAATTAATAATTACATGGAAAATTGTTAAAAACTTATTTTTGGAAATAAATATTGAATATATACATCATCAAAGGACCTCATTTCTTAGGAAGACATCCCTAGGTCATAAATGCCACAAATATCATGATACATGCCCTCCATGCCTCATCAATGCCTTCCTTGACGCCCTCCATGCCTCTTAATTGCCCCTTCTTCCAATTTCATAATGAGGATAATTATAAACTTAATTCTAAAAATTGAATTAATTCTCAACCACACATCTCAATCTTAGGATGGATGATTCAAGTTGATTCTAGTTGATTCTAGACATTCTCAAAAACCTATAAATAGGAGGCCTCACCACATAAATTTTAAGACTTAATAATGCAAAGTTATAATGAAAAAATGATTCCAAAAGCCATTAAAATTAGTGTTACCATGCTAAATTGATTCCAAGCCAGGCTAAGCCAAAGCCACAAGGTGCCAAGGAGAAGAGGAGATAGCCAAGCCTCCTTTGATGAAGACTTGATGAAAACAAGCTAAGTAAGCCACTACAACAAGTATTTTGGAGCATCCAAGGAAGGTAAAACAGGGTTTCTTTTACATTTTAGTTATATGTTTTATTCATTTTTGTTAACTAAGCTCTCCTTAGTGTCTAGGCCTAGAGATGTTATGTTAGTGTGTTTCTTTCATTTTAGAACTAACACCATACTAACCATCCTCTCTTGAGTTAAATTCCTAGAATCACATCAATAAGAATATGACATAGTTTTTAAATCCCATGAAACATAAAACAAAAATCAAGATAATGTTCATCTTTATATATATAGATATCCTCTTCCTAGCCATCAAGATAACACTAATAAGCCTACTAAAAATAATGTTGAAAGTCTTATAGACCTCACTATTAATGAAGAAAATGTGGTAAATATGAATAAAATGTGAAGGGTAGTTTCTTTTATTTAATCCAGTCCAACACTTATACATCAAACCTCTCAATTTTTATGCATCATCCAATATACTTCCCCATCTCATATAATGGAGTTAGGGCAAGAGGACCTTATAACCTTCCATGAACCACTCTTAAAAACTCAACTTGATCATACCTCACACTATCTCTACTCTTCCCCCAACATCGACACACCAAGATAACATTCCCCAACCTTCCAATAGTATTACTTTAACCCAACCATAAGAAATACTTCAATCAACATATTTTTCCTAAACCAAAATTAACTACATCTTACCAACATGAGTTTAATTTCAATTTTAACCCTCTTTCACATGAGTTCTTGCAATATTATACATCTATATCTAGAAATCCCCATGGGTTATGATGAATGGGAACTCATTATGGAACTTTTACATCTCCCATTTCAAATACCTTTCCTCAAATTATTGCGAACTTTCCCCCATCATCAAAACCATCTAATGTAATTATTATTTGAAATGAACATCCTTTGTCCTCCTCTGGTAGGATGTGAAGCTACCTTGTCCAGATCAAAATTATCCTTAAACAATGTTAAGAGATGTCCATACATATTGATGAAATAGTGGACACTTCTCTTCCCCTTAAGTTTCTTATTGATCCCTTGATTCCCAATAAGATTATGCTTCATGAAAATGATGCTCCTATATTCATTAGCATCCAAATCAAAGATATCCAAGCTAAACATGCCTCAATTGATGAAGGTTTATGTACTTATGTTTCCTCCCTTGATTTCATTAAGACACTTGTATATTTTGAATGTAACCTCAACTCCACATGTAACACATGGAAAGGTTACGATAGAAGGCAAATTACTCATGTAGGTTGATTTTAGCTTCCCATTACCATCCCTCCCATCACCATTTATGTGAAATTTATGATCTTTAACTTTCTAATCTCTTATAACATATTTCTTAGTAGACCTTGGACTCATCGTATGAGAGTGGTTGCCTCATCTGCATACTCTTGCATCAAATTCCACCATAATGGTGTTGTTTACAAGATTCAAGGAGACACAAACCCTTAGAATTTTGAGCAATTCCAATAATGTGGTGTCTTTAAAATTCCTACCCTTGAACCTTTAACTAGTATCCCATTTAGGGAATCTCAACTCTTCAATTATCCTTTCAATTCTACCAAGGGTTATAATGGTCACCCTAAACTGATTGGGAACATACAACATAATTTCCTTGATTATGATGATGATAGACCAAATGAGGTTAACCTCAAGATCAAAATTTCTAATCTATCCCCTCATATCATTTCCCTAATTCCTCCCTCTTTGTAACCTCGATCTTGTCAACCTCCTATCGATGATATACCTGTGGTCTTAACCAAGACTAGACACTTTATTCATCATGTGACTTCTGATGATAAGGTCATACCTAAATATACCATCAACTTGCATACACCTGACTATGATAATGGTTATGATTTATATGACCCATTTTTAGGTAGACTTTTCCAAGCTATAAGTGTCTAGATTCTTTGATATTGCACTTCTTTATTTTAGTCTTTTCATTCATCTTTTAACATTCCTTCCTTTATCATGCCTAATTATAGTCTTATTCCTTTTTTTTAGTGCAGATATGGGGAGATCACATGGTACACCTCTATTTTTAGTATATCCTCTTATAATCATACTCATAGATCATGCCATGACTGGTACTTACCATTTTTCTAGATACTATTGATTTTGGTTCAGGTCTGCATAAGAAAATTTCTAAACAAATAGATAGAGAAAATATTTCAAACACCAAACTATAATTTCATTCACACTCATTAAATAATACATAGATGGGATATTACAAATTATATAGTAAAGTCATTTCCTATAATCATGGAGATTATTTGTCCATCAATTTCTCACCATATCTCAATCTCCTATATGAATAACAATATATAACAACTAAACTATATTGATAATATTGTTATAATAATATTATGACTACCCTAACAAAATAATATACTTCTTACCTCATGGTAAATATTTCAAATTCAAACTAATGTAAAAGCTAAATTCCCAACATTCCCCCCCCCCATAATTTTTACATGGTACAAAAATAGTCACACTCTTATCTACAGTATGCTCACCCACTATAGCATACCAAACTATGTAGCTCATGACCTTGATATAAAGAGAGACTCACTTCTTCCATGGTTTTACAAGTTTACCACAAACCTTGATATGAATAGAACAAACATAATTATATGCGATTGCATACTCTTAGGTCTGTATACTAATGACATAATATTGATGTACATGACCACTATATGCAAAGGAATAAATCCCACTTTTACTTTATGTGACCACAACAAATGTGTCACTAGGGTCATCTCTATAAAGAAGTAAGGCAGTCATAGGATTTCTATAGTAGCTTCTCTCCTAACTATTGTCAAAATGTTGTTCACCTCCTATGGTTTTTTGGATCTACCACAAACCCTTTCAAAATCCATGAACTAACTTACATTGGTGTTTTTATCCTTTCACAATGTCTTCACCTCAAGTAATCATGTTTAGAATTTCACAAAAATTACATTACATGAATAGGCATATTATTTTGTTCTTATCTTGAAAAACACATAATGAAAATAAAACACACACACACACACACACACACACACACACACACACACACACACACACACACACACACACACACACACACACACACACACACACACACACACACATACACACACACACACACACACACAAACACACACAAAATTGATCACATCATTGGTGTGTTGCCATCATTGACAACTGATGAGAGGTCATTGAAAGACCTCCATCCTTCGTGTATCCTGTAGCCTCTAGTATATAGCTTTTTACTTAACTAATATGTCGATGTATCTCAAATACATGATTTTTCTAAGGGAAATCCCCCCCCATAAAGTAGATATCAGGGTCACCCAAAATGTATCAATAAGGCAATTTTTTTTTTTTTTTTTTAAATTTTTAACTTTTGACTCTTTAATAAATATGACATACTTATAAAAGGAGTTTTGACTCAACATTACTATGGACTTTTCAAAAAACTCAAATACTCAATTTTTACCACTATTAACCTTTAAACATGACATTGAATTGATTATTAATAAAACATACATTAATAACTTATTAAATAACCTAAACAAATAGCATTTCACTATTTTACATCACTAACTCATAAAAATAATAATTCAAAAATTTATTATGATCACTAAATAAAATATTGACAACTTTTACTCTCAATAATTTTTTTTTAAATTAAGAAGAATAAAAAAATGAAATGACATGACCCCTTTTTTTGAAGATATATAATGACATGCTATTGTTAAATAACTAAAGAATGACACAAAAACAAATTGACTCAACTAAACAACTTATAGCTATAAATAAATTTGAATACAACTTAAAGAAAAATAATTTATTGATGAAAATGGAATGGATAATGTACCATGATTCCATATTTGGATATGGGAGAAATAAATAGTGTACATGAAAAAAGGGAAGTATGCACAATATATTTGGTGCTTCAACAAACTTGTATTGTGCCAATTTTAAAAGGCTATAATGAAGGTACATGGTTGAGAAGTGGTGAGCTGATCTAGATATGGCTTGGCTATGCTTCAAAATTTTAATGAAGACACTATATAGATAGAATTCTCAATTAAAATTTGATGCATGAGAATGGCCATGTTAATGACTTTTTTAAAAATCTCCCTCTAGTTTTGACTACAAATCAAATGGTGAAATGAAAGAATAAAACTATGGAAGTAATGCATGGGTATTAGATTCAACATGACATGGAGTGATCTAAATTTTTTAGAGGAGTACATTATTGAGAATATATATGAGCATAGAGATTATGTCCAATACATCCAAACAAGGTATATGACCAAAGTTTGAAGATATAATCCTTATTTAGACTGCATAATGTTATAGCCAAATTTATAAAACTCTAATACGCTAATACATCATAAATACGCCACACAAAGTTTGTACATGGGAAAGATAGAATAGTACATAAGTTATGATCTACAAGAATCCCATGATTAGTGACATTTACTTGAATGAAAATATTTAGAAGAGCTATAGAATACAAGTTCAGACAGAGCCATAGAATTAAAAAGGCTTTCACAAATTTCACATAATATGCCTTACACCTATGTGCTTGGAATATTTGAATACACCACCACCATTTAGATTACTAAAAATTGAGATATAGAAAAATAATCCAAATACCTAAATTTATCTTAAAATATATAGGTCTCTCATTGTAATGACAATGGATAATGGCTTTGATACTAGATGTTGATTCTGGTTTAGGTTTGCATAAGAAAAATGCTGAATAGAGAGACAAAGAAAATACTTCAAACACCAAACTATAATTTCATTCACACTCATTGAATAATACATAGATGGGATATTAAAAATTATATAGGAAATTCATTTCCTTTAAGCATGGAGATTATCTCTCCATCAATTTCTCACTGTATCCCAATATCTTATATGAATAACAATATATAAAAACTAAACTATATTCATAATATTATTGTAATAATATTACGACTACCCTAACAAACTATTATACTTTTTAATTCTAGATAAATATATCAAATTCACACTAATGTAAAAGCTAAATTCCTAATAGATACTAGGATACTTATCCTTTTCTTCTCATAAAGATGTTATCTAATTTTCTTATGACTATTAGCTACCCAATTTGCACCCTTGTTGAAGTTGACTATTCACATCCACCTCACACTTGGACTAACATTAGAGTTACCTATAGGTTTTAGGGTATCCATAGTCTATATCAAAACTCTAGTTTTATGGGGCTATATCCCATGATTTTTCACTTGAATCCTCTCTCTAATACCTAATTATATTGTGATGAAAAGGGATAAGGATAAAACTTAGAAAGAAACCTACACTAAAAATGGTGATGCACCATTGATTGACTATCCTCTCTTGATTTGCCCTTAGAAACACTTATGAATCTAATGAAACCAATAACTGATCAGTCCTCTCAATAAATTTCTAGGCATGAATATTTTATGTGAAGGTCAAGTGAGAGTTCTACAACTTGAAAGCTAAGAACATAGATCTGCACAAGACACTATTAGCTCATAATACTTTAAGAACACCTCCACCTATCAAAACTTCACATAAAATACATAGACTAATAAAATGAAATTAGGTGCATGAAAGTAAATACATAATATAATAACACTCATACATTCTAAAAATTAACTCTCAAAAAGCACACTAATACTAAAATAAGAAGTCTGTAACTATTCTTCTATTGATTCAAAGGCACAAGGTAGTTTTTTTGGTAGAGATTTGTTACACCCATCCAAAGGATGAGAAAATAAGAGTTTAAAGCTTTCTTATATATAATGTTTAAGAGAGAGGATAGAAGAATATAAGAATAGGAGAGGCCATGAATGAGGCCAAGGTGGCACATGGTAGTTACAACAGTCATATTCACTCCTCTCATGCATTGATATCCTTCATTGACTACTTTTTGGTATTGAAATGAGGTGTGGAGGTTATAACTTCTCTATTTGATTTGATACAAAGATTTAACATGTACAAAATAGTCTACTTTCCATCCAATTATAGTTATTAGGCATACATGGGGTGTTATTAGGCCTCCAAGAGGTGTTGAGCAGCCTCTCCTTCAATGTGAATGTTGACTTGTCAATGAAACTATCTCCACTCCTCCATAATGGTATCTAATATGGAATTTTCTTGATTAAATGTAAACTTACATAGTGAAATTATGGATCATTAACCTTCTCATGTCATTCTACACCCACTAGGACCTTATACTTTACTGATCAAATTGGCCTCATTTTTTAGTTCTTCCCTAATCTGCATATTCACTATTTAAATGATTTGAATGATTAAACTAGATTCTCAAATCATCTGATAAGAATTATATTATTCTTAGATCAACCCTCTACATTTTAATTTATACCCTTCAAGCATCCTCCATTTATAAACACATCTACTTTTCTTGATTAAGATAATTATATTAGTTCCATATACTGGATGATTTAGAGGAGCTAGCAGAGACACAAGAAAATTCATGAACAATTCTAGTTTTAGAAGAGTGAAACAAGTATGAAACTAATGCTTCCTATGATTTAGAATTATTGATCAGGTCATATACCCAATTTTATGCTCAAAACCCTATAAATCTACATTTTTTAGAGGTGTCTATATAACCTCCATACAATTAGGTGCCATGGTCATGGGATATTATGAGTTATCAACATGATTTAGTTGTTGGACAAGTATTTAATGAGTTTTTGAATGCATTTCTCATGAAATATTCCTATTCATGTCCTTATTAGGGTTTAAGATGGGTTTAAGAGTGATTAGGAGTCTTAATAATGGTTCATAGAGGTTAGGGACCAAACCTCTAAACCAATTACATTAGATGCATGTTGATAGACCCCTCTACCTTCCTTAAATTGTTTAGCTCACAATACAAAGCATCCATATAGTTGTGAGCATTTGAAAATGCTCATCGATTGGTAAGCATGCTTCTTGAGTAGTGTGAGAGTGTTTATAGACCAAAAGAGCTAATTATATCAACTTTATTAGAACTTAAAGTGACTAAAATGTCCATAAACATCATGGTAATCCCATCTAATAAGGTACAATGTGTTCTCTCTTCTCTAATGATTCTCTATTTTACCCTTTAGTGACACTATCCTAGTGGAGATGATAGACCATTCTATCTACACACACGAACCCTAGAATTTTCCTTTACCCTAAGGTTATGAGGCACTTATACCTTGTCTTTAATCTAAATATCACCTTAGAGATCTTATGAAATGGAAACATTGTCCTGATTAAGCCATTTTACTTCCTTTAATTACACACAGTCATCTATCTTAACATTTATGCCTATCTACTTATAGAACTAATCATGGAGGTATCTATAGATGAATGATAAAGGATAATTTAGAATCATTATGGCCCATTCTCTCTCCTAAACATCATGATGCACCCAAACACTTCACATTTATATATTCTCAATCTTAAACTAGTCTTCTTAGGCCTATTTCATATAGTTTGACCCCTATACATGCTAACAGTGAGTTTTCATGATGCTTAAAAGACTGAAGGAGACCTTAAAGATCATTTGAGGGTCAACCAACCTCATTTGGGTGTGTTTTGGAGTAATAATTCACCATTAAGTCATTTTTGGGGTTTAGGCAAGGTTTGAGACATCCACCACATTAATAATGGTTCATAATGTACATACATCCAAACCAAGACCAATTTACATGAAATTATAGTGAATTGACATCTTAATATTCCATGAATATCTTGTAGTCCCATGTAGAGGATATATGGAGATATGAGCATTGGAAGGTGGCACTTGGGTTGTCTACTAGCCAATTTTGATAGGTTATTTTCTTAAGGATCATTCACAAATTCTATCCCCCAAATGATTGTCATTATTTCATAGATATTTAATCAAGGGAGACTTAAAATTACCTAAGAGCCTTGGTCCTAATCATATCTATGGTGAAATGTGTGAACACTTGAAGTTACCTCTTGAGTTGGTTGTGTTGGGGTTGAATGGCTTGAGTAGGGTTTTGAAACTATTCAAGACTTTTCCTTATTTCCCTCCAATTGAAATAATATCATCATGGAATGATGTACCCTTAAAAACATTTAATGGCCATCAAACTTTTTATATGGACCTAGGGCTCTCCAAGATAGTAGTAAGGTTTACGATCAAGCTTAAGGCCTATGTGCATTAGTCTATCCTCAAAGACATATGATGATAATCCTAGATGTCTCTTCCTTTTAAGGATGTATGGAGACATTTAATATCACATTTCACTATTTTATAACCATCTATGAACTTCAACTTACTTTTAAGCCCTTCAAGACATGGATTCACTCTTTAGCCCCATAATTTGACTGTCATAGACTAGGCTAGGTATGAAATAAAATAGTGGGTATACCCACTATTTATTTAATCCAAAAAATAAGCATAAAATCCTTTAAGTACTCACAGGGACCATTTTTACTAAGTTTTAGGGCCTTACCATGCCTCCATAGGCCTTAAACAATCATTTTACCTAGACTAGTTATAGGCTACTTGTAACTTTGAGTGGTTTACATGGGCATTCTGAGGCCTTTGTATTTTATGTTTTAATATGATCATGGTGATGAGATTTCAATAAAATGTTTTAAGGATAGATACACTCTCACATATCAAATTCAAACATATTTATTTTTTCCTATCTCCCCTTCTTAGGCTTAGGGTTCATGCCTTATTAAGCCTGTGTGTCATCAAGTCTATGTTGACTATAATTTTACTCCTTAAATTTGATTATCAATAGATTTTAAATATTCCTCAATAATAATATTGTATATTAATTTAACTATTCCTATATATTTAATGAATTTGGTTCTTCAATTTTCACCATCAAGGTTATATGCATTCATCTACCTGCTTTAACTGTCTACAGGGGTTTGAACAGTAGACTTGTGTGATAAGAGAGTGGTTTGTAGTTTCATGAAACCATTGTAATACATTTACATCCTCATTCATCTCTTTTGGATATACACCCTCTTATGCTCATATCACTCCTTTTGACTATGAATGGTCCACATAGTACCCTTTGGAGACTCTTATATAATGGTCTCAAATGACTAGTTGTAGGTGGTTATTGGCTCCTTAGTAAGATGTATGACCCATATAGGTCTATCCTTCATAATTTAATTATTTTTGAGTGTTAAAATAAGGTTTATAGGTTTGTTCACATGTTTCAAACTTGGAAAAAAGGGTGGATAATTGGATGAGCATGACTGTGGAGTGATATGGGGGGTGGAACATGAAGACAAGGTTGAAGCATAATATAAATGGAAGTGAAAACAATATGAAATGATAAAGGTATGTAAATGACATGAAATGAAGAATGATAACAATTATAAGATAACCCATAGGTACCTTAAATACCCTAGCACACATACCAATGAAAACATAGAACTTTAGAGGTAGATAAAGGACATATATAGTCAAAAAGTGAAACCTAGGAATCTTTAAGAAACCTTAACCTTGGCTAAGTAACCTTAATCTTTGCTAAAACTAACTATGTGGTTTTAGAGTCAAGGAGGGTGGTTTTTAATCTTGTGAGTCTATCATGGAGGTTAAGATAGATAATCCCAAGGGCATGATGATGACATATTATGACTCTAAAACCTCCTTCCATACTTTTTGACTATATTTGAAGGCTCTGCTAACACCATTGGACAACATATAGTGCTAACACACAATGAACCTCAGATGCATATGATATCTTTCCTTGAATTAAATTTAATAATATGGGAGGCTAATGTGGACACCAAACTTGAACAAAGGGGTATGTGTATTTTTTCAACACTTATAAAATCCTTTAACATTGCCAACTCCTTCTGATGAAATCATTTAACACTGTTCATTACTCAGATCTACTTGCAGACTAGATATTATGCTTGTTTGGAGGTTTATTGGTTCCATTAACTCAAACATGTGATCTAAACACCAAAAATGACATGAAATGTTCCTTTAAGACCTGAGGAAATAGGATCAACTATTAGTTTGATGAAACAAGCTAAGAATCCATGAAAGCCATTCTATTTTACTTGGCCTGTGAAGACAAGGATGGTGTTCATATCCATCAAGTTATTTAAGGAATGTTAATATAATTCAAGGGACCAATCTAGAAAAAAATTTGCATGGATGAAATTTGACTACGTTTACTTCTCCTAGACAAGAGCTTGAGCCTCCATTCTCTCTCCTTTATACGATTTGAGTACAAACCTAAAGTACTCTCTAAGCCTACCAATGAGATGGATGGGAAGGTAGGTTGGTTTTTAACTCTCTATGCACTAAAACACTATGATTTATTCTTCACTTTCAATTACTAACCTCCCTCTACAAATCTTTAACTCCATTTAAGTCAATCTGTAGTGTATGAATTTGTACTATTTGGGAAACCTCTACAGCCTATAATTTCTCTACATTTTCTCTTGATTCAGAACAAAAGAGATCATTAATAGGTTTTATGGATGGAAATTAGGAGTCGTGTGATGTTTTGAAGTCACTAGTATGAATTAGGGGAGTTGAAAAGTCACAAATTAGCATATGTGGGGCCTATAAGGAGGAATTTAAGCATTGAACATGGTGGTAATGGTTTCAATAGGGTATGAATACTTTACTAATGGATTGATTAAACTCATGAGGTCTATTAAATGTGTGTAAGGTGGCTTAGTGGTATATCAAGGTCAAATTAAGCTTCATTATGATAACAAATATTGACTATTGCACACATACATAACCTTAAAGGGGAATACCAAATGAATAATATGCTACTACATATGAAGAGACCCTTTATGACCTAAAAAAGACCTCAATTGGATCTCAATACACTTCATTATGTTCTCAAAAACTTGAAAATGGATCATACCTTTCATCATTTGGAAAATTAGAGATGATTCATGATCCTCCACTAGATTGCCTTGTCAACTTACCTCCACCATGGCACCATTTCAATATTGAAGATCCATCAAATTGACCAAAGACTTAAAACATCATGAAAATACTTGACTTAAGTTGAAATAGAGGTAAATAGGATCACCAAAAAATGTTATATCATGACAATATAGTGAACTATTTAAATAATATAATCTCACAAGATGAATGAAAACTAGAGACTGATGACTTTGGATTAGGATTCAAGGACTTGAGGTTGACCCATTTCTAGGTTTGAGACTAGAAAGTGGTCAAAAATGACCAACCTCACCTTTAATTGAAGTTACTCTAGTTTTTACTCCTACTCTACCTTCATCTGAGCCTCATCTTATTTATGGTCTTGCTTTACCTTCAGATGAGCCTAATCTAATTTTTATTCTATCCCCACCTTACCTTAGTGATGGCCTTCTTCTTTTTAAGTATCTTGATCCCATGTGTGCCCAATAGGCCAATAAACCTTCATGTGATATCCACAAAGTTACTAGTCATTGGATGAGAGATTACCTGTTATATCAATTATCCCTGGCTTCTCCTTCTACTTCTTCTATTAGTAGGTCCCAAAAGCCTATTAACAAATATATATTTTGATTTCATGGGATAGATAACCACTCTTCCACTCATTGTTAGAGACTTTGGTAATATACTGACACTTTTCATCCCACCATTGTTCAGTCCAAAGATAAGGCTATACCTCATCCTAACTTATTACCTAAGTATATCCCTAAATATGGGGAGGTATATTGTATTTAGCACCAATGTGGTAACCATAATGTTGATCATTTTTGTATTCTCAAATAATAGCTTCATGATTATCCTTAGTCAATACTCACATTATCTACTCCTCTTTTCATAGGTTTCCCATGCAAGAAGGCTCCTCCTTCTTTTCCAATGACACCTCCTTCTCTGTTGATGGCTCATCCTTCTTCATCGGTGGTGATTCCTTATCACCCTATATATACCATTCCTATTTAAGTACCTATTACTCTCATTGAGTATCCTACATAGGAGATTCTTTGTGAGCATGATCCTTCAACTACACCTAAATTTTCTATTGAAGATATTTGAAAAGATCTTTTTGCACAACATTCTATGAGGATTGATGAAACTCTAGATTTTGTGAAGATATAGATTCATAGAGATGTCTTAGATGTCATGTACAATATTTTTTTGGGAAATTTATCAATATTTGTGAACATGGAATGGTTTTCATTCACTCTATTCTTCATTATGATTTTGGATTGGATTTATGATCCATTTTTTAATATATCTTATCCACTTGAATATGTGTCAAATTTGGATTCACTTCTCTATTTTACATGGATATTTATATTATGATTTATTTGTTTTATATGGTTTAATTTACTTTCCTCTTTATTATGGATTCTTATCATTCTTTTCAATCTACACACTTATGTTTATGAGTTCATGATTTCATGAATTCTTTTTCTTTTATAATGATTGTTTACTACCTTATCTTAATTAAAACTCAGATAATTATTATTATGACTTGGTTATACATGCCATGATATCCTTAGTAATATTTATTTACCATATGATCAATTAGAAAACTAGACGTCTCATTGTACTTCAATTCATCAATCTACTTTGGATATCCTTTATTTCCTTTCATGTACTAAGCATATATATGATTAAAACTTGAGATTACATATTAGTTCATAGGTAAGACTATGTGTTTAGTCATCCATATCTTTGGATAGTTAGTTTCATTTAAACCAAAGTCTAAAGCTCATTCATGTATATCACTTCTATCACTCATGTTGGTTATTCCAAGTCTATATGGAGGAAGAATCATAAATTACATAAAAAAAAGTTAAAAACCGAATCATTTAAACAAAAGATAATGATACAAAAGTCAACATACAAATTCAAAAGTCAAATCACACTAAAAGATGTGATTTATATCACATCTCATATTTCTAATCAAATCTCAAACTCCATAATTTACCTCATAATAGAGTTGAGGTCCATTGGGGTGAGGTAGGCCAATATATTGGGATAAGAGAATAAAAAAATCTTTAAGTGCTACATACTTTCTCACACAAGTACCCAATCTTCGTAGTAGACCAATGGCTCTGTAAGAGGTCCTAAGGAATAGGGAACATGTTTTGTGAAGGTAGGTCCATTTTAATTTTATTGTAAATATAACCAACTTGAATTGATCTTAGTATCTCACCTATTTGAATATACAACTTTATGCTTATTGTGAGCAGGTATCTTTTATATTTTGATGGTCACTAGCCTCTTAGTGTCTCTCTTTTGTACCTATTATGCCTCATTTTTCCTAAGGTCTTCTCATAGATGCCTATTCAATGGTTTTTACATTCCTTATTTCATTACAACATTCCTAATATTTCACCTTGAGAAATATTATTTTATTAGCTGATCATTTCCCCCTAGGGTTTTCCTTTGTGATTTACAGTGTTAGACCATGTATAAGACTAGACCTCCTCACAAATTACCACATTAAAAAACATTTTTTTAAAATAATTTTCATATTTGTTTCTACCTCATTGGTGTTCTCTTTGTGAGTTTTAGTGTAAGACCATAGATAGGACCAACCCTTCATCATAAAATATTCTAATATCCAAGTCACAATGAAATTACTTGTGTCAAATTTGAGATAAGTAGTGCTCGATTATGAGTTACACATTATTGACATACTTTTCATCTTGATTTAGTATGTTTTATGCTTAATTTATAAGTCTTTCACTTTTATCTTCTTATTTTTTGATTGCATGTATGTTTACAACCATTTTATCAAAAAATTTATACTTACCAAATTGAATTAGTGCAATTAATTTAATTTCTTTTTCCATTTTGTCTTTATTTTTATACTTCCTAGCTTGATTTAGTATGATTAATTGACTTAATCAGTTTATTTTTATACCACTGATTTTTCATGTGCCTTCCATTTTATTACAATATTTTCATACTTCACAACATTATATAGTGTGATTTTTATTTATTTTAATGTGGTGTACATCTTTACATGGTTTGAAAACATTTTTTTACCCTTTTTACCATATGTGGTTTATTATATTTATTCATCTTTTATTTTTACACATTTCCCATCATAATATAATGTGTATTACATTTGTTTTGATTAATTATACTTTTCCAAATCATTTTTACCATTTTATTTTCAATCATGGGAAATATGTGATGTATGTTTTATTTTCCATTTGTTTTGATTAATTATAACATAATGCTATAAAATAAAACATACATAACATATTTCGCATAGCATATACAATAAAAGCTAAAATACATGTTCTAGAAAGGAAATATATCCATATATCTAAACATCAATATATATATATATATACATATATATATACATATATATATATATATACATATATATATATATACATACATACATACATACATACATACATATATACACACACACACACACACACACACACACACACACATATATATACATACATATACATACACACACACACACACACACACACACACACACACACACACACACACACACACACACACACACACACACACACACACACACACACACACACACACACACATATATACATACATACACACACACACACACACACACACACACACACACATAATGTGTTTTATATAATATAAAGTATAGAATATAATGGCTATAACTATAAGGTTGTGCTCCATCATGTTTTTCTTGTAGCCTAGCCACGCTACCCATGGATGCCTGTAACTAACCCCTATGAATAGTGTGCTATAAATAGATAGTCCAAGATCTCAAGTCAACAACCTATCATTGTAGATTAGATACCTAGGCCTATACTTATCCAAAGTAGATGGTAGTCACCATGTGCATAGTTCACTCCTATGTTAAGGCCTGCTATGCCTGAGCCTCTCTATCTCCAACTCCTATCAATGGATGCAACCCATCATCTCATGCCTGTAGCTACCATGGAACCTATCCCACTAATTTAAACTACCCTAAATGAGTTTGGGTAAATAGAACCACAAGATCATCCAACATGGTAGGGTTATATGGTGACAACGCCCCATTTAAAATGTCATGATGTACAACCATAACTAGGGCTCTCTATTTGACCTTCTTTGCTATAAGATCTACAAAACCAAAAACTAGATAGGCATTAAGTTACTTATATATAATCATCTATCTATCATAATCAATAATGCAACTACTATTTTATAATGCAAGGGGATGCCACAATAGTTCCAAGACATTGTTGGTCCATAGAGAGACCATTAAGTAGAGGACCAAGGTGGGATTGGGTGGTGACTCATGGATTTACATTGGTATAGAGGTAGCTAATGGAGGAGGTGTTCCATGGGTAAGCAGATGATGAGACTATGGTTGGTGATACTGACACTAGTGAGAAATGTTTTAACTGGTTTATGTTTTTGATATAAAATAGTAGTTGCATTGTTGATTATGATAGATAGATGATGATAGTTACATTATTGATTATTGATCATGTAGCATCCTTGAATCCAAAATTAACTAGCGTAAGGCTATTATGTATAAGGGTACCTTGTCAGTCAACTTGTGACATAACACTCATGCTATCACAAGTCCTATCATATCCTTCTAGATGTCAAGAATGACTTCAAGATAAACATAAAATTAGCTCATGTATAACCTAGGGTAGATCTTATCTAAATGGGTTATCTCATCCTCTAACTTTGGTATATTAGTAATCATTGATGTCTCACCTATTGAAAGTTAAAGCAATGCATAAACATCCTCCAAATTAATAGCCACTTCTATGGTGTCCCCTCCACCTCCCACTATAAAGTGTTGGTCACATTCTCATGATCCCAAGAACATGACAATAAGATCAAAACTTAGAGGGATCCATCTCATCTCTATAACACCATCAAAGCCCAAGGCCACTAGTCAAGCCCTATCAACGTCTGCTAACTATTCTAATAGATATGGTAGCTATAATGCATCCATTAGGTGCCTAAATCTCTGGTGTATCTATAAAATATCAAATAAAAAAGGATGTATCAGATATTGATGCCATAATAATTAAAATATATTCTTCAATATTCTCAAAAATTTACAAATTAACTACTTCATCAACTTATTTGATCTAGTTTTATTTTTTTATACATAATCAACCTATTTGATATTTAATTAGCCCAATCATAGTATAATTATACTACATCAACCCACTAGTATGTATTCAACCCTTTTCTTTAAGACTATATCAACCAATTTGATACTAAATTGACCCCTTTCTCAGCTCTAGTATATTACATCAGCCCTTTGGTGCATAGTCAACCCCTTTTAATAAACTATATCAACCACATATTATCAACTACATAGGCTAAAGGGTAATATGCTATCCATCTTCCTATTTCAAACTATATCAACATAATGCTTTGCATTCAACCAGCAAGACTATGTCTGACCACTACTATGTAGTTGATCCTTATTCCTCTCTCACTTTAGAAACTAAGTCAATAGGGTGGACTCTATTCTTTATCTATGGTGACTTTTTGACCATTTACCATAAATTCCTTAGGCATTTATTAGTAATATATTTTCCTATATAGTACCTTATTCTACCCCTAGTCTACCTAAAAATTTCTTAGGGTTAGTTTCAGTGTCTAGATTTTGCCTACCATTCAATTTTATATATTTAGCTTAATTTTAAACAAAATTGCTCAAAAAATTTAAATTCATAGTTTTTTTACCCATGTTGTACTTTTTGTGGCCACTATGCATCCTCCATGTTGTAGTTGTCATATCCTTACCATAGTCACTCTCTAGGCTCAAATTGGGTCTCTCATAGCAATGTTTTCTCAGAATAGTTAAAATAACAAATGAATTATTTTTCACCCTATGTATATTTACTATTCAAAATTATTTACCTATCAATTATTTACAAATATATTCCATTTTTTGACCATATATTTACTTATAATAATGCTTTGTCTAGACTTAAAGATGTTCTAAACTTATAGCATTATAAAGAATCTTTTCACATATTACAAGTATATTTTGCAAAAAAATGATTTTTTACTTTTTTCACTAAGTTTTATAGGTTCACCTAATGTTCCCTACATTTGACACCTTCACATTTATTTCACTTCATTTTTTATCTACATCACAAATCTAAGTAAAGGTATTTATTTTTAAATTATGTGATTTCATTTATCTTATTTTCTTTTTACTAAAATTTATTTAGCTTCAGTGTTTTGTGTTACTATGTTCTTTTCTCGAAGCACCATCACATGTTAATTCTAAGTGACATGTGATGATATTTAAGTGGGGCATATGTATAGACATAATATTTTCAAAATTTATCAATTATTGATGTTTTCTCTCTTATAAGAACCCATCAAGTCTCAATGTCTTTGAGTGCACACCTTAAAGGGTGCACTAGGAAAGGGGTGGGTAGATCATTGGTGCTTTACATGATTATTGTCCCCTATACCACCATTTTATATCTACACAACCTTATCATACACACTTCCCTAAAGTTTTCCTCCTCTATTAAAAACTCTTTCAATTAATTCACCACCTTAATTATCCCTTACCTAAGCCTAAAATCATTTTTGACATTTACTAAACAATGTCAGCCTGGGTCGACTTTGTATTCTAATAGATATTTGCACATTACAGGTTTAGGTTGGCCTTCATTGACCTAGACCATGACCATGACCTAACTTATTTTTATCAAATAATGATATAGAGTCAAATTGGGCCAATTGTGTTGGCTAAACTTTTATAAAGGTTTAGGGTCAGATTTAAATATATATACACCTCCATTTCTATCATCTAGAGAGAAGAGAAGAAGAAGAATATTATATTAAGCATCTACTTATCCACCATTATACTTGAGGATAATTTATTAGGGTTTCAATAATTTATTTAAAGATATGGATATTGTCTTATGGGGAAGTATTTTGGATGCATAGAGAAGTTGTGTATCCTAGAGATGACTTATCCTTGTTATCCTTACATACCAAAACAACCTCTTACGAAGCACCTTGGCCAAGGGAGAGATTGAGACTTAGTGGGTTTGTCTTCAAAGGTAACCATTCCTAACTTTGTTCCTCCTTTGTTAAAGTAGATAGATTAGCATTTTTACTTATTTTCCATGCATTAAGATTTATTATACATTGGCTTAAGTATAGATCTTGTATGCATGTTTAATTTTTATGTTTATTACCCCTACGTTGTGCCACATGCTTTGGTGAGCACTAGATTATATTTTAATTTAATCTAAATATATTTAGTGAATAAGAAAACATATGACCTAGCTGGGGTTATTACATAGTTTTTCTTGACTAGAGGATTTGTAACCCTCTCTAATTATGTTATTATGATAAGAGATACCTTAGTTAGGTATAATAGATCCATATTGGTCATGACCTTAAATATCTAATGTATCAACATATAAAAGTGTAAGTAGATTTATCTTCTCCAAGCTAGGATTGATTAATAGGTTATCTACATTTTCCTTTGTATAAATTAAAAGACCCCTTAGTTAGGTCTAGCAGATCCATATTGGTTATGAGCTAGATTGTCTAAATGTACTAATAAGTAGAAGGGCTTATTTGGTTTATCTTATTCAAGCTATGATTGATTTATAGATCAGCTTCACTTTCCTTTGTATACATTCTAGGGAAACCAATGTGAACTAACCCTTGTAAGTTTTTAATTCATACTTTTATTTATTATTTATTTCATTTTTACATCATTAGATTGAATCTAGTGACTTATTCTAACAGTCTATGCATGAGTTTAACACACAGTCAATTTGATCAACTCTATTTGGAATTATGTAGGTCATATTCAACTACAATAATTGGTTTAATTTGCTCGACTCAGTTTGCTTCTTCACATATAGGTTTTTAGACTCAATCAACCTAGTTGACTCTATTAGCAGGTTAAAACATTTCATTTGGATGACACAATATAAAATAGTAAATTCAACATCATTAAAATCATTAGGTTTATTCTCACTAATTTATTTATTTATTTTCCTTCATTTCAATCCAATTTTTCACAATTTTCAATCTATAAAATTGTAACCCTGTAGTCAACAAAGTTGACTAGATCAAATTAGTTCTATAGTTGCTTCTTTCCTAGAAGACTCAATTGAATTCATTCGACTGTGTATCTTTGGCCCTTTCTCTAATAGAGATAGAATTGACCCATAGTTGAATTCTATTCTGATACTATTTAGATACTTGGTCGAATCCAATCAATCCTTGTACAATTCAAGTCAAAGGAATCAAATTATATTGTCTATTAATTAATCTCATCTTTCATTTTACTATTTACTTGATTTCTTAGAGTAGCACATATAGACTAAATAAGAAGGTTTAATTTATCAATTTAGTCACACTAATTTTTATTTTATTGACACACTTACAAACCACATAATATCAAAAAATCATTAAACAAATTCTACCCAAGTTCTAACTACTTCTATTTCATTACCAAGGGGGAAGTTGAACATAGTTTTTTGGTCAAGTAAAAATACATGTGGTTGATGGTATATATTATCAAAATCACCTAACACCCTTATCACTATAGAGATTGTGAAGTGAGGGGGTAGGCCAAAAAAACAAGCCATTACCATCACCAATATATATCCCTTTCAACCTTAACAACCTAAAACCATATTTAGCTTACCTTTTTGGTTCCCTTATAAATCCAACATTCCCTATCACATTTAAATATAAAATTCTAATTTAAAACATTTAGGAAATACTACATAGATTAACATTTATATTTGTACTATTTATACTTTGTTAATTAGTATGTTGTATTAAAAAAATTATTGGCTAGCATTGGTACAAGGTTTGTGTTGTGTGCTGCAACTAGATCAATTGGTTTGACCTAGTTACCTATGTGTTTATTTCATTTTTTTTGCTAAATAACACTAGATCATACAGAGTCATAACTGTCAAAACCTATATTTACCCTCAAAACATAGTCGATCCACTCAACTTGTATCTCATTGTTTTCTCTTTTATAGAACATAGTCATTCTATTTGACCAAGTCTTTCATAGACTAGTCTATTTTACCCTTCTATAAAACATAACCATTCTATTAAACTTAGTATCTCACAAGTTGGTTTGTTTTCCTTTCCATAGAACATAGTCATTATGTTCAAGCTAGTCTCTCATAGCCTAGTCTTCAGTACTTCACCACATAACATAGTTGACTCACTCAACTATATTTTCTTAGACATTCTATTAGTATCCTTTCTAAAATCTATCAACCTGGTCGACCCCATACCACTTGTTTGATTTAGTGCTTTGTCTTGAAATCATACTTAGATGATTTAATTTAATATCTATCCAATTTTGATCCTATATTTTACCTTTTTTCTTTGGTCTTAGATATTCATTTCAAACATCATGAAATACCATATTAGAATATTTTTGGACAACCTTAATCCATTTGAGATGATATATGGGATATTATTTTATTCTTACCTTCATTACCCAAGAAGATACTCACTCTTAGTGTATATTCTCTCACCCTTCATCTTTGGATTGAACTATGGTCCAAATTACCCCAATTGATGACACTGATGGATCAGACCCATTTCACACTTATCAATACAATTCTCTCTAAAAATCACCTTATTACACTATAGGGGAAATTGAGAAAAGATTAAATAATAACCCTATAGGAATTAATTTAAACACCAATAACCCACCACCTTATAATTATCCACCAAAAAAACCATCCCCTAATACTAATTTGGGGAATGTTCATCTTACTAACCCCAACAATCCACCTTTAAACACTAATAACCCCAATCCACCAATCGACACCACTCAAATTATTTCATAAATAGTTCATTAAATAAATATTATGCAAATATCCAATACCTATCAAATGTTGAAAATTAAACATGGCTAATCAACCTCCTATTCTCTAACCTCAAAATAACCAAAATTTTATCCCTCCACCTCTTAGAGATGCAATAGGAAATACCATTCCCTAACTCCTTATGAACAACAATATGCTTCAAAATATTCAAAATGAACCTTTAACTCCATTAATTATTTCTATTGATATTGGAAATATCTCTCTAAATATCAAATATGATGAAATTAAAGACCCTGCACCTTTTCTTAAAGCATTTGGTAATCTTTAAAAATAATGGATTCAAATAAATATCTTTGCTACCACCAAACATTTAGTCAAAACATTCACAAGAGATGTATTATAATGGTATAATTAACTCCCTCAACATTCCATATGTCAACTCAATGATTTAGTCAATCCTCTAGTAAAATAATTTCAACACAATGATCTTATTGAAAATTATCTATCTTTTTATCAATGCTAAACAATTCCATTCTAAATCAGCTCATGATTTCATTAAATCATAGAAATCTTTGGCTCATAAATATGATCATAACATTATTTATGATAAATTATTTAAACTATTTATAACCACCTTAACACCTTCACTTCAATATAAGGTTTGAAAATTTTCTCCCTAAGCTCTAAATGATGCAATTAATTAAGTGAAAAGGCATTATCCCAACCATAAATCCATCAAGGGATATTTATAAAACTCCACTAATGTGATTACTAGTAATCCTCCTCAAATAAAAATAGGAGTAGTCAAAGTGGATAAGCCCCAAACTTCCTATGCACCATTAACAATCCCAAAAAAGAAGCAATTATTAGGTCCTTATAAACCTTTCACCTACACTAATAATCCACCTACATGGTATGATCCTAACAAATGGAGTGGTTAATTACCATAAAAAATGTCATGGGATCCTTAAATTTTCCATTTATTTTATGTTAAGAGATACATTCAACCATGATGCTATGATCAAAATACACCATCATGGTTATGTCAAAGCTTCTCAAAAGAAACAAGTTACCAAGCCTTCATCATCTAAACCTCAAAAAAAAATTATATCTCCAACACAAAACATTCAAATGAATATATATGTGAAATTGATGCTAATTACAACCAATATTATACCAATTATCAGTATGTGAATGCAAGCAAAGCCAATTATAGATGTAAACCCACCCATAAAGATCCTACCACTAAGCCTTAAAAACCATCAACTAAAGAACAACTTATGAAATACACTACCACTACCACACCTTTTGAAATAAATTAAACACTCCCACAATAAAAATCTCAATCTACTTATCTTATTATTACAAGAACCATTGTTCCTTCTAATCCTCATGTTGGATCTTATTCTAAATCTCATCAGATTTTTTTGGAAGAGCTCAATTTTATGCCTTGTGAAATAACCCTAATGGAGCTAGTTCGTACTGTTCCATATCACCAAAAAAATTTAATGTAACAATTACAATATATTGAATAAACACCATCCCTTGAGGTGGAAAAACCTCCTCAAGACCCTTTACCCATAGAAGTACATACTATTGAAACTAATTGTAACTTTTATAAATCTTACATATAATTTCTTGAAGAAGATTTGATCAATGATGAAATTATTTTTTGATCTAATGATCCACCTCTCTTCATTAAAATTGTAATTAATACCACCCTTATTCGAAAAGTCTTAGTAGATGAAGGGTTAGGAATTAATGTTACCTCTTTTTGTTTAATTCAACAATTTGGATATATGAAAGATCACATTAAAAAAACTCATCTCACATGTTGAGTATTTAATAAGATAAATAAAAAACCACTTCATTTTATTTGGCTCCTCCTCACTATTTGACCTAAGACTATACGCACCAAGCTCATGGTCCCAAATTTACCAGTATCTTAAAACATACTCCTAAGATGCCTATGGATACATCGTATGAGCGTTATTACCTCCTTAGATAGTTAATGTATTAAATTCATCCATAATGGAAAACATTATAAACATGAGGTTGATCCTAATCCATGGAGTATCTAACTAGCTAACCCCAAATTTCCATATCAGATTCTAACTATTCCACACATTAACAATGCACCTCTACCTAAATTTGTTGACATGAATCTATATTTACAAGTCACTCTTGTTGATTCTGATGATGATGAACCTAATGAATTACAAAATACTTATAATAACACTAAGTTACCTCATTACATTTTGGAATGGCTTCATCCTTATTTACTTTGACATGATCATACCATCATTCTATTTGATAACATCAATGAAATCCCTCCTCCATATAATTCACATGAATCTTCTTACATATAAGATAATTTCACATGTGATGAATATGGAGTGGCCAAATTAATTTGAGATATTTTAGCAATGTTTCCTAAAACATTTAAATATTTAAGTGCATGCATTTTTTATTATCCCTTATAGAAAAATGCATGCACTATTTCCCACACATATGATGATAATTATATCATGGCTCAATCTCAATCATGAGACTTAGATGCACAATACTACCAATAGACATTAGCTAAAATACATTCCTTCAATCATGATGTCCATGTCATTCACATATCAACTGATATTGAATCAAAACCTAAAGGTAATGTATTTCCCATTAATCCTCCACTTATAGATACCCCATGGGTACTTAAACAAATTTCACCTCTAGAAAATTAATAAACTTTTGAACCTTGTATAACTTCTACACAACCAAATAATCTACCAAATTTTATTCATTCTCATGGTTTTATAGATACCACCAAGGCTACTCACATCACTTTAATTGAACCTCCATATTCAATAAAAAATAAAAAAAACTATCACTAATCTGATTGAATCCACTCAACCTCAACCTAGAATTAAACCTACATCTAAAATTACCTTAGATGGTAAATCCATATATGTACAAAAAGTACATTCTGAATATGATTGTACAATAATATAATCATTGACCTTGAAGTAGATGTTGAATACTATGGACCACTATCCATGATACCTAGTGATGAATCTATACTTGAGCTACTCTATGATAGAGAACTTCAGCTTCCTCAATAACATCATAAACTTAGAAAATTCACACAAAAATATCCTCATTTTAATAATTTCATTGCTAGTGTGGATAAAAAAACAAATATTATTTATTATCTTTCTCATGATCCACAACATTTACAAGATGGTAATGTTATGCTCATTAAATAAATAATAAAAATAGAATATAGTACACCATCATGTCCTTGACCTATCACTGTCTCTAAATAACTCATGCCAATAGAGCATGATAACTTTAGCTTATTGTTTGAAAAGTATCACAAAAAAATTCTTGGTCATATGAAGATATGTTAGGTATCGATCCTAGTATCATTATACATAATATCATCACTACATCTTTTTAGACAAAAAAAATAAAAAAATTCACCCAAAATTTCTACCTTATGTCACAAAGAAATTATTAAACTTTAGGATGCCAAATTCATTAAACCTATTGACTATTCTAAATGGGTATCAAACGTCATTCCTATTTGTAAAACAATCACCATGGTCATTAGTATATGCATTTATTTTTGTAATCTTAACCTATTATGTCCAAAAGATAACTTCCCATTACCTTAAATAGATGATATAGTATATTCCACTGTTGGATATGAAATGTTGTCACTTATGGATAGTTTCTCATGCTATAACAAAATTCACATAGCCCCTAAAGACCAATATAAAAAAATTAATATATAATGGGCACCTATTGTTATGTCAAAATTCATTTTGATCTTAAAATGTTAGAATAACCTATCAACGCACAATAACCCACATTTTCCATGATATTATATACAAGATAGTGGAAACTTATGTCGATGACCTCATTGCCAAATCTAAAAGTTGTACAATGCACCTCACCAATTTAACTTTTATTTTTAATAGACTAATTAAATACAAAGTTAAAATTAATCCATACAAATGTGTATTTAGAGTCACATATGGTAAAATTTTATGGTTTTTAGTCTCTCTTCAAGGCATTAATGTCAATCTAGTCAAAATAAATGCTATCATCAACATGCCTTTTCCTCACTCCATTATTGACATATGCACTTAACTTAGAAAACTTGGGGCAATTATACAATTCATCTCAAAAATGGATTACCATATATACTTTATCCAATCCCTTCTCAAAAAAGGTAATGCTTTATAACAATTAAATTATTGCCAAAAATATTTTGATAACATGAAAGAGTATTTTCTCCATCCTTGTATTCTTTGACAACATTCAAATGACCATACTTTAATCTTATATACCTCCTCTACTCACATATTAGTTGGCACAATGCTTGCCTAACTAGATGATTCTGGTAGAGGGTATGCTATTTATTATATCATTCAAGGACTCATTGACTAAAAAAAAGGTTATACCAAAGTCTAATGTGATTGGCTTGATATATATTTCATAGATGAAAAGCTCTTTTATTATATACTCTATCAGACCACTTATGTCATTAGCCATTCTGATCCAATTCATCATTTATTCTCCAAATCATTCCCACCTAGAAATAAAATTGGAAAATGGATGGTCCTCTTGATGAAATTTGACCTTAGAATTGTTACATAAATTTTTTTCAAAAGACAAGTCATCTCTGACCAACTTGCAACAACACATTTACTAGACATAAATCACCTTCAAGATAATCTTCCTAAAGACAACATTATTTATATTGAAATTCTTAATAAGAAATCTCTCTCAAATATTATTACATAATTTCACTTTTGATTTAGAAGTAAATAATCAAGAAAATACCAATATCACTTATGATACTATTAAATCCAAAGTAGTTATTGAAGAAATACCTAAAGTTACCATTGATTTGCATGAAGGCACCTAGACCCTCTACTTTGATGATGACAAATACCTCCAAGGATATGGGTTAGGATGTATTATAATAAATCCACATGGTAAGATCATAGCTTTAGTATTTTGATTAAATTTTGATGTCACTAATAATATGGCCAAATATAAAGCTCTAATATTAGGCATGAAATCAACACTCAACTTAGATATCCCATAATAACATGCTTTGGGCGACTCATAAATTATCTACCACTAGGTTAATGATGATTATCAATGTAAAAGTGAAAATATAATCACATATAATTAAATGGATATCACATCCACCAAATAATTTTCTTCTTTTACCATTGAGCCAATTCCAAGAGATCAAAATTCCATAGTTTATTCTCTTGATTCATCAACATCTTTATTTCACCCTCATCAAGTAGTTAATGATTCCAAATTTATTATCTAAAAACTAAAGTCACATTATTCTATCAAACAAAATGATTCACTCATTTTTGACATTAAGGATGTCACTATTTGATGAAGTCCTTGGTATAGAAACATAATATAATTCCTTGAACATCAAACTTACCCTCTAAACATGAATTCTCATGAAAACACTAGAATACATAAAACAAGATCTCAAGTATGTATTTTGATACAATACCCTTTACTAACATAATATAGAAGGTACCCTACTCTACTGTATAATGTAAGAAAAGGTTCTTACTCTCCTAGAACAAGCACATGGTGGCATTTGTGGTGGTCACTGTAATGGACATGTTACAACCCACAAATTCTTACATATGGGTTAATTTTGGCCTACTCTCAAAAATACACTTTTAATTTTTTTAAAAAGTGTAATCTTTGTCAACTACCTAATGCTCTAATCCACTCACCAATCATTGAGATCCAAATAGTGGAGTATCCTTGGCCATTCTTTATGTGGGGATTATATCTCATTAGTAAATTACCTTGGTCATAAGATGGCCATCTATTTATCATTACTATTACTGAATATTTTACCAAATGGGTAAAATCCATGCCTCTTATCAATGTCATAGGAACCACTATTTTAAAATGTATCCTTAACCAAATCATCTATCATTTTGGAGTTCCCCATACTATCATCTTTGATGATGGTGGTGATTTCAAAAATAAGGACATGAAATAGTTTTGTACTAAAATTAAAATTTACCACAAATTTTCCACACCTTACCATCCATAATGTAATGGCCAAGCAGATGATACTATAAAAATTATAAACAAAATATTACAAAAGATAATTTGAGAAACTTGTACTGATTGACACCTTCATCTATATCTTGCACTTTTGGCTAATCCTATTAGTATATGTACTACCACTAGAGCAAAACCATTCTCACTAGTATATGGTTATAAATTAGTATTACCATTAAAATTCAAACTCTAATATTTATGTATATATCTTAATGGTATCATTCTTAATGAATAATTACATGAAACTCATCTTCATGCCTTAATTTTTTTTATGAACAACATTTGGATTCCTTACAACATAATCACCAATACAAGGCTCTCTTTACTAAACAACATAAAAAAAGGTCAAAGTTTGTACATTTAATGTTGGTGACTTAATCCTAAAATTAGATTACACACATGACAAACAAGGAAAATATGCCCAAAGATGGTGGGGGTCGTTACTTACTAAAATACATTCTTGGTCCTATACTTATTATATATAAACTAATAAAGGCCATATTTTCAAAGAATCCATAATGCATAATTTTTGAAGAAATATTTTTCTTAAATATCTCCCTTATTTTCATAGTTCTATAACTACCATACTATAGGACTTTTCTGATAGTCTCTCCTTTCTAGTAGTCTATTTTATACACAAACCTTAGTCCCATCCCTTGGTCCTTTGTTTCCTATTTTCATTTAATTAATGACTTGAATTGTAATACCATGGATAGGACCTACTTTTCCTCATGAATACCTTTTTCTTTCATGCATCCATGTTTCATGTTTATTCTCCTTTGATCACAAGTTTTTTATTTTACAATACCTTTTTCATTTTTTCTTTCTTTTGTGAGTTACAATGTAAGACCATGGATAGGACCAGGCTTTCCTCATAAATACCTTTTTTCACTTTTTCCACCCACTTAAATTTTTATTTTATGAGTTATAATGTAAGACCATGGATAGGACTAGGATCTCCTCATAATATTTGTATGCTTTCAAACATTTTTGCCAAACCAGGTGTTCTTTTTAAAATGTTTATAAATGGTTACAAGTTCATGATTTCATATTCTCAACCTCTTTTTATTTATTTTGTAGATAAAACTCACACAAAAAACTATGTTAGAATTTTTCCCTACACTTACATACATTCTTATGATAATGAATATTACTTACCTATCACTATATCCCTTTTCAAATTTTTGTGATTTGAAGTAATTCAATTTTTTTCATGTTCATTTCCCATCATTTTACCTTACTTTCATTCCACATTAGATAAAACAAGGTTGAAGTCAAGATAGAAATTTTATTTCACATGAATAAACAAGACTCTTAGACAACATTCTCTCTAAGTCCTATTTCTTATCAACAAAGTCCAAAGTTTTCAAATGATAATCAGTTTTAGCACTCATGTTTGGTTCTTTGAATTTTTAAGGAGGAATTAAAAATACATCAAAAGTTAAAATCTAAATCATTTAAACAAAAGGAAGTTGTCAAAATGAAATATAAATGTCTAAAAGTCAATATCATACCAAAAGATGTGATTTATAGCACATATCCTATCCCTAATCTAATATCAAACTCCATAGTTGGCCTCATAATAGAGCTGAGGTCCATTGGAATGTGGTAGGCTAGTAGGTTGGGATAAGGGAATTCATAAAAAATCCATAGTGCTACCTGTTTTCTCACATAAGTACCAAATATTCATAGTATACTGATGACTCTATAAAGGGTCCTAAGGAATGGGGAATACATTGTGATAATGTGGATTCATTTTAATTTTCATGTATATAGCCTTCATGGGATGATATTCATACTTAATTTTATAACCTAAGATTTGTGTGGTTAGGAGAAGTTATTCAGATCCCTTAATGTCAAAAATATTCTTATTTTGATAAACTTAACTTTAGTGTCTTGAATTTGATAAAGAGTTTATCTACTCTTTTTTTATATATCCCCACCACTCATTTCATTCCCCCCTTGATAGACAAGTTTGATTCTAAATCTATTTTCCAACTTCTATATTCCCTCTTCTTCACATCTTAAAATATGCTATCACTACGTTGTTTTGGTTTTATCTATATTTATAATTAATCAATATGATTTCATGTAACCATGGATTATTTTATTTACACCACTAATTTACTTTTCTATAATTTCCTTTGTTTCATTTACCCAATTTTATAATCTTTTACTATCATTCCTTTTTTTGGACAATTGCATCTATTTCTATATTTATGTTCTTTTTCCATTATCGAGTGAGTTTTCTCACTCACTAATGTTGTTTTTATTTTTATAAAATTTTCACTATTGGGTAGGTTTGGATTGTTACTTATCATTCACTAATGTTGTTTTCCCTTTCATGTACTTTTTAACATTGATGACTGAGCTTGGATTATTATGTATCACTCATCAATGTTGTTTTACCATTTATTTCCCAATTTAGTTTAAGAATTATTACTAATTTTACCCTAATGTTAAATTTTCATTTTTCATGTATCCTTAATTTGATTTGGTTTGTTACCCTTATTACTAAAGGTACATTTTTTTGAGTTTTTCAATCATTTAGTAACCTTGGATTTTTAGTTATCTAATTTAATCTAAATTTTGGCTTGGTCATTTGGTCCTAACTTCGAATTTATCACCCTATATTACCAAATTTACAAATACATCATGCCTAAACACATTCTAGTTATCTTGACTTTCTTGCATTTGTTTGTTTTTTCTCTTTAAGTTCTGTATCCTTAGGTTTTGTCCAAATCAATATTTGTGCCCTTGAAAATCAAAATTACAAACACATAATACAACCATTTAATGATAAAGGTAAGTCAAGATATGCATACATGACTTATATATTTTAGTTTCCTTTCAGTCACTTTCAATTATTTTATGCTTCAAAATACAATAATTTATTTATCTCAGCATTATGTGTTATTGTGTTCTTTTATCGAAGCACCATCTTGTGTTATAAATTCATGACACATGATGAGCTTTGAATGGGGAATATGTCTATTTTAAGACCTAATCAATTTATAATGTTTTATCTCTTGCCAGAACCCATTGAGTCTCAATTAGTCTAAGTGCATTCGTTATAGGGTGCACCAAAAAAGGAGTGGGAATACCATTGGTGCTTCACAATATTATTGAATCTTATACCACCACTTAAAACCAACACACGTCCCTCCTATACATTTTCTTAAGATTTGAAACATCTCTTACATGTTCCTCTAAGAAATTCACTACCTTAAATATCCCATACCTAATCCAAAGCCTTTTTTATCATCCTCTAAACATAGTCAAATGGGTTGACCTATTTTGGAAATTGATCATGTTACGAGATTAAGTCAACCTATCCAAATTAGTCTAGGACTAACTAATTTATTACCTAAACAACTAGGTCTATTGGGATGACTATGTTGGATAAAAATTCAAAAGGGTTTAGGGTTATATTTGGCTATATAAACACATCCTTCACCCCATTTTTAGAGATAGATAGATATAATCATTCATTTGCACTTCTTTACAATCTTCTCTTCCACCATTCCAATTTAAGAGTCACTGCTTACAACTTACACTTGGAGAGAATAATATTTTATTATGTAATGCCTTGTATTCATAGGAGAAGTGTTGTATCCTAGAGCTAACCTATCTTTGTGATCCTTATAAACCACAATAACCTCTTGTAAAATACCATTAGCTAAGGGGGATATTGAGCCTTGATGGGGTTGTCTTCAAGGCAATTATTCCTAACTCTTATCTTTTATTAGTAGATGTATTTGAATAAATAATGGCTTTTGTATGTTTTTATATCTCCATGCATTAGGATTACCTCTACATTGAGAGTAGAGTCTTTATTTGCATGTTTACTATTATGTTTGTTATCCACCATTTGTGCTAGAAGATTTGGTGAGTACTATATTAGATTTAATTTTTAGAAACAATATGACTTATATAGGGTTATTATGTGATATTTATATAATAGAGGATATAAAACCCTCTCTAGTGATAGTGTGTGGTAAGAGACCCCTTAGTTAGGTCTAACAAATCCATATTGGTCGTGACCTCAATTGTATAAATGTACCAACAAGTAGAAGGGATTATTTGAGTTATCTTATATAAGTGAGGATTTATTTATAGATAAACTTCACTTTCCATTGTATACATATCTCATTAAACAACTATGTAATTCTCTGGCCAAGTTTTTTATTCTAGAGCTATTACAAAAGGCACATACTTATAAGGATATTTTGCATGTAATGTTGATAGATACCACTTATCATATGGATAAAAAACTAATTT